>CM041776.1:479990103-480038924 GCA_023374045.1 Limonium bicolor
AAAGACGAGGGATAAGGAGGCCCTTTCCCCCTCTCTTTTATTTGGTGAGTAATAAAGAAGAAGGAAGGTTTATTTCTCGCTGTGTTTCTCTTCTCCAGTTTCTTCTGTTCTTCCCTACTCATGTTCATCTTCTTGCAGTTTAAGCATTCTTGTTCCTTCCTCTCCTTCTTGTTTTCGTGGTGTAATTCTTGTGTGATTAGGTTCTGGTGTTGTCCTGCTTGCTACTCTGATTTTTCTGCTCTGCTGTTCGGGATCTTCCTTCTCCTGCGAATTCAGTTGGTGTTGGTCTCCGGTTTTTTTATATTGTTTGTTATTTGGGCAGAAAGTTTTTTCTGATTTTTGGAACCGTTTTCGCACAATTCAGTGGTGCCTTGTCACCCTCGTTGGCTGCGTATCGTCTGTGTGTATCAGGCTGCAATCGTTGGTTACCCCGGTTTGAATTGATGTATGGGATGGAATGGAGGAGTTTACTCACCCATGGTAAAATTTGGGGTTGGTTTCTAATTTGATAATTGCGTTGCATTGTGCCTTTCTTTGCTGAATTGCAATGGTTTTTGCATTGTAACCCCCCCCCCCCCCCCCCCTGGGTATTGATTTTGAGTTCGGCAAAGTTTGAATGATTTTGGGTGTTGAATTGTGGTGATTTTGTGCCTCTGTTCTGTATTGCGAACTGGCTTTTTCGCGATGTCCAGACTTCCGTCCGAACGTTGATGTTCGGACGTGTAGTCTGCGCGCCTATGATTTCTGAGTTTTCGAAGTGTCCGAACATCTGTCCGAACTTTGAAGTTCGGACAGAGTGCGAGGACAATTTGGTTCTGGCTTCAACCTGTGTCCGAACTTGCAAGGATGGACGCAAGTTCAGACATGATGAACTGTTGGCTTTTAAACTCTTGACATACGTCCGAACTTTGAAGTTCGGACGCATGCGTTTCTGCAGGTTTTGAACTCTCGGCCTGTGTCCGAACATGCATGTTTGGACGCATGTTCGGATAGGGCTTTGTTTTCGCACAAGTTATATGTTTCAACTCCGTTTTGAATTCCGTTTGTGGGGTTATGTTCCCCTATCATTGTGCAAGCTTCCTATGTTGTTTATATGCATTTTGATGCACTTGAGATCGGTGTTTATGAACTTATGTTTTAGGACCTAGTCACATTGCTTTTGAGCCTTGATAGTCGGGTCGGGCTGGCCCGTAGCATGCTGCACACGAATTCCTTCTGTTTAAGATCCTTAGGGTATCCCTAAGGGAACATTGACCGACGGGTCCGTTAGCTGTTTCTACGGCTTCTGATGTGGGATCTTCAGATCCATAGGATGTTATGTGAGTCCTTCTGATGTGTTAGCGGGTTTCTAGTGTCCCACCGTGTGTTTCTGATTCTGAAAGTCCGACTGATATTTTGATGTGGTTTTCGTTTCTGATTTGGGATCCTTTCCATTTCTGTTCATCCTATTTACTAAATGGCATGTGCTCCCTCTGTTTGGTGCAAACTAAAACTCGCAAGCTCTCGTGATGCGTCCCCGACGTGTCGTGGACGTATCGTGGAATCCAATAAAACTTGATAGACGAGAGGCAACTATTAAAAAGAAAACACATTTGATTGAGAATTTACACACACGAAATTCACTCAACCTCCCTTGCCCCACACACGGACTCCTGGGACATTTTGACTTTACCCCTAAAGTCGTCAACCCTCTCCTACTATCGGCCTACGGTTCACCGACCGTTCCCCGACCTGTCATCCTATCAAATACCCAATGTATTGATACTCTAACCCAGTCCTCTCTAGCTCACCAACTCTCTAGCACTTACACACACTCCTAAGTCTGATCCACACTTGCCCAGATTATCTCTATCTTTTCTCTACAGGGGCTTCTTACAAGGAACATTAAGGCACGTATTTATACAAGTTAGTTGAGATGCCAACTAACCTAGGAGTTGTAGACTCTAAGAGTAAATACTCATTCTTCTACAAATATAATATCCACACCCTACTATAGATTTTCGTCCAACTTGATCTGGAGCCACCAGCACACGCGTTGCCTTGTGAATGGGAAGTTGGCGCGTCTCCCCAAGTGGTCGGTCACCACTTGCACACTTCAACTTGTCTGAACTTGTCTGGCTCATTAATGCTCATAAATGCTCTCTTCTGAAGTATTACGGCTATGTAATGATGTTCATCAATAGCCTTTGCTTATCTTGTTATCTTGCACATTAATGAGATACACCTTTTGTCGTGTGTTTGTCATGAGCAAGTTGCTTGTGTGGTTGTGAATAATCTGAGTGAGTTTGTCGACGTTGCTAACTCCGTTTGGTCCTTGTTTGATGTCTGATGTAAGAGATATGTGATGGTGTGGTTCTTGACTGCTTGTGTCTTGCTAGAAGTTCTCCGGAGCTCTCGCCGACAGGTGCCCGACTGGTAAGCAGCACATTCATGTTGAGCGCTTGCAACCTTGCGTGCTAAGCCACTCATGACTTAAGTGCGCTTGCAACCTTGCGTGCTAAGCCACTTATTCACCTGTCTATCTGAAATCATGAATCTTGACAAACGCATTAGATAGACAACACAAGGTTTGCTATCATCAAAACTAAAGGATCTTGTCTTAACAATTTCCCCTTTTTGATGATGGCAACCTATACACTTATTATGTACTTGGCAATCAAGAATTGAGAGATTCCCCCTAAGAAGGATTCCCCCTGAGTTTATTAAGGGTTTTTAAGAATGAAAGAATTTTAACGAATGATAGCATAAGTGACAGCTTTTGTTATGTTATAGATAGATAAGGTTTCATTCAGATGATACATAATACAAGGACGATAGACATACTCTCACAAGTACATATACTTTTCTTTCCCCCTTTGCCATACAGCAAAATAGGGAGCAACTACACGACGTAAGATGTTGTAAAGGCCATGACATTCCATAGATTACAAACTACAAATATGATCAAGATAATCTAGATGGAGTGACGTAGTTGGGTATCCCATTCATAATCCTCTGAGCAAGTAGGCTCTTCCTCCGAAAAACCGGCTTTGATCCAAGAAGGTTTGGCTTTGGGTGCGGTGATCAAAGGTGATTCAGCTGTGGTTGAAAGGTCAGACTCATCAGAATCTATGGAGAACTCCATGCAATGTGGAGAACGTGATTGTGATAGAGTAATACTTGAGGTGATAGACCAAGCTGTAGGGAGTCGGAGTCTGGTTGAACATAGCTTTGGGGGACGTATTTCTTTGGGTGTTTGGTGGTCATAAACTTGCGAATGGTGGAGTGAATGGTTTGCTCATTCGAGCTGGATGAGCTTTGTGGGTATTGAGCCATTGCGTGAGATGATTGTGAGTGGTAAAAGGAGTAAGCAAGTTTTATAGACACTTTGGATATGCTCAACGACTGATCGGTGAGTGGCATTTAATGAGGTGCTACGTCTTGTGGGCTATGTTTATAGGCTTTTTAGGTGTCAAGGTCAGAGTTGGATTAGTGGAATGGATGGACTAAATATCTCAGATCATTTTGTAATTTTTAATCAAGGAAGAAGCAGCCAAGACAATAAATTATTTCGTACCCATCATAAGCATTCAAGTAACAAAAATCAGTTGCATTTTCATTGATGTCCAAAAGGTACTGTGAAACAGATAGTCAAAGGCAAAATAGAGCATTTGATGGAAAAGAAAAATCTAGTCCTAACTCTAACTCTCACGGTTTCACTTAAGTCTCTAGGAGACAAAGAACGCTCAGGCTATGTGAGTATCTATAAAATCTATCGCTCCTTGAACCATGTGATGAACACTTGGCTCAGTGGAGACAGCCTGCACAGCTGTAAGAGTGACTCTTACTCGCTGAAGAACCCGAGTTAAAGTATCCAGACTGGTCCCCGACCTGTCGTGGACCGGTGAGAGACTTCTCTTCCTCTTGTGTCCTGAAGCCCTGGCTGATGGTCGAGACTCGGACCGTGCTTCCTCACCCTTGGGAGCTTCTGGATGGCCACGAGCTTATCCCCCTTAGTCTTTATCCCCATCTTGGATAGCATCTCAGAACAGATGCAGTCCTGAGCGGTGCGCGTGCACTCGTGGAACCTGTCGGTGTCCACTCCATTCTCTATGAGTGCCGCGGTGACCACTCCCCCGTGCACCAGACCTTGGTTCACTTGTCGACTCTCATCTAGAGTGAGGAGAATCATGGCTGGCAAATCGATCTTTTCCTTGGTCTTGAGTGCATATAGTAGTCTCACATCCCGTGCATTGACGATGTGAGTGCGCTGGTTCCTTGGGGTGATGTTGTGGGTGACTAAGCTGAAGAGAACCCTGTCCGTGATGGACATGTCCCCGGCATTGAAATTTTTCAGTGTTGCCCCTTTGTTGAGCAAGGTGACCATCTTTCCTCCTTGGTGTCCTAAGTCATTCCAGGTTGTTTCCTTGGGAATGACCAGACCCTCTGGCTCTAGGTTGAAGGTCTTGCAAATCCAAGACTTGGAGATCGTGATTTGAGCAGTTTGGACCGTTGAGTTGAGGTAGTCGTCATCTTCATTGCTTTGGAGTGGTCCAAGATATCTCATATGCTCCTTGAGCAACTCGGTGTAGACAGGGATATGCTCCTGGAAGAATTCTAGCCATCCTTGGAACTCCAATAGCTCGATGATCTCTCCTAGACCCATCTTCTTCATCCACTCTATGTCCAACGTCTTTGGTAAGACGGGACAGGAGCGGTCGTTGACGTTCTCGGCCTTGATCAATGGAGGCTCTAGTTCTTCGAGCATTTTTTGTCATTTCTGGGACGGTGGAGGTTGGGACTTGGCAGCTGATTTTTCGGTATGAGCAAGCTCCTCGACCTCCTTGATGTTAGAGGAAGCGCCCATCTTCCTTTTTCCTTTTGCTTTCTCCAAGTGAGCACGCTCCTCGAGCGTGTAAATAATAGGTGATGACAATCTTTGTCGCTATCACCATTTGTATGTTGTCGCTTAGATGTTGGAGACCTGTCGTTGACTGGTTCTCCGAGAGCGGCTATGAGATTTGCTTCCTTTTCGGAGTCTGGTGTAGTTACACCTTCCTCATGACCTTTCTCTCTTGCTGAGGCTTCCTTCTGAGATGGTTCATCACTTTGAACCTCCTCTTCCTCCAATGTTGAACTACCTCTTTGACGATATCTGTAGGAGAGGCTTCTTCTTCCGCGGTGAAGTGTAACTGACGTGTTATTTTCTCTGGTGTTGAGTGTGATTTTTGTGGAGCTGTCTGTTTTTGGACGCGCCTAGATGCGAGTTACACGACTGGTGGTGGCGGTTGAATGGCCTTTGGACTTTGATTGTTTGGCTTTTGATTTCTTTGTGGTGTTTTTGGAGGTTTTAGGTGAGGGTGCAGGAGAAGACATTTTTGGTTCTTGTGTGGGAGCAGGATCAGGAATGATGGTGGGTTTGAAAGTGCCGGATGTGATGAGGTGGTAGGTTTTAGGAATGTGGGACTTTATATATTCTACCTCACTGGCGAGAAGGTTCCCTTCTTGGATTACTCTAACCGTAAGCTCGTTCTCCTCCTCCTTTGTCAGTTGAGTTGGAGATTCTGTCTGCTGGATGTCGGCCACTTGTTGTGTGGAAGCTTGTGTGAGGATTTCTTTAGCTTTTGATCGAAGAGCAGTCTTTGGTGCCATTTTAAGAGAAGAGGATTTTGTACTGGAATTTAGAACTTTTTGCTTGGGTGTTCTTTAACGGCTGTGAGGTGAGGTTCTTTGCACTTGAATCTCAGGAAATTTCATGAGAGAGAAGAGAATATGCTTTGATCGCTTAGAGAGAGTGAGGACAATAGTGATAGGTAGGAGTAAAACTCCCATCGCCCTTTTATAGATATCGAGTAACGGTCGGTCGACCGCTCCTCGTCCGCTCGCTGACATGTCCTAACGTACTATTCATAACGGGCAGCGTGACGGTTGTCAGCGATCCGTTGAGAAGTTTTTCCGTTTCTATCTGTTGGACTGTCTCTAACCTAATCTCACTTTTGTGGAAAATGACATATCTGCTTCAAGTAGTCGTTTGACATGTTTTCTATGCATTAAACTGATCGTTGACTACTGAACGACAATATAACAGGTGTTGCTCTCATGTCGTTGACCGATCGTGGGTAAAAGCAGTTTAACTGTGATTAATGAATATCATACCAAGATCATGAACAATCTTAGTAAACCTTTCTCTACTTAATGGCTTTGTAAAGATGTCAGCTAGTTGATTTCAGTAGAAATATACTTTAAACCAACTAATTCTTTTCACAACAATCTCTAAGAAAATGATGTCTAATGTCAATATGTTTGGTACGAGAATGATGCACAGGATTTTTGGAAATAGAGATGGCACTTGTATTATCACACATAATTGGTAAAGTACCTGTTTTGACGCCATAATCACCAATTTGTTGTTTAAGCCATAGGAGTTGGGCACAGCAGCTTGCCGCAGCAATGTATTCAGATTCAGCTGTTGAGATTGCAACACTTTGTTGTTTCTTTGATCCCCATGCAATCAGACATGATCCAAAAAGAATGTGTCCCTGAGTGCTCTTTCTATCGGTGATAGATCCTCCATAGTCTGCATCTGAAAATCCTACAACGTTACAGTTAGTGAACTTAGGATAAAAGAGACCAAGATTCATGGTTCCTTTTAAGTAACGTAGGATTCTTTTTACAGCTGTGAGGTGACTTTCTCTTGGATCTGCTTGAAACCTGGCACATAAGCAAACGCTATACGTGATGTCAGGTCTACTAGCAGTTAAATATAGTAGAGAACCAATCATCTCTCTGTAAGATCGCTGGTCGGTCGGCCACACAGTCATGATACCCATCTTAGTGCCAACTGCCATTGGTGTGTCAAACGTCTTACATCCCTCCATTCCAAATCTCTTCAGTAAGTCTTTTACGTACTTTCTTGGGATATGATGGTCCCTTCATCATTCTGCTTGACTTGAAGTCCTAGGAAGAACTTCAATTCTCCTAGATCACTCATCTCAAATTCCTTTTTCATCAATGCTTCAACTTTTTGCAATATTTTCATCAGAGGCTCCAAAGATTATATCATCAACATATACTTGCACAATTAGGAAATTCTTTTGTTGTTGTAAACAAATAAATTTTGTCTACTTTACCTCTTTTAAAGTGGTTTTCCAATAGATAGGAGGACAGGCGATCATACCATGATCTTGGAGCTTGTTTGAGCCCGTAAAGAGCTTTGTCAAGTTTGAGTACCATGTCTTTTCCTTCTTGTGTCTCAAAACCTGGAGGTTGCTCAACATACACTTCCTCTTTGACGTACCCATTTAGGAAGGCACTCTTGATGTCAAGTTGGAAGAGTTTGATTCCTTTGTGTGCAGCAAATGCAATTAGTAATCTGATAGATTCCATCCTTGCTACTGGAGCGAAGGTTTCTTGGAAGTCTATTCCTTCTTGTTGACGATATCCTTGAGCTACCAGACGAGCCTTGTTCCTGACAACTTCTCCCATTTCATTCAGCTTATTTCTAAAGACCCATTTTGTGCCAAGTACTCCTTGATGAGTAGGGCGAGGCACAAGATGCCAACTTTGCATCTTTCAAACTGGTTTAGTTCTTCTTGCATTGCATTGATTCAGTCTGAGTCTCAAAGAGCTTCCTTGATGTTCTTGGGCTCGATGGGTGAGACTGTAGTTGAGAAGGCTAGAAGATCTCAAGTTTGTGCCCTTGTCTGAGTTCCTTTGGATATGTCTAATATGATATTTTCCAATGGATGATTTTTGTACAAAGCACGAGATTGATGAATGGTTGATAGAGAGAGAGGATCCTCGACGTCATTGTTTCCTTCGTCGACCTGTTGTTGACCTGTCGGGTAAGTTTTCTTCAGTCGGTGATTCATCTTTGGGATTATCTATGTGATCTTGATCAGCTAGATTGAATCCAAGTTCTTTATCTTCATCAGATTCCTTGACCTTGTGTATATTAGCCTCATCAAAGATTACGTGCACACTTTCCTCCACCTTCAGTGTCCTTTTGTTGTATACTTTGTATGCCCGGCTTATTTCAGAGTATCCAAGGAAGATGGCCACGTCACTTCTGGCATCAAACTTCCCAAGAGGACTCTTTTCATTGTTGTGGACATAACATTTGCAACCAAATGTCCTGAAGTGACTTATGTTTGGTTTTCTTCCCTTGATTAACTCATAGGGAGTTTTGTTGAGGATCGGTCGTATGAGCGTTCTGTTTGTGATGTAGCATGCAGTCGCCACCGCTTCTGCCCAGAAGACTTGAGGAAGATTGCTCCCCAATAGCATGGCCCTTGCTACCTCTTGTAGTTTTCTGTTCTTTCGCTCAACTACCTCATTCTGTTGGGGTGTTCTTGGTGGTGAATATGTGTGACTAATCCCATGTTGTTTACACATATCCATGAATTGTTGATTCTCAAATTCTGACCCATGATCAGACCGAAGAGTCTTGATCTTGAGACTGAGTTGTACTTGGACTTTTCCTGCAAAGGCTTGAAATTTCTCAAAGACTTCATCTTTGGAAGCAATAAAGAGTGTCCAAACAAACCGTGAGTAATCATCAACAATTACAAAAACATACCAATTTCCTCCAAAACGTTTGACTCTCATAGGTCCACATAAGTCCATGTGAAGTAATTCAAGTGGTTTGGATGACTAACTGAGTTCTTTGATTTAAAAGACGCCTTGGTCTGTTTGCTTCTAACACAAGCATCACAAAGATTGGTCTCAGATTCATTAATCTTAGGAAGACCTCTTACCAACTGTTTCTTGACAAGTTTTTTTTAGTAAAGAAGTGCTAACATGCCCTAGTCTTTTGTGCCATAGAGTAGAGTCATCTATTGAAGCAGTCAAGTAAGGAAGATTTGGACTGTCAATATCCTCTAAGCTTGTTACATAAACATTTTTCAATCTTTTTCCCTTAAACAACTATTTGCCATTGTTCTGACTTACTATGCTACAATGTGTAGGATAGAAGTGAACTGAATTCCCTTTGTCACATATTTGAGAAACACTAAGCAAGTTGAATTTTAAACCATGAACTAGATTTACTCTATCTATGACATAGTCAGATGTAATACCAACCTTACCTACACCGATGATTTTACCTTTCTTGTTGTCGCCAAAGGAAACGGTTCCTTGGCTTCCTGGTTCGAGTGAGAAGAACTTCTTCTTGTCTCCTGTCATGTGTTTAGAGCACCCACTGTCGATGTACCAGCAGGTCCATTCTCACTCGATTCTGCACTTAACACGTTAGTGGTGTGGGGTTAGGGTCCACAGAAAGGTTGGACCCATTTCCCCATTTAATACTCTAGATCATTTTTGACTACCCATTTTAGTCCTAGTTTCTTGAGTTGCCAATGCCTCATAAAACTTGTTTTGACAATTGGACTCATGATGACCGGGTTGTCTGCATAAGCTAGACATCTCTACGACTGGTCTCTGACTGGCATCCGACCTGTCGTTTGCTTCTCCTCATGGGTGTCTTAGAAACAGCATCTATCTTGGAATATTTTTCTTTGATGGTAGCTAGTTCCTTTTCTTTAGTGTTAAGAGCAACAATCATTCATCGATTTCAGGTTGTTTTTCAACTTCAACTTTTCATGAACGGTGAGAATTTCACTATAATCTCTTTGTAATTTCATGAGTGCCCTGAGATTATCTACCTTGCTTTATCCGAGGTTTTTCTTAATTTCATTTTCTTCCAAAAGTTCATCGTTTTCAGTTTCTAATGCCTCTAGGTGATCAACTAATATAAGAGAAAACTTTCTAAGTCCTAGAAGTTCAGCCTTTTGAATTCTCCTTCTAAGTTTAGAATAGTTTACCTTATGTTGTTCTTTTCTCCTTCTGATTCTGAGAATCATTGCTTGTGCCATCAAGCACACATCTTCAAGGCATAGGTGAGCCTTCTCCTCTTCTGAGGTGTCGCTGTCTGAGGTTTGATTGTCATCACTTTGTTCAGAATCTCCCCATGCGGCAACGAAGGCTTCCTTCTTTGGTCCTTTGTTGAATGATCGTCGGACAGGCTTCTTGACCCTGTCGTTGTCCTCTCGTGATCGCTGAGGGCAGTCTTTGATGTGAGGTCCGCGTTTTGAACACCCAAAGCACTTGTCATTGCTTTTCTTCTGATCATCCGACTCCTTGGACTCCTTGCCTTTCCTCATTTTATTTCTTATGAACTTTCGAACGTACCTCTTAGCATAGAGGACCATTTCATCATTGTCGTCTCCTGACTCGGACCTTTCATTTTCAGCTACTTGAAGGGCTATGCCTTTCCCTCTAACTCTTGATGAGGTTTCCGAGTTTCTGTGTTGTAATTATAACTCGAAAGCCATTAGAGATCCTAGCATGTCTGTCAGAGATATCTTAGAGAGATCATGCACTTCTTGCATGGCATTGACTTTGCTATCAAAGGAGGCAGGGAGATCTGAGGAACTTCCAATTTGATCCTCGTTAGAGATAGTTCTTCCAAGCACCAACATTTCGTTGATCAGCTTAGTGAACCTTGTATGCATTTCAGAAATGCTCTCCTTTTCTTCCTTCTTGAATAGCTCCCAGTGAGTGAGTAGCAACTCAATGCGAGTCTTTTTGATCTCATCATTCCCTTCATAGGTGACCTCAAGAGTTTTCCAAATCTCTTGGGCCGTTTTAGCTGAAGCAATTTTTGAATATTGCCAGGTAGTAGTGCACAGTGAAGTATTCTTACATCGAGCGTTGAATATCAGCTTCTTGATTTGATCATCCGTCATGCTGTCGATAGATATGTCTTCCTTGAGGATTCTGGAAGGTGTACTCTCCATGTGTTATCACCCTCCACATTCTTGGATCGTCAGACTTGATATGAAACTCCATCTTGTTCTTCCAGTGAGTGTAGTTCTCCATTGAAGAGTGGTGGTCGATTTGGTGCAAACCTTCTTCTGCTGCTAGAATGCTTGCATGAGACATCTTGATCGTCTTCCAAAGCAGTTAGCTTTCTAGAAGAGACCCGCTCTGATACCAATTGAAACTCGCAAGCGCTGATGCGTCCCCGACGTGTCGTGGACGTATCATGGACTCTAATAAAACTTGATAGACGAGAGGCAACTATTAAACTGGAAAACACATTTCGATTGAGAATTTCACACACGAAATTCACTCAACCTCCCTTGCCCCACACACGGACTCCCGGGACAGTTTCACTTTACCCCTAAAGTCGTCAACCCTCTCCTGACTATCGGCCTAGGTTCACCGACCGTTCCTCACCTGTCGTCCTATCAAATACCCAATGTATTGAACTCTAACCCAGTCTCTCTAGCTCACCAACTCACTACTTACACACACTCTAAGTCTGATCCACACTTGCCCAGATTATCTCTTCTTTTCTCTCGTACAGGGCTTGTCTTACAAGGAACGTTAAGGCACATATTTATACAAGTTAGTTGAGATGCCAACTAACAACCTAGGAGTTGTAGACTCTAAGAGTAGAATACTCATTCTTCTACAATATAATATCCGTACCCTACTGTAGATTTTTGTCCAACTTGATCTGGAGCCACCAGCACACGCGTTGCCTTGTGAATGGGCAAGTTGGCGGCGCTCTCCCCAAGTGGTCGGTCACCACTTGCGCACTTCAACTTGTCTGAACTTGCCCGGCTCATTAATGCTGATAAATGCTCTCTTCTGAAGTATTACGGCTATGTAATGATGTTCATCAATAGCCTTTGCTTATCTTGTTATCTTGCACATTAATGGATACACCTTTTGTCGTGTGTTAGTCATGAGCAAGTTGCTTGTGTGGTTTGAATAATTTGAGTGAGTTTGTCGATGTTGCTTACTCCGTTTGGTCCTTGTTTGATGTCTGAAGTAAGAGATATGTGACGGTGTGGTTCTTGACTGCTTGTGTCTTGCTAGAAGTTCTCCCGAGCTCTCGCCGACAGGTGCCCGACTAGTAGAGCACATGTCGTGGATTGAGCGCGCTTGCAACCTTGCGTGCTAAGCCACTCATGACTTAAGTGAACTTGCAACCTTGCGTGCTAAGCCACTTATTCACCTGTCTATCTGAAATCATGAATCTTGACAAACGCATTAGATAGACAACACAAGGTTTGCTATCATCAAACTAAAGGATCTTGTCTTAACACAAACTTCTCCTTCTGTTTTGAGTGGACTTCCTTGAGGAAGTCTTTCTGCTTACTGGGCTGTTTAGCTCACCCCTTCTTACATTATGCAGATTGGGCTTGGAGACTCCTGCATTCTATCTCTTTAGAGTCTCGGTCTATGCTTACCTAGTTTGTTTCGGTTTATGTATTTGACTTATGCGCTAGGACGCTTTCTGTTTATGTAGCCTTCGGGCCTTACGCTGTATTCGGGTTTATATTCGGATTGGATATTGTAAACTCCTTTAAGTATTTATTTAAGCACTTCTATTTGATTTTCAAATGTGTTTGCGTTAAAGCCTTGCGACGTTAGGTAATAGACTCGCGACGTGTAACGGCCCTAACTCCTAGGCCGGTTTTGGGGTCGTTACAAATCCAGCTTAGTCTCACAATTTTTTTTTGCAAGATTATAGTTTACATGTTATGAATGTTAAAGACATTAGTTTTTACCCAGCATGTTGTCAAGGCAAATGTCTTGCCTTTCCTCATTACTCTAGTTCTTATATCTCATCTAAACCTTTTGAACTACTTTATATGGATGTTTGGGGTCCCTCATATGTTACATCTGTTGATAATATGGGATATTTTCTACTTTTTATGGATGATTATTCAAAATTTGAGTGGCTTATTCCTATGGCTAAAAAATTCAATGTATATCAGATATTCAAGGTATTTATACGGCGGGTGAACAATCACTTTGCTACCTTTGTCATGGTGATCCAAACTGATAATGGGGGGGAGTTCAAGGCTCTAGAATCCTTTGACAAATGAGTTTGATATTTTGCACAAATTTTCCCGTCCTTATTCTCACCAACATAATGGGGCAGTGGAGGTTAGAAACAGGTATGTTCAGGATAAGGGTCTCTTCTTTTAGCTCAGTCTGAGCTTCCTTTCTGTTAATGAATTGTTGCTTTCAAAACTGCGGTTTACTTGTCTAATAGAGCCCACATAAAAGCTCTATTCTATTCCACTCCCTATGAAAAACATTTTCATTCTCAGCCTAACTTCTATATTCTTAGGGTGTTTGGTTGCTCTTATTGACCCAACTTAATATTGTAGTGCAAAATATAAATGAATATATTATGCAAACTAATGGGCAATGCATAAATGTAAGATTGGGGTTTTTGGATTTTTTTCGTTTGATGATTGGAATGATGGAAAACAATAAAGTAAACTACTGAACTAGGATATATGTAGCCTGGGATGGACAATTGTACCCATCCTCCCCTTACTACCGATTGTTGACCCTTGAACTTATAGCTAAACAATGGGAACACTTAATTAAATAGCTACCAAATCCTGGTCTACTAGGCCTAACCAATTTAACTGGGACTTCTTTACCTGCTAAACCCCAGATCAGTCGGCAACGCCATGCTCAAGTTCCCCCAAAGTTGTAATGTAATATAACCTCGGGATTCACAAATTTTCAAGTACATTGTTCTAGTCCCCGACGGTATAGATATATACTTTTGTAAGCCCGTCCATATAAATCCACACTAATGCTAAACTAATCGCAACGTTATCCAACTAATTTAGAAAATTGACCTCTCCTTCTCCTTCTCCTTCTCCTTTCTTTCCTTCTCCTTCTCCTTCTCCTTCTCCTTTCCTTCCTTCTCCTTCTCCTTCTCCTTCTCCTTCTCCTTCTCCTTCTCCTTCTCCTTCTCCCTCTCCCTCTCATTTAAGACAAGAACAAAATGGTCAAAATGCATAAAGTTAGGATTTTCCAAAGACATTCTCAGGACTTTCTATTTCCATATGACTCGTTCACCATTTTAAAATATTATCAAACATCATAGTCTTTATGAAAGGCATTCCCTAATTTTCAGATAATTTTTATTCTAGAAATATAGCTTTTAATTCATATTATAAGCTAATTTCCTTAATAATTAACACATTGAATTGCCTAAAAATAGAAATAAAGGCCTCCACACATTAAAATGAAACTGTCACATGGTTAACATGGCTACACATAGTCATAAACCTGTCAAAATGTGTTTGGAGGCCAAGCCCAAATTTTTAAAGAGAGATTCAAACATTTTTGTAAATTTCTCTCTCCTCAGGAAGATACCCAAATCAAATCTAAATGTCATGAAATTTAACACATGATAGAGGATGGTATTAAGAGCATAACCTTGTTAGATTTTTCAATTTTAAACCATTAAAATTTATTTATGAATTATGAGAGGTGTCAAATTGTAAGATTTTTATAAAATCATTCATTCATCCAAATGACGAGATTTCAACTTTCAAAAATCTTTAAAATCCTCCTTTACCTTGAGTTAAAATTTCATAAATATTCTCGGCGTATAACCCAGTCAATAAAATAGGTAAAGTTAGATTTTTTACTTAGATTCTCTCTTATCTATTAGCATAAGCTTTTTCCTATATAATAAGGTCTTTCCATCAACCAAAAACATAGTAGAATCCTCCCAAGGTCAGATACAAGCTCTTCAAGCCTACCTCCTACGTTTTTCAATACTGTCATACCGAAATCATACTAAAATCACTCCGAAATCCTCAAAACACAATACTTTCTTCCTCAATCAGACTTTCACACATCAAAGTCTGACAAAATTGACTCCAAAACATGAAAAACTACATCACAGAGTCCTGCCTAAAAGCTCAAAGTCATTGCCCAACTGAAGGTCAACCGATAAAGAAATCCAAGAATCCTGACATGAAGGATCAGATAGTTATAGCTTCAAAATTAGATTAGAATTTCAATTTTCTAAAACCTATGATTTCTTTGTGTATTCCCAGAAAAATTATAGCCTTTTGGAGAGTTAATTCGAGTTTAACAACTTTTTGTCTAATAACTTTTGTGCTAATTTTTAACGTGAAAAACACTTCGAAATGAAAACATTTCACCATTAATTGACTTAGAAGAAAATTAGGCATATACCCATAAACTTGAGCTAAAAACACCGTCGAGTTCATCATTAAAATTGTCGTCCGAGAGTGGTCCGAGACCTCAAACATAGTGTCTGTACCCACAGACATCGTTTCCGGGCCCACGGACTGCCCACAAACGGTGGTGAAAATCAATAAGTTTCAAAATTAGGTCATAGTGGCCACAAACACTTTGTTCGTGCTCATGGACACTCAAAATTTTAATCTACTACAAATTTGAATAATCTGTTTAATTTGATAAATTATGGTCTATGGTCACGGACATTAGGTCTGTGGTCATGGTCGGTGACAAATTTTGATGTAATTTGAACTCTGAAACCAAAAATTTAGTTTAATTTCACTTTTCACTTCAAATTTCTGTAAAACAATGTTAATAAACACCAAAATATAGAAGCTTGCACACTTAGGTTAACCAATTTTATAATAAGCCTGTTCATGACATTAGTAAGAGAAAAATTGCTTTGAAGGGTAGTGAAAGAAATTTAAGCTCAAAAATCTTATATTACCTAGCCCCCGAACCCGAACTCTAAGTTTAACTTAACTTAGGTGGCGACTTGTAATAGGTTTCAGTGAGCTAACGTCAGGTTATAACGAATCTTATTTAATAACATTGTTCTTAAACTTAGGTTATAAGTGGACCAAGAACCTGATCAGATCCTAATCACATAACACATAGGATAAGGTTCGAAAACCCCGTCTCATAGTCTGGAGACTCTATCGGGGACTTTAACTCTTGAATTAAACTAGCTTGATTTTAAGATAAGAGGGCTTAACTCAAAAATGTTGTAAAAGGTGGTATTATATTGTTTGATTTACTTTTGTGCGCACTATTTTCATATGCATCTATTTATCATGAGAGTGTCAAGGGACCATGCAAACAAATTTCACCCAGACCCGCTTTAGGCGGTCCCCGTCTAAGACTCACACCTTTTGGTGATGTGACCATGTGGAGGAAAAAAAGAGGATGTCGTGTAAACCGTATCCCCTTAATACCAGGGCTTTAGCCCATAGCACCTCTTTGACAGTACCCTTATCCAAGCCCATTGTTTTGTCAGCCAAAGACCCGTTCGTTGACGCACACCTCATGGTGATGTGCAAAAAGTGGGGAAGCCCAAAGAGGATAGCGCGTAACACCATATCCCTTCGTGGTGACCTGGGCTTCAGCCTAAAGCATTTCTCTAGATCGATCCTTAGCCGGTTGATAGAAATTTCTAGTGAGGACATGCATACTAATCTCTGTGTAATTTTCCGATGTGATTTATTTCCATGTTTCAGTGATTCTTTAATTGATTATATTCACTTGGTCATGTAGGTTCTTCACTTTCATTAGATTAATCTTTCGACCCAAAAGCCCATTGTAATCTTGGTGAGTATTTTGTTCTAGATTTAGCCTAAGAATACTTGATTTAGGTTATTTCTCTACCAGCCCAAACTTTTCTAAATCTGAATCAACCATTTTGTTCCACTTAGGTACAGGCCCATCGAAAGAAAAAATCCACTTGAATTTGAAATAATTTGCAAGATTTGAAAATTGAATACGGATCTTGTTTAATTTCTGGCCCAAAGGCCCATCAAGCATTCAAAATAAATCTTTTACTTGAACTCTAAAGTTTCTCTAAGCCCAGTAGCCAATTCATATTTCCAACCCATAAGCCTAGCTTTCAGACCAAGGGTACTCAGGCCCACACACCTATTTACGGTTTAGAAATCACTTCAGCCCATGCGCATCATTTCTAGCCCAAACACATTCCAGGCCAAGTGCCACATTCTCAAAATATCTAGGCCGAGCACATGTGTCTATCGGGAACATGAAGCCATTCCGGCCCATGCGCCTCATTTTTTGTCCACAGAGATGAAGGCCTCAAGTACCCATACACAAATTTAATAGCATTCGTGGTCTAGAGTGTAACGACCCCAAAACCACCCTGGTTGGGAGACCGTTACACGCCGCGCACTTATTACCTAAGACACGCAAGGCTACACTATCGAAACCCCAAAACAGAAACTGATGCTCATATATTACCAGATAAACGATTACAAAATGTCTTTACAATACACAGGCGGAAGCCAAACTGAATTACAAAGCATATCCTAAATACAACTGGGCCCTAAGGCCAAACAAACTAAATACAAAACTCAAATGCCAAAACGAAAAGTAAGAGCTGAATCTCCAAGCACGAACTAAAACCTGCAAATCAGACGGAGATAGGGGTGAGCAAAACTATTGCTCAGCAGGTGATAAACTTCATCAGCTGAGCATGCTCAAAACAGATACTGAACATACATATACACGTATACGAAAGCGCTTAGCCAGAGCAAAATCAGATGCAAAGCAGAAGTCTTTCAAATAGACTGAAGTCTAAAACACAAGAAGCTAAGCGGTGGTCAAAACATACACTTAATAGCAGAAGGTAAACTGAAGCTGAAAGCTTGACGAAATCAGAAGCTTAGGAAACTCAGAAGCTTAGCAAAATCCGGAACTTATCAGAAGGCGGTAAGCACACAGCAGACCGTCTCAAATCAAATACAGATAGAGAGCAGACGAAACAGAGCGCTTATAAAGCAGAAATACCCAGTAGACAGAAAGCACACAGCAGACCGTCGACGTTTGGAAACAGACAGAGCAGACAGAAACAGATCACTTAGTAAACCAGAGGCTTTCAGAAGACAGAAAGCACATAGCAGTCTGTCAGAAATCAGAAACAGATAGAGCTAACAGAAAACAGAACTCTTAACAATCAGAAGTGGGACACTAGCACCAAGCATAACACTCAGAAAGGGTCGAAGACCCATGGACCTAACAGATCCCTCGACAACGCAGAAATGACCCGAAGGCCAAAGGGTTCGTCAACCCCACAGAACAGATTGGGCATGACCCACACTCAGAATGACGTCTACATGGTATACCACGGAATAGCTCGACCCAGCCATTCACGGCTCAGAAACAAAGTAACTAGGTCCCAAAACAGAGGCTTAATCCAAACAGATCGAAGCTTAATACAGAGCAGAGCGGAAGTCTTAACCAGATCAGAACAGAAAGCGAGAGCTTAGCAAAATCATAGAAGGAGCTTACCAATGGAAATACTTAGCAAGACAGAAGTCGTAACCCGACTAGTAAATACGAAAGCAAACTGAAGTCAGAGGTTGAATCATATTTTCAGAGCAAAACAGAGTTCAAAAGATTAACGGAGACCTTAAAATCAGAAAACACTTAAACACATGCTAAAACACCTGAAAACAGATAGTACTCGGAAAGAGGAATCCAACGCCGCAAACGGCACTCAAAACGGAGCTCAAACGAAGAAGTTATGGTGAAAACAGAGGGGTGTCCGAACTTGTGTCCGGACGTCAAAGTTCGGACACAGGTCGAGACTCAGAAACCAGAGATTGTCAAATGTCTGAACTTGTGTCCGGACATCAATGTTCGGACACAAGTCGAGTTGAAAACAGACAGGGAATTTCAGAGTGTCCGAACATCGAAGCTCGGACCGATGTTCGGACGGGTTCCACGGGAAAAAGTTACGCGGAGTGTCCGAACATCAATGTTTGGACTGATGTTCGGACATACCCCGAGTTTGAAAATACAGAAGCTCAAAACATGCTGTCCGAACTTAGAAGTTAGGACAGATGTTCGGACAGCACGAAATCAGAAGAACAGAGGCTACGAACAGATCAGAAAAATTATCCAAACTTCACCAAACCTTGCCAAAGAATTACCCACACCAAATCAGACATAAATACAGGAAAACCACGAGGTTTTAGCCACTCAAAACGCAAACACACTGCATTAAATCTCACACACAAATCAAGGAACAATCCTTATAAATCCCAAATCAGCGGCACTCAGAATTTACAAAACAGAGGGAAATTTACAGATGTAGATTCACCATCGTCAAAGCAATACTTACATAACCAAAATACGCGAATCAAAACACTACCCACGGGGTTTTAACGCATTAGAAACGCAAATCAGAAATCACCCAAATCACCACGAATCAGAGTCAAATAAACATATGCGGAAACATTGACCGAAACCCCCGTGGGTGAGCACACACAACTGAATCCATCTACCACCTACCTCACATCCGTAGCTAAGCCATCTCTGCGGACTCTACGAATCGCCTTCCCGAATCTCCAGTCAAATGATAATCCTTCGAATTGAACCGCTCCCAAAATACAAAATCAGAATTAGAAAAGAGAAGAGGAAGCCTTAATGGAGAAGAGAACCAATCTACAATCCAACCTGATTGACGACCGACGGACGAACACAATTCCATCTATAGACCTCCAGCGATTACAATTGAAAGAAATTGAAGAAGAGGATGAGCAAAGGGATGAGGGTTTGAGAGCGATGAAACTGTCGTGAATAGATGTCAGGAAAGTGGAAGGAGAGAAATAACGTGAATAGGAGTAGGAAGAGAGAAGGGAAATAAATTAAAGAATTAAGAAGTCCCTTCCCTAACAAATAAATAAATAAATGATAGAGCATGCTATTTCTAATTCTCCTTCCTCAAGCTATGACAATAATATTTAAGGAATGTCATAAACACTCTAGTATAAGGTACAAATTAATCCGAACTCCCTTTGCGTATCGGAAGGAATATGATAAAATAAAAAAAAATTCTGGGGCATAACAACATACCCCTCTTAAAATGAATTTCGTCCTCGAAATTCGACGAAACCCAGAACGTGAACAAATGCACTTCCAGTGCCAGAATACAATGAACACTCACAAGGCCAACACTCAGAATTGGTTGCTGATTGGCGGATAAAAGATCATGCAGAAGATGATTACTGAAGGCTATGCACGAAGGCACAGGAAGAATGCTCACACATCCCAGAAGCTCGAACCCCACACGAGCTAACACAAAAACCTCACTGGCTGACTCATTAACATAACGATCAAAGCAGAAGACTGTAGAAGGTTAATCTTGAAGAATTAGGAACATCACTCACACTCACTGGTCATTGACTAACATTAGCACAAGCAGAATATTTTTGGAGATTCAGCCTAAAAGCATAGAAGGAAACGCTTACACATCTCAGGAGTCCACACCTCACAGAGCTAACACTCAGAACTTGTTGAATGTCTCACTGATTGAAGGGACAAGGGAATAATTACTGAAAATCAACTTGAAGCCACAGACATAACACTCAGATTCACTGCTGACTGGCTAACAGAGGAACACACCAGAAGATTATCCCTAAGGTTAAGAAAGGTCACTCACCCTCATCTCAAAAGCTCCAACTTACACGAGTTAACACATCGAGCCTACTGGCTCATTCACTAACAGAAGAAACGAAGCAGGAGAGTACTAACACATAGCTCCTAAGGCACAGAAGGGAACGCTCACAAAGTTAGCGCTCAGAATACACTGGCTAACTCGCTGACAGAGGAAACAAAGTAGATAATCATTAATGCTTAGCACAAGGGACAGAAAGAACACTCACTCATTTCAGAAGCTCCAACCTCGAAGAGCTAACACTCAGAACACACTAACTGACTCGCTGACAGAAGAAACAAAGCAGATGATCACTAAAGGCTCAGCACAAAGACATTGGAAGAACGCTAACATATCTCAGAAGCTCTACTTACACGAGCTAACACATGGACCTCACTAGCTGATTCACTAACAGAATCAGCAAAGTAAAAGATTACAAAGGCTAAGCTTGAAGGAATAGGAACAACACTCACATATCTCATAGCTTGCACCTCACAAATCTAGCACTCAGAACTTATTAGCTGACTCACTGACATAAGAGGTGAAATAGAAGATTACTAACACTCAACCTAAATGCACAAGAACTCTTAGAGGTGTCCTTACCTAAAGGACCAACATACTCGCGAACTCCCACCATAACACAACACAGAACATACAACACAAGCACTAACATAAGCTCACAACTGAAGCACACAACTCTGTCAAACAAGAACTCACATTCGGTCATCCTTTCCCAAAGGACCTAACTCCCTCAGACTCACTTTCAGAACACCAAGCACATGTAAACAGACACTACGCTTCCGCTGCGCTACTCTGATAGCAGACAACCACAGAGCAGACACCATTACAGACACCAGATAGCCATCACAATCACGCAGCAGTTAGCACATAGTAGATAGCAGGCAAAGACACGGAAGCGTAGACAGGCAAACACCCACAAATCCCAACGAAAACCAAACCTGGCTCTGATACCACTAAATGTAACGACCCCAACGACCCAAACCACCCTGGTTGGGAGACCGTTACACGCCGCGCGCTTATTACCTAAGACACGCAAGGCTACACTATCGAAACCCCAAAACAGAAACTGATGCTCATATATTACCAGATAAACGATTACAAAATGTCTTTACAATACACAGGCGGAAGCCAAACTGAATTACAAAGCATATCCTAAATACAACTGGGCCCTAAGGCCAAACAAACTAAATACAAAACTCAAATGCCAAAACGAAAAGTAAGAGCTGAATCTCCAAGCACGAACTAAAACCTGCAAATCAGACGGAGATAGGGGTGAGCAAAACTATTGCTCAGCAGGTGATAAACTTCATCAGCTGAGCATGCTCAAAACAGATACTGAACATACATATACACGTATACGAAAGCGCTTAGCCAGAGCAAAATCAGATGCAAAGCAGAAGTCTTTCAAATAGACTGAAGTCTAAAACACAAGAAGCTAAGCGGTGGTCAAAACATACACTTAATAGCAGAAGGTAAACTGAAGCTGAAAGCTTGACGAAATCAGAAGCTTAGGAAACTCAGAAGCTTAGCAAAATCCGGAACTTATCAGAAGGCGGTAAGCACACAGCAGACCGTCTCAAATCAAATACAGATAGAGAGCAGACGAAACAGAGCGCTTATAAAGCAGAAATACCCAGTAGACAGAAAGCACACAGCAGACCGTCGACGTTTGGAAACAGACAGAGCAGACAGAAACAGATCACTTAGTAAACCAGAGGCTTTCAGAAGACAGAAAGCACATAGCAGTCTGTCAGAAATCAGAAACAGATAGAGCTAACAGAAAACAGAACTCTTAACAATCAGAAGTGGGACACTAGCACCAAGCATAACACTCAGAAAGGGTCGAAGACCCATGGACCTAACAGATCCCTCGACAACGCAGAAATGACCCGAAGGCCAAAGGGTTCGTCAACCCCACAGAACAGATTGGGCATGACCCACACTCAGAATGACGTCTACATGGTATACCACGGAATAGCTCGACCCAGCCATTCACGGCTCAGAAACAAAGTAACTAGGTCCCAAAACAGAGGCTTAATCCAAACAGATCGAAGCTTAATACAGAGCAGAGCGGAAGTCTTAACCAGATCAGAACAGAAAGCGAGAGCTTAGCAAAATCATAGAAGGAGCTTACCAATGGAAATCCTTAGCAAGACAGAAGTCGTAACCCGACTAGTAAATACGAAAGCAAACTGAAGTCAGAGGTTGAATCATATTTTCAGAGCAAAAAGAGTTCAAAAGATTAACGGAGACCTTAAAATCAGAAAACACTTAAACACATGCTAAAACACCTGAAAACAGATAGTACTCGGAAAGAGGAATCCAACGCCGCAAACGGCACTCAAAACGGAGCTCAAACGAAGAAGTTATGGTGAAAACAGAGGGGTGTCCGAACTTGTGTCCGGACGTCGAAGTTCGGACACAGGTCGAGACTCAGAAACCAGAGATTGTCAAATGTCCGAACTTGTGTCCGGACATCAATGTTCGGACACAAGTCGAGTTGAAAACAGACAGGGAATTTCAGAGTGTCCGAACATCGAAGCTCGGACCGATGTTCGGACGGGTTCCACGGGAAAAAGTTACGCGGAGTGTCCGAACATCAATGTTCGGACTGATGTTCGGACATACCCCGAGTTTGAAAATACAGAAGCTCAAAACATGCTGTCCGAACTTAGAAGTTAGGACAGATGTTCGGACAGCACGAAATCAGAAGAACAGAGGCTACGAACAGATCAGAAAAATTATCCAAACTTCACCAAACCTTGCCAAAGAATTACCCACACCAAATCAGACATAAATACAGGAAAACCACGAGGTTTTAGCCACTCAAAACGCAAACACACTGCATTAAATCTCACACACAAATCAAGGAACAATCCTTATAAATCCCAAATCAGCGGCACTCAGAATTTACAAAACAGAGGGAAATTTACAGATGTAGATTCACCATCGTCAAAGCAATACTTACATAACCAAAATACGCGAATCAAAACACTACCCACGGGGTTTTAACGCATTAGAAACGCAAATCAGAAATCACCCAAATCACCACGAATCAGAGTCAAATAAACATATGCGGAAACATTGACCGAAACCCCCGTGGGTGACACACACAACTGAATCCATCTACCACCTACCTCACATCCGTAGCTAAGCCATCTCTGCGGACTCTACGAATCGCCTTCCCGAATCTCCAGTCAAATGATAATCCTTCGAATTGAACCGCTCCCAAAATACAAAATCAGAATTAGAAAAGAGAAGAGGAAGCCTTAATGGAGAAGAGAACCAATCTACAATCCAACCTGATTGACGACCGACGGACGAACACAATTCCATCTATAGACCTCCAGCGATTACAATTGAAAGAAATTGAAGAAGAGGATGAGCAAAGGGATGAGGGTTTGAGAGCGATGAAACTGTCGTGAATAGATGTCAGGAAAGTGGAAGGAGAGAAATAACGTGAATAGGAGTAGGAAGAGAGAAGGGAAATAAATTAAAGAATTAAGAAGTCCCTTCCCTAACAAATAAATAAATAAATGATAGAGCATGCTATTTCTAATTCTCCTTCCTCAAGCTATGACAATAATATTTAAGGAATGTCATAAACACTCTAGTATAAGGTACAAATTAATCCGAACTCCCTTTGCGTATCGGAAGGAATATGATAAAAAAAAATTCTGGGGCATAACAACATACCCCTCTTAAAATGAATTTCGTCCTCGAAATTCGACGAAACCCAGAACGTGAACAAATGCACTTCCAGTGCCAGAATACAATGAACACTCACAAGGCCAACACTCAGAATTGGTTGCTGATTGGCGGATAAAAGATCATGCAGAAGATGATTACTGAAGGCTATGCACGAAGGCACAGGAAGAATGCTCACACATCCCAGAAGCTCGAACCCACACGAGCTAACACAAAAACCTCACTGGCTGACTCATTAACATAACGATCAAAGCAGAAGACTGTAGAAGGTTAATCTTGAAGAATTAGGAACATCACTCACACTCACTGGTCATTGACTAACATTAGCACAAAGCAGAATATTTTTGGAGATTCAGCCTAAAAGCATAGAAGGAAACGCTTACACATCTCAGGAGTCCACACCTCACAGAGCTAACACTCAGAACTTGTTGAATGTCTCACTGATTCAAGGGACAAGGGAATAATTACTGAAAATCAACTTGAAGCCACAGACATAACACTCAGATTCACTGCTGACTGGCTAACAGAGGAACACACCAGAAGATTATCCCTAAGGTTAAGAAAGGTCACTCACCCTCATCTCAAAAGCTCCAACTTACACGAGTTAACACATCGAGCCTACTGGCTCATTCACTAACAGAAGAAACGAAGCAGGAGAGTACTAACACATAGCTCCTAAGGCACAGAAGGGAACGCTCACAAAGTTAGCGCTCAGAATACACTGGCTAACTCGCTGACAGAGGAAACAAAGTAGATAATCATTAATGCTTAGCACAAGGGACAGAAAGAACACTCACTCATTTCAGAAGCTCCAACCTCGAAGAGCTAACACTCAGAACACACTAACTGACTCGCTGACAGAAGAAACAAAGCAGATGATCACTAAAGGCTCAGCACAAAGACATTGGAAGAACGCTAACATATCTCAGAAGCTCTACTTACACGAGCTAACACATGGACCTCACTAGCTGATTCACTAACAGAATCAGCAAAGCAAAAGATTACAAAGGCTAAGCTTGAAGGAATAGGAACAACACTCACATATCTCATAAGCTTGCACCTCACAAATCTAGCACTCAGAACTTATTAGCTGACTCACTGACATAAGAGGTGAAACAGAAGATTACTAACACTCAACCTAAATGCACAAGAACTCTTAGAGGTGTCCTTACCTAAAGGACCAACATACTCGCGAACTCCCACCATAACACAACACAGAACATACAACACAAGCACGTAACACAAGCTCACAACTGAAGCACACAACTCTGTCAAACAAGAACTCACATTCGGTCATCCTTTCCCAAAGGACCTAACTCCCTCAGACTCACTTTCAGAACACACAAGCACATGTAAACAGACACTACGCTTCCGCTGCGCTACTCTGATAGCAGACAACCACAGAGCAGACACACATTACAGACACCAGATAGCCATCACAATCACGCAGCAGTTAGCACATAGCAGATAGCAGGCAAAGACACGGAAGCGTAGACAGGCAAACACCCACAAATCCCAACGAAAACCAAACCTGGCTCTGATACCACTAAATGTAACGACCCCAAAACCACCCTGGTTGGGAGACCGTTACACGCCGCGCGCTTATTACCTAAGACACGCAAGGCTACACTATCGAAACCCCAAAACAGAAACTGATGCTCATATATTACCAGATAAACGATTACAAAATGTCTTTACAATACACAGGCGGAAGCCAAACTGAATTACAAAGCATATCCTAAATACAACTGGGCCCTAAGGCCAAACAAACTAAATACAAAACTCAAATGCCAAAACGAAAAGTAAGAGCTGAATCTCCAAGCACGAACTAAAACCTGCAAATCAGACGGAGATAGGGGTGAGCAAAACTATTGCTCAGCAGGTGATAAACTTCATCAGCTGAGCATGCTCAAAACAGATACTGAACATACATATACACGTATACGAAAGCGCTTAGCCAGAGCAAAATCAGATGCAAAGCAGAAGTCTTTCAAATAGACTGAAGTCTAAAACACAAGAAGCTAAGCGGTGGTCAAAACATACACTTAATAGCAGAAGGTAAACTGAAGCTGAAAGCTTGACGAAATCAGAAGCTTAGGAAACTCAGAAGCTTAGCAAAATCTGGAACTTATCAGAAGGCGGTAAGCACACAGCAGGCCGTCTTAAATCAAATACAGATAGAGAGCAGACGAAACAGAGCGCTTATAAAGCAGAAATACCCAGCAGACAGAAAGCACACAGCAGACCGTCGACGTTTGGAAACAGACAGAGCAGACAGAAACAGATCACTTAGTAAACCAGAGGCTTTCAGAAGACAGAAAGCACATAGCAGTCTGTCAGAAATCAGAAACAGATAGAGCTAACAGAAAACAGAACTCTTAACAATCAGAAGTGGGACACTAGCACCAAGCATAACACTCAGAAAGGGTCGAAGACCCATGGACCTAACAGATCCCTCGACAACGCAGAAATGACCCGAAGGCCAAAGGGTTCGTCAACCCCACAGAACAGATTGGGCATGACCCACACTCAGAATGACGTCTACATGGTATACCACGGAATAGCTCGACCCAGCCATTCACGGCTCAGAAACAAAGTAACTAGGTCCCAAAACAGAGGCTTAATCCAAACAGATCGAAGCTTAATACAGAGCAGAGCGGAAGTCTTAACCAGATCAGAACAGAAAGCGAGAGCTTAGCAAAATCATAGAAGGAGCTTACCAATGGAAATCCTTAGCAAGACAGAAGTCGTAACCCGACTAGTAAATACGAAAGCAAACTGAAGTCAGAGGTTGAATCATATTTTCAGAGCAAAACAGAGTTCAAAAGATTAACGGAGACCTTAAAATCAGAAAACACTTAAACACATGCTAAAACACCTGAAAACAGATAGTACTCGGAAAGAGGAATCCAACGCCGTAAACGGCACTCAAAACGGAGCTCAAACGAAGAAGTTATGGTGAAAACAGAGGGGTGTCCGAACTTGTGTCCGGACATCGAAGTTCGGACACAGGTCGAGACTCAGAAACCAGAGATTGTCAAATGTCCGAACTTGTGTCCGGACATCAATGTTCGGACACAAGTCGAGTTGAAAACAGACAGGGAATTTCAGAGTGTCCGAACATCGAAGCTCGGACCGATGTTCGGACGGGTTCCACGGGAAAAAGTTACGCGGAGTGTCCGAACATCAATGTTCGGACTGATGTTCGGACATACCCCGAGTTTGAAAATACAGAAGCTCAAAACATGCTGTCCGAACTTAGAAGTTAGGACAGATGTTCGGACAGCACGAAATCAGAAGAACAGAGGCTACGAACAGATCAGAAAAATTATCCAAACTTCACCAAACCTTGCCAAAGAATTACCCACACCAAATCAGACATAAATACAGGAAAACCACGAGGTTTTAGCCACTCAAAACGCAAACACACTGCATTAAATCTCACACACAAATCAAGGAACAATCCTTATAAATCCCAAATCAGCGGCACTCAGAATTTACAAAACAGAGGGAAATTTACAGATGTAGATTCACCATCGTCAAAGCAATACTTACATAACCAAAATACGTGAATCAAAACACTACCCACGGGGTTTTAACGCATTAGAAACGCAAATCAGAAATCACCCAAATCACCACGAATCAGAGTCAAATAAACATATGCGGAAACATTGACCGAAACCCCCGTGGGTGAACACACACAACTGAATCCATCTACCACCTACCTCACATCCGTAGCTAAGCCATCTCTGCGGACTCTACGAATCGCCTTCCCGAATCTCCAGTCAAATGATAATCCTTCGAATTGAACCGCTCCCAAAATACAAAATCAGAATTAGAAAAGAGAAGAGGAAGCCTTAATGGAGAAGAGAACCAATCTACAATCCAACCTGATTGACGACCGACGGACGAACACAATTCCATCTATAGACCTCCAGCGATTACAATTGAAAGAAATTGAAGAAGAGGATGAGCAAAGGGATGAGGGTTTGAGAGCGATGAAACTGTCGTGAATAGATGTCAGGAAAGTGGAAGGAGAGAAATAACGTGAATAGGAGTAGGAAGAGAGGGAAATAAATTAAAGAATTAAGAAGTCCCTTCCCTAACAAATAAATAAATAAATGATAGAGCATGCTATTTCTAATTCTCCTTCCTCAAGCTATGACAATAATATTTAAGGAATGTCATAAACACTCTAGTATAAGGTACAAATTAATCCGAACTCCCTTTGCGTATCGGAAGGAATATGATAAAATAAAAAAAAATTCTGGGGCATAACATAGAGCCCCTTGAGAGTCTAGAGATGTTCCCGACCTAGGAGTGTCAACTCGACTCCTTTTATTTAGTTTTTATCATTGCTAATGATCGACATTTTGGTTTAGGCAATCCCAGATAACGAGACCCCAAGCATGACAGAAGAAGGAAATCCAATTAACATAGAGGCTATGATGGCCACCATGGAGAACAATTGTGTCTCCATTATTAAAGAACTGTGAAATAAAGTTAACTCCCTTGAAGTTTCCCACCAGGCTTAGGAGAAATTTGTGGGCAAGCACACCAACCCTGTATATGAGCATGACTTTATTGAACTTAATTCTCTAGGTTCAGAAGGGCATATTGAGGAGGCTGCTCCCGACAATCAATTAGCTGTAGAAATCAAGATGATGTTGAAAAGGTTTGAGCGCATGAAGAAAGCCAATAAACCAGCTGGCTTTGACTACTTTTCCATGGGATCATATTCCTAGGTTGAGCTCCCTCCAAAGTTGAAGTTGCCCACGCTTGCTTTATACAAGGGTTCCTCAGACCCACATATTCACTTGACAATATTCGATAGAGAAATTTTGTTCTTGGGGATGGTGACATGTAGAAAGCCAAAGTGTTTGCCAGATATTTGGATGAGACCATTCAACATTGGTATTTAACCTAGAGGATTAACACAAAGACTTACCAGGAAGTTTGTGAAACATTTCTACACCACTTCGAGTATGCTAAGAATCTTGAAGTTGCTAGGCCTGATCTTGCAAATTCTTGACAAAACAAGAGTGAGTATGTGTCCAACTTCATCAAGCGTTGGAAAAGGAAGGTTGTTGTTATGCGTACCAAAGTGGATTAGCAAGAAAGACTCTGTATGATAGTTTAGAACATGCAAAAGTAGTACAATGATGATTTCAAGTATATGTACTTCCTAAATTAGACATGCTGATGGGACAAGTTGGTATTCTAGAGGAGAAGATCCATAAGAGAGAGCTGAAACTCAGAACCCAAAGAGCTTTGTCAGTGGCTTAAAGGCAGCATCTTATACCCAGAGTAGCTCCTTGAAGAACGCCAGGAAGTATGAGGTGAACATCGTTCGAAAACCAAGGGAACATGGTCAAAAATACAGAGCGGTACCACCACCTCGCCAGAGCACTCGTCAAAGAGAATTTACGGATATCGGTCGATCACTGAGCCAAGCACTAAAAAAGATCCAGAAGTAAGACTGGTTGCAGTCTCTCACCCCTCAGCCTAAAGACCCTCAAAAGGGAAGGAGTCTAAACCAATTATGTCAATATCTCCAACTGCCCGGTCATGACACCGACAATTGTAAGATTTTGAAGCAAGAAATTCAAGATCTTGGTCAAGTGATTTGATTCTCATAATGTGGTCGTGTCTATAGGAACCCCTTCTCAGGGCATCGTTAGAAGCTGTTTATTTAATTTCATAGTTTTATTAACCGAAGCACTGGTATGGGTAGCTTTTTTAATTTCCCTGGGTAGTCTCTCAGTAGGTTTCAGTTCCTCTTACATTCAACATTGTTTATTTATAAACAAAGTGTTAAATCTTTTTGAGTTTACGGTTATGTGCACACTACAAAATCTTACCATGATGTTCATTATTCATGAATTTCCAAAAGAGCCAAGCTTGAAAGCTATAACTCTCAAAATAAGAAGCATTGGTCTTGTTAAAATTGACTTCTTCAAGTTCAGAATTTTCTTAGCTGAAATGATAACGAGTTTTACCTAAAATCAATTTCTTCCAAATGTCTTTTGAGAAAAGGTTTACGAAAATCATTTCTTGATAATGGAACATTAAGACTGTCTTAATTTTATGAAAATATGAACATGGCCCACACCACAACTCATCCCAAATCATTAAAACAACTCACAGAATGGTTAAAAACCCATCGTCATCAAATTATTGTCAAAATCCTCAAAGAAATACTGGGGGCAATCTGCGTTTAAGTTCATTAATTGCAAACTTTTTTTATAAACGTGTGAGCAAATCTCTTTGAGGAAATTTTTTATGATAGTGTCTTGAGTGGAAAATCCATGAGCGAATGAGTGTGTCACTTTTACACGACTTCAGTAAAACCACAAACAAAGGTGAAACAAACAACATAACTTCGTTGAAGGAGATAACTGTAGATTTACTCATACACCTGCAAAAAGTAATTAGAGCAGATACACAACTATCAAGAATGACAAAACACCTAGATATACCACCACAATGCCGAAATATAACACCAGGAAATCACATGCAACATCATCGGTTGATTGCGAAGGATGAAAACAAAGTACCCCTGATCTCACCTATAGTCGCTTTCGTTATATACTTGAAAATCATCATCGATTTAGCATGTAAACAGAGAAGATGCAAATGTCAGCAATTTGAACTTGCGCCCATCAATTGGATGTTGTTCCTCCATGAATCCATTAACGATGTGGGTGATGCGCATACACCAAGCTCATTCTCCATATCCTGACCGATTGTAATTACCACCGACATTGAAGCGCTTTCCTTTGACTGGCTGCATAAATCAAGCGAATGAATCCCTAAAACAAATCAACCTCTGCTCACCTTAACAATAAATTCCTTCGATGTTAAGCACCAACTGAAAGAGAGCAAAACTTATGCGTGGATAGGAGTGAATCCGTACGGTGGCGAGCTTTTCCCACTTTAAGAAAATGGCATCAGCAGGGGGGCTCTAGACACTGAACATGCAAAGACCATATGATAACTTTAACCAAGATCTCAATGGCCTTCAGCAAAAGCTACTCAAGAAAAGCGTTGAGAGACGACATGCAGAGCAACGCTAAATGTAACGACCCTACAACCACCCTGGTTCTAAGACCGTCACACACCGCACGCTTACTACCTAAGACATGCTAGGCTACTCTCTGACGAGTCCCAAATAGATACAAATACTTTTCTATTACATAAATAATGATTACAACTGGTCTCACAAATTACAAAGTAGAAGCCAAAAGAATTACGAAGGAGAAGCCTAAAATAAATACAAAGGCTACGAAGCCAAAAACGATTACAAAGCCCACGCAGCAAAACTAAAAGTAGAAACAGAAGTGGAAGCCTTCAAATAGAGGTAAAACCTGTAAAATGTTAAATGAATAGGAGTGAGCAAACTACAGCCCAGTAAGTGATAAACTTCATCAGCATAAGCATGCTCAAAACATTTTTATAGAACATAGCTTATATAGATATAAGTTAGTAAATCAGGTTCAAAATCAAAATCAAATGGAAGCACCTCAAAACGATACGAAGTCAAATGCAAAGCAGAGTGAAACAGAGGTCGCAAAGTTAACTTAACAATGAAGAACTTTTACAGAAACCATAATGCTTTTCAGAAATCGTAAGTCACATATAGACTATCTGAAGATTGAAATAAAACATAAGCATAGTTTCCTTACAAAGCTCATTTGCAATACAAATATAATCTTTGCAAAACGGAAACCATAAACCAAGGTTGACAAAACAGAGAAGACAAAATGAAGCTGAAGCCACAGTCATAGAATGAGACAAAGCACAAAGCAGGGTCTCATGTCAGAAGCTGCCGACATCAAAGCTAAACAGAAGTAAATCAGAATCTTATACACATCAAAATGTTATCAGAAACAGAGTTTTAAAGGGACCCTAGTTCAGAGCATACAGAATAGGTCAAAAGACCTCAGATAACAGAACGATTCTGAAGACCCCAAAGAACAGAATTAGTCTGTCGACTCCAGATACAGAATGAGTCCGTCGACTCCAGATAACAGAACGGGGGGATGCCCGTGATACAGATACAGAAAGGTGTCCTACATAGCGCGCTACGGGATAACTCGACCCAGTCATCCACGGCTCATAAAACAATCAATTAGGTCCCAAAACATATCATTTCACAAACCAGAAGCATAATGATTATATCCAAAATCAAACTATAATTTGTGTATATATTACACTCAACATAAAATCACATATAATGTTACAAGTTGTAATTTTATATAAAAATTAAAATCCTGATCAAAGCCATATTTAGAGGTGAATGAAATTATATTCTCCCGTAGGTGAGTGCATTCGCATAAACAAAATATATTATTTACTGAAAATTAGATTAGCTTAAATATACTTAAATATACACAACGAATATTGTCTGCATCTTAAAACAACCATGATAAAATTAATAAAATACACTATGCGTCCAGCGACTACTTATAAATTTATATACCTTAAACTCGATTCAAAATGATATATGGACGTAATGAATTGACAATAACATATGGATAGCCATCGTAGAATTAAAACAAAGATATGAGCAACCGGTTGTACACTTTATACTTTGCGGAAGCTTTAAGAAAATTATCGTTTAAAATGCTAGATGTAGCAGGAGTAATGAATAGTGCAGATAATTTCAAAACGCTTTAAAGAAGTAATCAAAGTATAATAATAATTTTAAGTAACCTCTGCACAAAGATCAAATCGAATGACTTATAAATCCACCCAGCACATGAATACCAGAAAAAAAATAAAATTAAATAAAAATCTGAGGCATAATCATACGGTCTAAAAAGACGTATATATAATATTAATACTACGCAAAACCAACGCTTCCCCTACGAAAAGAAGATCATCGTATTATATATATATAAGCACCGTCTCATATTACTTGTCAAACAAACCATAAAAGTAAAGTAAATTTGTAATCGAACAAAATAAAGCTCATCATTGTAACATTGATTATAATAATAATAATAATAATATAATAATATAAATAAATAAATAAAACAAGACTATAATCTTCAATGAACACAGTCAGACATATCGAACCATGTCAAATCGATAAGTGATGAAAACAAAAACGAAACTGTAAGACAATTTATAAAACATATTAAAGTAGTTACCTGATCGGAAATCTTTTGTTTTATTTATATATTTTCCATCCCTACTCGCAGGGTCTACGGACAACTTCTCTTCCGAACATGCGACAGGTCTCAAACCCACGCTTGTTCGAACCAACTTGACATCTAACACCGCACACCTGACCTTGTCACCCGGCAAACACTCTCATAGAGTTTGCATGACACTTCAACGTACGAGCAAGTTATCCCGATCCCATCAGGGATTGAACAGGATGAGCCAACCTTCGAAGAAGGATCTTTTCCGACTTAGACAAATGAGTCAACCTACAAAAGTAGGGTCTCTTTGCTAAAGGCATTCAAGAACCCATTTGCAGTCTTTGACTAAGGATTAGTAAACCTTCAATCGAAGGATCTTTTCTAACTAAGTCCATCGCAAGTCGGGCTAACTCATAGCTAGCCTCGACCTAACCCTTTCCCATGAGACCATTACAGCAAGGGTATTTGACCAAGCCTAACTTGAGTCAACTCAACCACAAAGTTAAGTCACAACGGCAAACACAAAATAAAGACGTATATATAATATTAATACTAACGCAAAACCAACGCTTCCCCTACGAAAAGAAGATCATCGTATTATATATAATAAGCACCGTCTCATATTACTTGTCACAAACCATAAAAGTAAAGTAAATTTGTAATCGAACAAAATAAAGCTCATCATTGTAACATTGATTATAATAATAATAATAATAATATAATATAAATAAATAAATAAAACAAGACTATAATCTTCAATGAACACAGTCAGACATATCGAACCATGTCAAATCGATAAGTGATGAGAAACAAAAACGAAACTGTAAGACAAATTTATAAAACAAAAGATAATAAGGAAAATATATAAATAAAACAAAAGATTTCCGAATCAGGTAACTACTTTAATATGCTTACAAAAATATAGAGATTTTAACACGTCTGGTTAGAGTTTGAAAATTGACAAGATAGAGATAGCACTGAATTAAACCATCAATTTATAAAATAATTAAAGTATGTTCAAAATTCCGATCGTCGTTATCTGCGTACTATAATCAAACAAAAGTCTTTATAAACAAACACAAATGTATATATATATTGGGCATGGCAGCTTCACGTGGGAGATTCTTAATAGCAGATGCTGAGGCAATGGCCATTGAGAGTGCTGTGGCTACGGCAGCAAGATTTGGACTTCAGCGGTTCCGCCTTCAGTCTGATAACAAATCGGTTATTGAATATCTGAATACAAGTGGAACCTCTTCATTACTGCCGTCAACAACCGCGATTTTGGATCGTGTTACTGCTACTCTAGGTTCATTTACTGATGTATCTTGGTTTTATATTCCTAGGGAGGCAAATCTATCAGCGCACTGTTTAGCTAACCATGCCCGTCGTAATAGCTGTACGGGATCATGGCATTCGGATCATATTCCGGAGTTTGTAATGAACATCATAACATAAATGCAATGACTATTAGTTTTCAAAAAAAAAAACAAATGTATATATATATAAGTCTAGGAAAAGAATTTTATTAATTACATGCATATATATACGTATATATATGCACTTGCACAACAAATAATTAATTAAAAGTTGAGATCGGCCACTACAATTCATTGTAACTCGCTTCCAAAAACAATTTAAATCATAATAATGACAGATAAAAATACAAAACAAAATAAGTGCCAAAATTATATGTCGTTAAATCATATGGTTTTGATTTGAAATTATTACAAAACAAATTGTAAAAAAAATGAATTAAATGCTTACAAATGCACCCAAATCGAATCCGTTTATCATCTACAGTAGCTGTCAATCGGAAAACACTACTTATAAATATATAGTTTCTAATCAGTATAAACAAAGAATACGATGATAGTTGTCACTCAGAAAACTGTGAATTATATATATATATATAGTTATGAACATCAACACGAAAACAAAATCAGAACGAGAGTAGTAGCAATCCACTATATCAAAGGCATACTCACCGAATTAAGAGTATCCATTTGTCAAAATTATAATTAACATATCACTTTCCATATCAAAGTAGGCAGTCAAACAAAATACCATGAGGTTTAAACGGAGTGAAAACGTAAATCAAAATCGATCCAGATTCACGTCAAAATCAAATATCAAAGCAAACACATTTAGAAACGGAACAAGATCTAGAATCCCCATGGGTGAACACAACTATACCGAGTTCATCTACCACCTACCTCACATCTGACGCAAAGCAAATCTCTTCAACAGACTCCACACATCGCCCTCTTTGAATCCCTTCCCGAACAACAAACTCTCGACTGAATCCCAGAATTCCCAAATCAAAATTAGAAAAGGAGAGAGAAGTACTCAACGAGAAATGGAATCGAAAATCCGCATTTACAAACCTCAAAAACCACTGACTGACTTGAGAGAGATTGGATGAGAAGGATGCAAAGGGAGGAAGTTTACTTGGAGTGAAGAAACAAGGAGGAGAGGAAGAATGAGCGTGTAGACCGTCGTCAATGAGTTAAAGAGGAAGAGGAGGAAATAAAATAAAAAAACTAGAAACTCCCTTCCTTAACTTAAAATAAATAAGATAAAAGAAAGAAGTAAGAATAATTAATTAAAATAAGGAAAGGAAAAAAAGAAGTTAGTAATTCTTTTACTAACATAAATAAAATCAAAACAGAAGACTCTTCTTCCCTAATCTAATATAATAGTAATTAGAATTGTCATAAACTCCCCCTACAAATCAAAAACAAAAGAAAAAAAGAAAACAAAAGAAAGAAAAATTGGGGCACAACATTATACCCCTCCTTAAAAAGAATTTTGTCCTCGAAATGCAATGAAACTCAGAATACGAACAAATGCACTTCCAGTGCCAGAATACTACAAACACGAATACACACGGAAGGAACCTCACACCTCTCAGAAGCTCGAAACTCACAAAAAGCTAACTCTCAAAACTGACAGAAGAAACGAAGTAGAAGATTATTAAAGGCTAAGCCTGAAGGAACAGGAACAACACTCAAACTCGCTGCTGACGGACAGAAGAACGTAGCAGAAACTTCTAAGGGCTCAGCCTAAAAGCCAGACAACTCTCAACTCTTGGAAGACGTTCTCATCCAAAGAACCAAGCACACCTCTCGCTCACATCACACAGCCCAAACACATATGACTAACACACAACACAAACACATCAGTGAAGCTCAAAACTGAAACTCACATTCGGCATCCTTTCCCAAAGGACCCGACTCCCTTAGACTCACACTCAAAACTCAGAATACACACAAACAAACACTACGCTGCGCTACTCTGATCGCGGACAACCATAGAGCAGACACACATAACATACACCAGATAGCAGACAAATCACGCAACAGTCAACACATACCATATAACAGGCACTAGTACAAATAAGGCCTATTTCGACGGTTGTTTTGGGCCTATTTCGGCGGTTCTGAACCGCCGAAATGGGGTGCGCCGAAATAGGTGTGCGACCCTATCTCGGCGGTTGTTAGCTAAGAACCGCCGAAATAGGCACGTTTTAGAACAAAAAAAACACACCTATTTCGGCGATTCCTAGCTAACAACCGCCGAAATAGGTCTATTTTTTAAAAAAAAACACACACCTATTTCGGCGGTTCCTAGCTAACAACCGCCAAAATAGGTCTATTTTTTAAAATAAAAATCGATACTACTGCCTCGTCTTCAACCTCTCGCTCACGAGATGCAGCAGTTCCAGTGATTCAACTGAGGCGCAGGCACAAGATGATAATGAATAGAGGCAAGAACATGTATGCTCCTTGTTCGCCTTGTAAATTACCGTGATTCAAGAGATTGCTGGCGTAGAGAATGAATAAGGCGCAGAGCATGAATAGAGGCGCAGTTAGGGTTGCAAAAATTACCGTGAGGGCTCGGAGAATGAATAGAGGCACAGAGCATGTTTGATTCCTTGTTCGCCTGTTATGGTTGCATAATTTATGTGAGGCGTAGAGCATGTTGTTGCTCGCCAGTTAGGGGTTCCAAAAATTACCATGAAAGGCAAGAGAATGAATAGAGGCGCAGAGAATGAAAATATGTGAGCATGTATGTTCCTTGTTTTCCTGAGAGAAAAATATAAGTTCAAGTATATTACCGATTTTGGAATGAACAGCTTCTACCCTGTCTTCAATCTGGTGAGCGAGATTTAGCAATTCGAGGAGCAGACACAAGAAGAAAATGAAGGAGGAGGCGCAGAGGGTTGCAAAATTACAGTGCGTAAAGATAATGAAGAGAGAGGGAGAAGTGAAAGGCTGGAAAAAGAATTTAGAGGGGCGGAATTCAAAATTTTGACTAAAAAAACCGGGAATGCGAAAATAGAACTGGGAAATTGACCTATTTCGGCGGTTCCTAGCTAAAAACGCCGAAATAGGTGTCATTCTTTAAACACGGAATTTTCAGCGACCCTATTTCGGCGGTTGTTAGCTAGGAACCGCCGAAATAGGTATCTTTTGACCCTATTTCGGCGGTTCCTAGCTAACAACCGCCGAAATAGGTGTCTTTTTTTAGATACAAAATTTTCAGACCCCTATTTCGGCGGTTGTTCTTACAACCGCCGAAATAAGGGCCCGAAATAGACCTTTTTTGTACTAGTGAGGCAAAGACACGGAAGCGTAGACATGTAGACACCCACAAACCCAACGAAAACTAAACCTGGCTCTGATACCACTAAATGTAACGACCCCAAAACCACCTTGGTTCTGAGACCGTCACACGCCGCACGCTTACTACCTAAGACATGCAAGGCTACTCTCTGACGAGTCCCAAACAGATACAAATGCTCTTCTATTACATAAATAACGATTACAACTGGTCTCACAAATTACAAAGCAGAAGCCAAAATAATTACAAAGGAGAAGCCTAAAATAAATACAAAGGCTACGAAGCCAAAAATGATTACAAAGCTCACGCAGCAAAACTAAAAGCAGAAACAGAAGTGGAAGCCTTCAAATAGAGCTAAAACCTACAAAATGTTAAATGAATAGGAGTGAGTAAACCACAGCTCAGTAAGTGATAAACTTCATCAGCATAAGCATGCTCAAAACATTTTTACAGAACATAGCTTATATAGATATAAGTTAGCAAATCAGATTCAGAATCAAAATCAAATGGAAGCACCTCAAAATGATACGAAGTCAAATACAAAGCAGAGTGAAACAGAGGTCGCAAAGTTAACATAACAATGGAGAACTTTTATAGAAACCATAAGGCTTTTCATAAATCGTAAGTCATGTATAGACTATCTGAAGAAGGAAACAAAACATAAGCATAGTTTCCTTACAAAGCTCAATTGCAATACAAATCTAATCTTTGCAAAACGGAAACCATAAACCAAGGTTGACAAAACAGAGGAGACAAAACGAAGCTGAAGCCACACTCACAGAATGAGATAAAGCACAAAGCAGGGTCTCATGTCAGAAGCTGCCGACACTCAAAGCTAAACAGAAGCAAATCAGAATCTTATACGCATCAAAACGTTATCAAAAACATAGTTTTAAAGGCACCCTAGTTCAGAGCATACAGAATAGGTCAGAAGATAACATAACGGGTCTGAAGACCTTAGGTAACAGAATGAGTCCGTCGACTCCAGATACAGAATGAGTCCGTCGACTCTAGATAACAGAACGGGGGATGCCAGTGATACAGATACAGAATGGCGTTTTACATAGCGCGCTACGGGACAACTCGACCCAGTCATCCACGGCTCATAAAGCTATAATGATTATGTCCAAAATCAAAATATATAATAACACTCAACATAAAATCATATATACTGTTATAAGTTGTAATTTTATATAAAAATGAAAATCTTGATCAAAGCCATATTCAGAGGTGAACGAAATAATATTCTCCCGTAGGTGAGTGCATTTGCATAAACAAATTATATTATTTACTGAAAATTAGATTAGCTTAGATGTACTTAAATATACACAATGAATATTGTCTGCATCTTAAAACAACCATGATAAAATTAAAAAACACACTATGCGTCCAGCGACAGCTTTTAAATTAATATACCTTAAACTCGATTCAAAATGATATATGGACGTAATAAATTGACAATAACATATGGATAGCAATCGTAGGAAAAAAACAAAGATATGAGCAACCGGTTGTACAATTTATACTTTGCGGAAGCTTTAAGAAAATTATCGTTTAAAATGCTAGATGTAGCGGGAGTAATGAATAGTGCAAATAATTTCAAAACGCTTTAAAGAAGTAATCAAAGTATAATAATAATTTTAAGTAAACTCTGCACCAAGATCAAATTGAATGACTTATAAATCCACTCAGCACTTGAATACCAGAAAAAAAAATTAAATAAAAATCTGAGGCATAATCATACGGTCTAAAAAGTTGTACTGGGTTGTTATTCGCAGTACAAAATTACTAATCACCGCAGTATAAAATTTTTTAAATCATTTTAACATTGTAAACATGTAACAAAGTGTCGGTGCAGCTTTTTTCATTAATTGACATCCACTTGTTATTTAATTAAAGAAGTTTATACTTGATTAATAGTGATTTTACTAAGTGCAGTACAATTTTTTTTTGGCCAAACTATCAGAATTCATTGCAATGTGTTGGGGCGCCCGTTTTTGTTCAAGAAAATAAAATTTGATATCTGTAGCAGTTTTTACAGTCATTTCATATTTACTAACATGTAGTACAAAGTTTTTTTTCTATCGAAACTTTCCGTTGGATTGTATTATGATGATATTTTTCATTGAATAATGCAAATAGACATTTGAAACAACTTTCATTGAACATCTTGAATCACAACTAAGTTGCATAACATACTACAAGATGACATTTGATGTAAAGACATCTTTAGGGAAAAAACATAAAAGATATTATCAATCATCATTACTACCAACTGACTCATCACTCTCGACTTAATATGAATTGGAGAGTGATTCGAGTTCCCAAAAAATGGAATTGTCACACTCTTCATTGCTTGCAACTAACTCCATTGAAAAATTATTGTGTCTTCATATGAATCTGGGAGTGATTCTACTTCCCACAGTATTGAACTCTCATACACCCCACCCAGTCATTACTTTCAATAGATTCGTCTTGGTGGTAGAGTTCCTGGTTGTGGAGTGATTCATTCTCCACCATTGAAATATCGCTCTCTTCTGTATCAGAAAGGGATTCATGCTCCCATATGATATTAGAAGTGTTTTTAGAATTTGATGAGTGACTCATGATAATGTGAATGGGTTGTGAATTTGAAGGAGTTGGTGGTGTGGAAATATGAATTGTAAAGAATCAGTAGCAAATCTACTCCTTTTATAGAAAAAGCACAAGCTCCAGATTTTTGCTTAAAACATTGTGCTTGTGTCTGATAGTGACTCTGTCCTTAAAGTTGATGCTGAAGCTAATAGTGACTGTGTCCTTACATGTATTCCCCATAAAATTGTGAAATGTCATTTCGTACCTTGTATAGTCCTTACATGGTGGTTTTGTGTGATCATGTCTAATAGTGATTGTGTCCTTACATGTAATGCTGAAGCTAAATAGCCATGTAAGAAGGTACACACTTGTATTCCCCATAAAATTGAAATGTCATTGCGTACCTTCTGTAGTCCTATAAGGAATCTTATGGGTTGGTATACCAGAATGCAGTAGCTGTGTAATAATGTACATGCTTGTCATCCCTTTTAAAAATAAGCAATTTACACACACACACACACATGAAGACACTAATTGAGCTCACTCGTGTCAAATTAAGACACTAATTGAGCTCACTCGTGTCAAATTAAGACACTAATTGAGCTCATTCGTGTCAAATTAAGACACTAATTGAGCTCACTCGTGTCAAATTAAGACACTAATTGAGCTCACTTGTGTCAAATTAAGACCCTAATTAAGCTCAATAGTGTCAAATTAAGACACTAATTGAGCTCACTCGTGTCAAATTAAGACACTAATTGAGCTCACTCGTGTCAAATTAAGACACTAATTGAGCTCACTCATGTCAAATTAAATCACGATCTGGCTCAATTAGTGATTTAATTTGTCACGAGTGCGCTCAATTAGTGTCTTAATTTGACATGAGTTTTGGCATTTTGTATTTCCAATATTTGGTCATATAGTTGAGTGATTTTGGGATCTAAGAAACCTCTCATACAAATCAAAATATATTTTTACGTAAAAGAAGTAATAATCATGACCATTTCCTCACAAACAATGTAACTTAGGATCAACAAAGCATTTAAATACTGCTGCTCAGAATGAACCCTATCTTCCGATTCTCTGATGTATGGGGTTTGAATTATAGGACATTTGTTAGGAATTTCTACATGTGGATATTCAGTTCTCATGACGTAAACATTGGGTTTATTTCGCTTGGTAGAATGGCTCAACATATAGCGTTCTTTGGTTTCATGTTGTGTTCTTCGGTTTCATGTCATCAACATATACCGTATTACTAAATTAAGAGGACAACTAGGAAGACTGGGATTCACTCGTGTTGTAATGGATCTTAATCGTGTTGTTATACTTTTCTGGATTTATAACTTCTTTTGTACATCCAAGCCAAAGCTGAAGAAACAGAGGTCCAACACTGAATTACTCCCTAGCGAGGAGCATTAGAATGTCATAAATAGTAGCCAACGTTGAAGAAACAGAGGTCCAACACTGAATTACTCCCTAATGAGGAGTATTACAATGTCATAAATAGTCTTCTAGTGCAGCACATTGGCCATCTTGCTAAAAAAATCATCTCATCTTTCTAATCATTTTATTTCAGGAATGCTCAAAAAAAAAATCGTCACTCTCACTATATCGTAGGAAGAGATTGAGGGAGCTTGATGTCAGTAGGAAGTTTGTGAAGAAGATGCGAAGGAAACTGATGAAAAATGAGCACAATCAGGATGTCATTACAAATAGATTATATGAAGAGAAAGATTGATTCAATCAGTATGTTTTCTTCTGGTTTAAGTTCTAATCGCACGAAAATGAAGAAGAACAACAAAGATGGTACAATGGGAGAAGAATGAGCAGCGAAAGAAAAACAAGAAGGGGTGGAGAAAGGTGAACAATTATAACTACAAACAGTTTAGTCAAGCAAATGTAAAAAGTTAACACACCATCCATACTGTATCTTAAAACAATAAAAACGTAAAACCTTAAACTATGGCATACCGTACTGGTGATAGTATGAATCCCATATAGATAAGGTACTGAGACCTCATCTATCCCTTGTTCAGTTTGCCTCGGTTCCTCGTTGGCATCTCCTCACGGTAGTAACACCAGTTCCAGCTATAGTTCCCAGGAAAGTAAGGCCTACCAACCTCAGTTGTCTCACTTATGAGCTGTAACATATTATTATAAAGTTAGCCTAGCATTCATAAAATGCTATAATCAACTGAAATTATACAAAGGAAGAGATCAGCTTACTAAGGCGGGATCCGGCCGATGAACGAAGGTGTTGTTGTACCTGTCAGGATTCAGGATCTTTGGATGGGTGTGTTTGACATACCAATCCAGGTAATCTCCGTCACATGCATGCAGCGCCGCCCGTGTCTTAGTGAACCCCAGAGCAGGACCACACTCACATGGTGTGTCCCAAACACTATACATGGGGGGTACACACATTTATAGGGGGATCCCTTTCTCCTTCTTTTTTTGGATCTAATGTTCGGTCTAATAGAAGGAGGTGGGATACACTGAACGTACCCAAATTGACGGAGACAACGCTCCGGCATATATGGCTCATTCACACTCATGTACTGTAAGGTATCCCTGTACCAAGTGCGACCTCTGTTCTCATTCACCTTCTCGCGACCGTAGGGCAACCAATTAATCTACATTGGATCACAGGGAAACGTAAGCATCAATAATAAATAATAATGTAAATAATACAAATTAAAATTGTTGTACCACTTACATTTCTTGTTGTTAGAGCATCTAGATGCTTGCGGTAGTTCTCCAATGAATGAAATACCCCAAAATTAATTTAAATTAATTTAGGGGATTTCTTTTATTAAATCTTAAATAATAATATTAAATATTAAATATTTATATGGAATTATGAAATTTATTTAGGGGATTTCTCCTATTTAACCCTTAAGAATACAATAAAATATTTAATTATTATATATATTATTATATAGTATTATGGATTTAATAATAAGATTTATAAGTCAATAAATCTTGGGAAAATTTATAAACACTCCAAGTATATTATAAGGATTTTAGGAAGTGTTGGAACATTGTTTTGAAACATAAAAGTCAATATAAAATTCTAGAAACCCTAAAGCCTTTTAAGCCTTGCTAGGGTTGACTTTTTGAGAATGGTCAAAACAGGCCATGAAATCTATGCCAATAAATAGGTTATGGAAAACCATGAAGATCGATAAAAAGAACGTCAAAAACGGATCATCCTAGCCAAAGTTATGATCAAATGAAGTTTAGAGCCAAAATTTTGAAAAAAATGCTGATGTGGCAGCTTTGCTGACTCATCGCGCGCCTCGGTAATCGCGCCCCAACACTTAGTCAATTTTATCTCCTATAATTCCGGTAACAGAAACCAGACTTTGCCCTATCTTGTGACCTTCATAACTTTCTCATCTTATGGAATTTTTGAGTGTCGTCTTCTTTGTTGCCTTCTCCTACACTTCCTCTAAACAACTATAACTCACACAAACCCTAACTCGTTCTAAATCAACCGGAAATTCGAGCCAAAGTTGCCACCCTGCAAAAACCGTAACTGCAGTTTCCAGTTTTCCCTTCGAATCAGGTAACTTCGTCTAGCCATAACTTCTTCGTTTCTCATCCAAATTTCATGTTCTTTAGCTCGTTTTGAAGAGCTCTAATCCCTATAAAACTTTCATGTTGATGACCTAAGCCAATTCCCAACCGTTTGGAAGAACAAGGTGTCTAAAGTTTCGGTTTCACCACCACATAAAATCATAGTTTTCTTTCCAGAAAACGCAAGGTAAACTCACAACTTCTAGCTTCGATTTCTTTCTGTGTAGTGCAAGTTAGGGCGAGTTCTTGCTATCATTGTGTAGAGCTAAGTTTCTTCTTTAGATTAAGCCCAAGAACTAGTTCTAACTCATTCTATACTGAAAATTATAGTGTTGCAAAGTAGGCTACTCAATCGGTTTGTAAAGGGGGCGTTTTTCCAGAAACCGAAAACAAATCCCTTCGATTCGAGCAATTCCGGTAATTTTTCTTCAAATTCCTTCAACCTTGCTAATCTACATTACATTGTCGGTCAAAAACATGTTTCAATTGCATCAATTACGCAGTAGATTGAATGAATTTGACAAATTCGAATTCAGAAACCCTTAAGAACCCTAACTTCGAAACCGAATTCGAAAACTGATTAATCCTGCATTATAGCTAGCGAAATTAGTATCATTAGAACCGGAATTTGACTTCGAAACCGTAGAAACAAGAATCACTCAATTTGGTTCTGTAGATTGTGAGATAATGTCGATTTAGTACTCGACTAGGTAGTGTTGCTCGCGGATGAACTGGGAGTTCAGGGTCCGTCGGATCGAGGTTAAAAGATCTGGACGGCCGAGATTAAAACGTTTCAGATTTAAGTTTATTAAAGTTTTATAAATTCCAGTAAATAACCCTAACTTGTTGAGTTAATTTAAATACCTTCCCGAAGGTATTTTGACTTGAAATTTTAACCATAGATTCCTTATTAAATCTAGTCTATTTGGATGTAAATTATTATGGTTTTGGAGTTTTTAAACATAAGTTATGATTTTTGTAAGTTACGGGTTTTCTGGAATTATTTGGCTAAATTAAAAAGATATTTTTATGAAATAAAAATTTTATAATATGTCTAAAATGTTATGGTTACTGTATATTAAATTTGGGAATTTTTGGGCAATGGTAAAAGGTTTTAAAAATTGTGTTTATGAGTTTTTCATAAGAATAACTTATAATATATGGTTTTTAATGTAACCAAAAATTAAAGTATGGTTTGTTAATAAACTTTTTAAGCTGGGAAAAATATGGAACACTAAATTAACATTTTATAACAGTAAGTTTATAAATGTTTTGGTATTAGCTTTTAAGAGAAGTGAAATTATTTACATATATGTATATATACTTATTTAAGTAGAAACTTATGTAAATCAAGGAATTTAATTATTTTTACGTTTTATTTATTATACTATATGGGAGTTAATATTTTTAATTAAACTAAGGAATATATATATATATATTTTACACATATATAAAAAGGGAATAAAGTAGTAACTTGGAGTAAAGCAAGGAACTAATAGATTAACACTTATAATAACTAAATATTATAAGAGCTAGAATCCTAAGACATAGTAAAAGAAATACTTTATGAAACATACTTGGAATGCAGTTAAAGGTTGTAGTAATAAGATAGTTTAAATATAATAAGTTACATAGGGGATGTCTTAGTTAAATTCTAATACAGGTATACTTATATATATTAAATAAATAAAGGAAAACATTTTATTTATTAAACCATATGTCGGTTGTGTTATGCCTAGAAGTTGTTAAACATAAATAAATACAATAAAATTTCCTAAAAATGTTATGGATAAATCTTAATACATAAAGATATATATAAATATATATGTATGTAAATACATTAAAATAGATGAGGGAAATAATATTCCTTGTGATAGTTATAATAAGTAGAATATATATATGTTAAACCTTAGGTTTTAATCGGTGTGTAATTAAATAGTCACTATTAACTTAAGGGTTTAATTACACAACATAAGCTTGACACGGTCTTGGGTTAACTTACTAAGCCCAAGTCTATGAACTCCAAAAGCCCACTTAAACAATTCAAAGAGAGTTTGGGCCACTCTCAGGAATAAGTTCTAAATCGTTCTAAACTAAACGGAATGGGCCTAGTAAAGGATTTAGTTAACAAGTCAAGCCCAAATCTTTGTGAGAGGATAGTGGTAAACCTGGAACTATTAATCAGGTTGTTTAGTTTATAAGTCTCTTAACTAATCGACACCTGGAACACCTTAATTATAGGTTACTATTGGGGAATCACTTATTCGAGTTATTTATTGTTCTTCACATACTAGGTACGATTTCTCGTACTCCGTTACTTTTGTGATTGACTTATGAGACGTTTTCGAAAAACGCTAACTGACTTTAAGAAGAATTTCTAAAAAGGAAATGGTTGTGTGACTAACTGAGCCTTGAATGCGAAACTCGCTTGGGTATTGGTTCCTTCTATTTGGTTGTTCCATTAGACATTAACTGCTTAGGGTTTACGCTTCTGCACTCTGTAGGACTGAGTGTTTTGGTATTGCTCTGGGTAGTTAGTGATCTGGTGGGAATTTGGAAAAAGGTCAATCTTGGAAATTCTTCTTTTGACTCTGGATATCGTTTCATCCATGAGCTGGTTCTTGAGGTTTCGACGTGCGCGCGTCTTCAATGGTAACAGTGAGGGGTTGTATATCCCCTGTCCCAAAAAGGGACATGATAGACAGTGAGGGGCTGTATATCCCCTGTCCCATAAGGGACGTTGTAGACAGTGAGAGGCTGTATATCCCCTGTCCTAAAAGGACGTACTTGGCGGTGGGGGCCATCTCTCCCAGTTGAATTATTCCACTCTTGAGTTATTTGGTTCTTGGATCTATCTTATCATTCCTGGTCCTTTGTGATCATCTGGTTCTTTCTACTCCGAACGGGAATTGGGTTTAACTAAGGCAATGGATGCTCACTAACACGTGATGTGGTTTTGTTTTACTAACTTTACTTTTCTGTTATTAACCTTTATTCTTATCATGTTATCTTGGTTTGGTGATTTGTGAAATGCCTTGTTCCTCTGTGTGGTTTAAGTGTTTGTTTTCCTACTATTGTTTATTTAAGAGTTTTATTATGAGTTTGTTTTTGAGAGTTTATATGTTTTATTACTGTTTTACTTTTGTGAAGTTTTCTCGAGGTTCAGGTCGTGACAATTGTAATCTTTAAGTTGTAATTGGTGAGGTTTGGTGCCGGGTGTTTGGAACCCGATGATCTGTACGCCTTTAGTATTTTATTTCTGCTATAAATATGTTAAATAGGGGCGTTACAGAAATTGGTATCAGAGCATAGTTACACTCTGAACCCGAGAAAACTAGCCGAGTGAAATACTTAGATTATAGGTGCACTTAAAACTGGGGAACTGGGGTAGAATTGGGAAGTGAGAATTCCAGAAAGGCGCGTGACTCTTACCCCATACTTACTTTACTACTTACTTCACGTACCTACGAACCGTCCTTAGGACGTTATAAATATTTCATTATTTTACTACATAGATAGTTAGACTTTACAATACGCCTTCTGAGTACAAAACCGTCATACCAGCTAGATGTCTCGAAGAGGAGGAGCTGGTCCCTCAGGAGGCTATGGACCCGACGCTGTCATCCCGGAGGTCATAGCGCAGATAGTGACAGCTGCATTAGCTCAGCTGTAGGCTCAGATCCCACAGCCACCGCCGCCACCACCTAATGGTCCCCGGGAGTTCAACTGGCTGAAGGCGGTTAACGACCTTCGTCCTCCAATCTATGAAGGCCAACCAGAACCGAAGACTTTAGAGAAATACATAGACGAGATGCAGAAGGCCTTCACCTCTCTGCATGTTCCAGTGAATCGCCAGGTGGACATAGCGGCCTACTTTCTTCAGGGACCCGCGCATCGATGGTGGCAGACCGCCAGAGCTGAGCTGACTGCCCAGGCGGACTTCGGCTTCCCAGCCTTCTTAGTGGCCCTAAGAGCCAAGTTCTATCCATCCTACCTGCAGAAGAGGATGAGGAGCGAGTTCGAGCAGTTGAAGCAAGGGAGTCTCTCTGTTGCTGAGTACTACAATAAGTTTGTGGAGTTACTTGCTGTCATTGGAGAGGGAGCTTACGCCCCAAGATATCTGGTGGACAAATTCCATACCGGCTTGAACTTCAAGATCATGACTATGATCGGTTCCACCAGAGGGATGACCCTACAGGTATGGAACATGATTTAGAATTTCTTATACGCAAGGATTCCCCACTAACGTATATTGTCACCACAGGAGCTAGCGGACGACGCAAATGACTGCGAGACCACCATTGCCTACCAGGATTCTGTGTTAGGCAAGAGGAAAGGGGATGGAGAAAGAGGAAATGGAGGGAACTTTTCCCAGAACTATGAGAGGAAGAGAAAGTTCTACAAGGGTAGGAACGAGAAGGCCATGGTCCCCTCATATACTAATGTTGAGCCACTCTGCTCCCAGCCATTTAAGGGTGAGATAAATTAGAAACTCCAAAGTGGTTACATTTTATTATCCCAATTACTAATCTTGAAACTGAAACAGGGAACCAACCTGCGAGAAAGTTCTTCTGCAAGTGGTGCAGGAAGGACCACCCGGGCAAGGATTGTAAGGGCAACCTGGTGGACTGCAACCACTGCGGTAAGAAGGGGCACAGATCGTTCGAATGTTTCCTGAACCCGGATTCTAGGAACTACAAGCCGCGCACCGGGAACCCTGCTAGAGCCCCAGTTGCTACTACTACTGGAGGAGGTCGAGGTGGCACAGGAGGTGCTGGACCATCTACCAGCCGCCCTGCCCAGAGTCATCCGCAGAGGCCGGGACAGAACTACCCCCAGAGGCCGGGCAAGGCACCGGTCCTTAATATGGTGGACCGCATCGAGGCAGCGAGTGATGACCCGAGTTCACCTGGTGAGGA
>CM041776.1:480039424-480316924 GCA_023374045.1 Limonium bicolor
CCAGCTCGCCCCATGTAGTGCTTATATACATTCTTCGCCCGGTTACGTCTCGCTTGTTCTTGACGTAACTGTTACAAAATTTGTATATTTGTAAGTTATACATAATAAAAAAAATATTTGTTAAATTTTATTCCTTAAATAATTAAGACAGAATAATTGTAAAAGTACCTTAAACTCTTCAGTCTGGCGATGGTCGTAGAATATCTTCCAGTCCTCCTCCGTGAACATACCATCATACACTACCCACGGCGGTGACCTCTTGGAGCCCGGTTTGTTAATCCAACCATCTACCAACCGATGCTTGAATTGTCGCAGCGATGTCGCTAAAAGTGATTCAATCTTCTTCCGAAGTTCAGCCGCGACATTGTATTTCTTCTGCACCATCTGCCACATGATGTCTTTGTCTGCCTTTTCTTGATACTTCCAATCCTTATTAATCGAACAATGGGATTTTACCATCAATCCCAAGTAAGAAGCAAACTGCTGCTTCGACCCACCAGAATGTCGGAGGTACTTGTCCCAGAACAAATCGATGGAGCATTTTTCTTCTCCTTCAACCACGGGTCGGTCCACGTCCCTTCCGAGTGTCCTGCGAAGTAGATGTAGCTGGTGGTTTCTTCAGTAGGGACGTCATCGTCAATATCATCCAACCCAACAGTAAGTCCTCTTCGACTCTATCGTCAGGATCCATAATCTGAAAAATAATCAACAATTAACAAGGTTAATACGAACATCTACTGAATCAAATATTGAAACATGACAAAAATGAAATAATTAATATAATATTGTCAACCAAACTTACAAAATAACATTTCATCGTTCAATCCACAATCCTTCGTTGTGGTCGGACCTTCGATATTCAAATTAGTTACATTATCTACCTCCATCGGCAACCGAATAGGTACATCTGTTTCATCATCTCACAGTCGTTCATCCTCATCAACAATATTATCAATCCCAACTATCGATCTTTTACTCTGCATTACAATAGACCATCTGGGATTAGACTGATCACGACAGTAGAATACTTGTTTTGCCTTTGATGCAACGATAAAGGGTTCATCAGTAGGAGCCGCTGTCGTTAAATCAACTAGCTTCATACCATGATCCTCCTCACGATATCCCTGTTTGTTGTCCACCCATTTGCAACGAAATACACAAGTTTCATAACTAGTGTAATTCAAGACCCAAATATCCTCAATGACACCATAATATTCGTTCTTCAGTGTATTACGATTTGTTCCTGTGAAAATGTCTTGTGAAGCGATAAGATGCACACCACTGTTCTGGTTTGTCGATTTACAATCTTGACGTTCAGTGTAAAACGAAAATCCATTTACATCATATCCTTCATAAGACAACACATCGAGATTTGGACCAGTGCCAACAACTGGATCATTTCATCCACGTTCCTTGAATCTTCATACAACACCTTCTGTCTGAACCACTTAACAAATGTTGCATTCTGCTCTTTTTTTAATTTGGCATTACTCATCGTTGGTGTTTGTTTTGAGGTAGGCTAGGTGTGCATCGAAATACGGTTCAACAACTTCAGAATGATTCAACACAACCAGATGTGCCTTGTTCAATGTATCAAATCAACTCTGCATAATTTTTTTCCCACAGGTACCAACCCCTTTAAGCCTGCCATCATGTCTTGCTTTCGGTAATCCAATAAATCAACACCGTGTAAGTAGTGAGTGCAGAAGTCAACTACCTCCTCTGTTATTGTCCCTTCAATTATACTTCCTCTGGACGCCGACGGTTTTTTCATTTTCTTTTTCAGTATACCCATATATCTCTCAAACGGTACATGTATCGAAGGTATAACGGACCACAATGTTTGATCTCTCTAACAAGATGAACAAGTAGATGCACCATAATATCAAAAAACGAAGGAGGAAATACATTTCCAACTGACACATGGTGATCACAAGGTCATTCTGTAGTTTATCCAGCGTCTCCACATCAAGCACTTTACACGAAATTCCTTTGAAAAAAACACATAAATTTGTAATAGTTTTCCTGACATCAGCTGGAAGGATTCCACGGAGAGCAACCGGAAGTAAGTGCTGCATCAGCACATGATAGTCGTGAGACTTCATCCCTACCAATTTCAGATCAGACATTGATACCAACTTGCTATGTTCGATGAGTAACCGATGGCACTTTAATATGACGAAGAGAACTACAAAAACTTATTTTCTTCTTCTTTGGATAATGTATGACAAGCGGGAGGCAAAATGTTCTTTTCCCTCTTTGTTGTGGCGTGAGTTCTTCTCGTATACCCAATTCAACCAGATCTTTTCTACCCTTTAAATGGTCTTTTGTCTTTTCCTTTCACGTTTAGTAGTGTCGCAGATACACTTTCACCAATGTTTTTCTCCACGTGCATAACATCAATGCAATGTCTCACCTCTAAATGTTGCCAATATTCAAGTTCCCAAAATATTGATTTTTTCTTCCAGATGCTCTTTTCAGTGGCTTTAATTGGTGGACCGAAGTTGTTCACCACATTCTTCAACTGATTGTAAGTCTCAGCAGCAGATAGTGGTGGTCGAGCGACTGCATGATCCGTTTTTCCATCAAACTCTTTGTCATCTTACGATATTGTGCCTTTAGGAGGAATTTCCGATGCCCATGTCACATTTTTTCCACTGTGTTTTAACCGTATACTGCAAGTTCTATCTCCACATATAGGGCACGCTAGAGCTCCTTTAATTGTGTATCCCGAGAGGTTACGTATGCAGGGAAATCATTGATCGTACAAAAACAACATAGCCGGAGCGTGAAGTTTTCCATACCATATGAATCATACAACCGTCGCACCTTCATTCCACAACAATTTTAAACGTCAATAAGTGGTTGCAAAAACACATCAATTTTGTTTCCCGGTTGTTTTGGACCCGATATCAACAGAGAGAGGAGAATATGTCTGGGTTTCATACACAACCATGGTGGCAGATTGTATATTGTCAATAAAACAGGCCAAGTACTGTGTATACTGCTCAAAGTGCCATAAGGGTTCATCCCATCAGTGCATAACCAAGTCTTAAGTTCCTTGGGTCTGTACCGAATTGAGGGTATATTCTGTCAATGTTTCTCCATTGTGGTGAATCGGCTGGATGTCTCAATTTACCATCATCCTTTCTATGGGTAGCATGCCATCGAGGTTCTCAGCATCTTTCTGAACTGCAAACAAACGTTTGAATCGGGGAATTATCGGTAGATACCACACACCTTCGCAGGAGAGCCCACTTTAGTGCTTATGTGGTTTCTGTCACCCTTTTTACATAGCGTGATTCCCCATTCAGAGCAATGGTCATCCAACTCATTCTCCTTCCATACAACATACACCCATTTGGACAAGCATGTATTTTTTTATATTCCATACCCATCGGACACATTAACTTCTTTGCCTCATAAGTTGTTGTGGGTATCACATTGTCCTTTGGTAGTACATTCTTCAGCAGTTGTAAAGAGATCTGTAAAACTGACATCACTCCATCCATGTCTCGCCTTCAGATTGAATAGTTTTAAGACAACGCTCAATTTGTTTTGTGTTTGCGTTTCACATCCACTGTACAACGGTTCCTTTGATGCTTCATCAGATTTTCGAATGATTTGGTTGTTGTGGAAAAATGTTGTTCAACATCTTCCATCATGCATTAAGGTCCTCCTGATCATCTGAATCACTACCTAGTGAATCATCTTGAGTATCCCCAAAATCGTGTGAAGCATCCATTTCTGATTGTTCTACAACAACGTTATCAGCACATTCAAACACTTGTACTGAATGTTGACCATGCAGTATTGTTATGGCTTCATAATCATCTGTAAACCCTCTGCGAATCAGATGATCCTTAATCTTGTCCACACCTCGGTATTTGAAGTCGTTCTTGCAATCGACACAAGGACATCGAATATATCCCTTATCCCTTGGTTTAAGATTGTCAACAAGGACTTTGCAAAATTTATTGACCCCTTGTAGGTACTTGATGTCCAATCTGTCACTGTACTCACTGAGCGCTCCATCTCCTTTTTCAACACACACACCACCAGAGATGTCGTGAACTCGTTCCATTGATCTCCTCTTTTTTATTTACAGATTTACAACCTAAACCTATTCCAATCACCCCTACGATCTCACACCTAGGAACAAGTTAATAATATACAGTAGTTCATGAATAAATTTCGGCAGCATTACCCTACCAGTATTTCTCACTAGTGTAGATATCATATTCCAGAATCGTTTCAATTCACATATATATATGTACACTAGAAGAACACTAGGGTAATGCTGCTGAAATTATCACTGAACTACTGTATATTATTAACTCATTCACAACCTAGATGGTGAGATCAAAGGTCATTGGACAGTCCCAACAGGGACTATCTAAGACATACCTCTATCAGGTATATCTCAGACAGGTAATTCTATGTTTGAATTGATTTTCCATTGTTTAATAGAAAAACAAAAATAAATTGAAACATTTTAAATACCAACCTGATGAGTACTGGATGGTCAGCTAGCGCGAACAGCACAGAAGAAGGAGAAGTAGACAAATGCTCTTGCGCGCAGTATATAACACCTATTCAATGAAATTAGAATAAGGTTTTAATTTTATAAAAACTTGAATAATTGAACATATTAAACAAACGAACAAAGCTTAAATTCTGGAAAAAATTTGGCATGACCTTTGCGTATTTTTAGACACTCCACATTTTTTAAAGGCAGAAATTAACAAACATAGCAGCAACATTAACTCTCGGCAAACCATACGAATTATTATCAGACAGACAAGTATGCATATAGTAAATGTATATATATATATATATATATATATATGATCAATGAACAAAAACATCCACCCCATTTCAACCCCATCATCACATTTCAACCACACTATGCAAATATATTCTAATGATTGCAGAATACAAGTAGAATTTAGTATAACGTCTATTTGTGACAATATTATATATATATGTACATATATATATATATATACATTTATATTAGTATTTGTTTCTAAAATTATAATCAGAAATGCAAGTGATTTACCGTGGGTTCTGATCAGGCAAACCGGTGGCAGAGGTTGACAGCAGCAGATAGTGCGACAAGTAGACAATCCGACTGTGTGTGAATACAATGAAATTAGAATACAAGGTTTTAATTTGAAAAATATATGAATAATTGAACAAATTAACAAACAGATATAATTTGAATAAACCATGTTATTGAAACATTTTTAAAAAACTAACCTAATGATGAATAAGGATGATCAAGTCACAAATGGGAAGGAAGAGGGATTGTTCAACCGTAGAAACACCTATTCAATAAAATTAAAATAAGGTTAAATTATGGAAAAAATTTGGCATGACCTTTGCGTATTTTTATATACTCCACATTTTTTTAAGGTAGAAACAAACATAGTAGCAACATCAGAAAGACTACTACGAAAACCATTTCATTTCCCCTGCATAAACAAACATTTAAGAGAACTGTAGAGAATTGTTTTCATTATTCTTTATTCCCTTTCTTGTTTCCATTTTGTTTTATGTGCCAACACATCAGTCCACCATAGCTATCATCAGACACCATTGGAAATCCCACGCATTCAACCGGAGAGAATTCGATATTCAAACCATTGCATATATACACACCATACGTTAAAAAAAACGAAGATAGTAGCTAGGTTATTAGGCGTGGTGTTACCTTGGGGCGTGGTGCACTGAGTCGAGACGGTGGGTTATTATCAAGGGTTGAATCACTCTGATAAACAAGAATAGAAAAAGACAACAGGTAATTAGATTAATCCTACATGGAAGCAACAAAGAGGAAAGGGCCTTGTGATTGCAATAATGGTGTGCTAACTTTGCTTCTTCAACCTCATATTCTAAGAGCTTGATAAAAATAAAAACTTCGAAGTTTTAACTCTTTTAGATTTCTACAAGAATCCGGCTGTTGTGACGTCAATATATATGACAGTCATATTTATAACTGATCCAGCTAATAAAAGAAACAAGAATCCTAGAGATTATTTAGTCTACAGTGGTAATCGCCCAAGCACATCAAAGACTCGATCGTTGAATTGTTACATGGGCTCGGTTTTTATGGAAACAAACACAATAAATAGAAAAATACCAAGTGTACTTTAGTTGTTAATCTTTGGGTTTACTATATAAGAATGAGAGCCAAGCATTGCAAACAAGGAAACAGGAATGAACTCCTAACATATCAGCTTATATCTGCACCAGTGGATAGCAGTGAGTTTCATTTCTTTTTGTCAAATATTACGATAAATGGAAAATAATTCCTTAATTCCCACACATCAATTCTTATTCCCATGCATAAAACAAGAAAGTATATAATAAGATATCGAAAAGCAAATATTACCAAGAATTCAAGACATATCAAAACACCATTTTTGGTTGGTAGCTAGGTTGGCATATTGGTGCGTGATGGATGGTGGTGGAGATGTGCGAGGATGTGGGGCAGCAGGGCGATGGAAAATGTCGAATGGAGGTGGGTGACTGTTGATGGTGTTTAATCGTTGGGTAAGGAGCAGCAGGTGGTCGTGGATGATTCTCGGTCTTCAGGCGAGGGGAGGCGGCCGAGAAGATGGCGACGCGGGCAGAGGACGGGCACAAGCGACGGCGCCGGAGGAGGACGGGCACAACACAGTCGACGGCGGAGGAGGACGGGCACAAGCTCGACGGCGCCGGAGGAGGAGGAGGACGGGCACAAGCTCGACGGCTGGAGACGGGGCGGTGGATAAATCGTCGAAATCGCCAGGGGAAAACCAGAGAGCGGGGAGGAGGAAGAAGAAAGAAAGGTCGGGTTTTTATTAAACGACTTTTAAATGACGGTTAACCAAGAAACCGTCGCTTAAAGACCTATGTAATGGACCAATAAACGACGGTTTTACAAAAACCGTGGTTTATAATTCTTTCGGAAACTCTTTAAACGACGGTTGCAAACGAACCGTGGTTTATAAACAATTTATACGACGGTTATTTCTGAACCGTCGTTTTATCTTCAAGGCGGAGGAACTATATATGACGGTTGTATTAAGAACCGTCATTTATGTAATGAGGCGTGCACTATATATGACGGTTTGATTAATAACCGTGGTTTAAAAGATTTAAATGACGGTTAAAGATTTAACCGTGGTTTAAAGTGCGTCATTTAAAATCTTTTTTCTACTAGTGAACCAAGTCAGACTCCGGTAAACTTTTAGATCTGAAAAAAAGCCTGGTCCAGCCCGAGTTTAAAAATATATAATAATAAATATATATATATTTAATTCAATTTTTACATAATTTACATAATTTATAAAATTTTTTATTTATAATGTTATTAATTAATAATTTATGTTAAATTTTATTATTTATTAAATTTTTATTGTTAATTTAAAATTTTTAATTACTTATAAAAAAATGAAAAAACCGAACCAAAAGGTCAGGTAACAACAAAGTAAAAAAGAAAAAATCAAACTGCCCGGCCCAGCTCGAAAAATAAAAAATCTAACTTCACCATGAGAAACAAAGCTTAAAATTCTTTCCATGCTGGCCCGCTCATTTGGCCAAGGTTTGTAATATAAAAAAGAATGCACTAATGAAGTATGACCACCGACAACAAGCGTATAATTTTTTTTTCTTATTAAACCGTATACTACCTCCGTCCCGTCATAAGTGTCTCATTTACTTTTTGGCACGTTTTTTCACTTCAATATTAAATATATAAGATAAAATAATTTTTAAAAAATATTTTTTACAATATATAGTTTTTCACATAAGGATTCCATTATAAAAAAAAAATTATAAAAATATATTATTTTACATATTAAATATTGAAGTCAAACGACAAGCTCAAATAGTAAAGTGGACAAAGTGAATGGGACGGAGGGAGTAATACTTATCATTAAAATAAATATAGCGATTAAAAGAGAATTAGGGCCAGATAAATGGCTTGAAAGAAAACCAAATCTAGGAAAAGATCCGGAGAAAAAACATCAAATATCTATTCAAGAACCAACCTAAGAAGCAAGAGAAACCACACGCAATCAATGTAACATCAAAATCTTCTTTACCAGGGGACACCATAAAATCTGGAACTGAACCAGCACATTATTAATCGAAGTCCACCAACCCAGGAAAATAGGGGTAACAAAATATATATAATTATTGGCTACACTATTATATAAAATGTACTCCGTATTTATTTATAAATGTATAACTAGAATTCTAATGTTATTGAAAATGTATTTAATACACATATTGTAATTTGTTTAATCGTACCATAAATTTACTATGTAATTTGAGTGTATACATATTAATATAAATTTAGCCAAAAATAACTAAACATAATTATAGCTTAGACTGTTTATAACAAAAAATAGATATGTGAAATCCAAAAGATTTTTTTAAGTCTAATAATCTATGTTGTCACAAGCGGATGACAACTCACCAACCCGATTATCTCATACATCCATTCCAAAAGATTAATCCTCCATCCACAAGTAAGAAAGCTTGGATTCAAAGGACAAAAGGCACAGCGCCTTATGTGCGATGAGATATATAGTTTTGTGATTTACAATATTTTTTTATAGTTAGTGACGTGCAAACGATTTATTTGATATATTAAAAGCCTAGAAATAATCCTAGAATTCAATAATTCAATAGATCGTCGGGTTGCAAAAATCCCGGTCGCAGTAGTATAACAATTTTGAAGCGACCAGGTGTCAATCCACGGGACTTGATAAAGTAAGTCTAGCCTAAGACAATGGGTAATTCAAAAGGGGTTGTTTTTGTTTTGGGATTTAAATAAATAACAAGAATAAAATAATTAAAATAACAGTCAGAAAAATAAAGTGATAGATGATATGGACGAAAGGGACTCTGGGTTCAGGTTTAAACCGTTTGATCAATTATGTCCACTGGTTAATTAAAGATAGATTGGCAAAATTCCTAATATTTTCTTAAGAGCTAAATCATAGTCTCAGAAGAACTCATTTACCAGAAATGCAGGACCTAGTCTAGGTTCAAGCAGACACACATGTAAACGGATTAAGTACGAGGAATAATAAATTAACTTAGCTTGGGACTTTCCACCATTTCTTTCCTCTATCCTTTGGATGACAAGGGGTGTGAAGTAATGCTTTATTCCGCAAATACCTTTCAACACCACGTACTCGTGATCAAAAGCAAAAATTAAACTGCAATGAATTTTTCTTTCACATGCAAAAACATTCTTCTTCCAAGAATTATATACAAAACAAACGAATATTGTGAATTGCAGAGTTATTCCGTAACCCAGACTTTTCTCTCTATCCTTGTAACGGTGTTGGGCCAACTATCCCAGATCAAGAGACCTTAGGTAGATAGGTGATAAGGCACCCTTAAGACTTAATAACCGGATAGACGAGGCCTGCTATTGTTAGGAAAAAATTTTTTGATCAGTGGAGTACCTTGCCTTACCCTTTCATTCCAAACATTCACTTCATTTCCAAAATCCCAAGCTAAAAAATATAGTTTCCACAACTAGCCAATCTACCAGATTTTTAGTGAAAAGAGAGTATTTTTAAATAAAACTATTTTTATACAAACCTCATCAAGCAAAAAGATTCCTACGGTTTTCACTTTGGTTTAACATCACTCGGTGTGCATAGGTATTAGAGCAGCAAAAAGCAAGTGTGGCATTAAAGAACAATTAGCTTGTTTTCAGGGAAAGGTCTCTCCTTCCTCACACTTGAGATGAGCAATGTCCTCATTGGTCAAAGAAGAAAAACAGAGAAAAGAGCTTTCAAAACATGCTATACTCATAATAGATGCATATGCCATAATTAACCCTCAACGCAACAAATGGGGAACATCAAATAAGTGAAATTATGAACTGAGACTCCCCTGGTGTTATGGATTGAGGAAGATGTTCTTCCTCACACTTGAAGTTTGGCAGGGGTCGAGAGATTCCTTATGAGTCACAGACAGTATACGTTGTGTGCAGATTAAGAGTTGCTAAATTTTCACTGGCAAGTACAACCATAGAATAAAGTGCATTAACTCGAACTACAGAGAATATTTGAATCGAATGAGTCATATTTAGAGAAAGAATACTCCATAGTTTAAGCTTAGCAGACATTCGCAAGTAGTGTGGTTCCATTTCCTGTACTTATAGCCATTTGTTTCGCAGTAGAGGTGACATGTAAAGTAATCATTTTAGAACGCTGCACTGCTCAGAGAAACAAGAAATTTAGCAATTTAGAATTTAAAACACTGCTGAATCTAATACCACAGACGGCGCCTCTTTTTTTTTTTTTAGTGGTGTCCGGTTTCTGTCCGGATCCGGACAGCTAGGGTTTGAGAATGTCCGGCTCAGCGTCCGGCTGAGCTTAGCCGGACACGTTGAAACTTCATTTTTTTTATATATATTAAAAAGAAATAAAAACCACTACTCTAAAGTACCTCATTCATAAAAATGAAATTTTACCACAAATAATTAAACAAAAATAAACAAACACACGGAATGCAGAAATTAAATAACAAAGTGTTAAAGGACTCCCTGATCCTTGGTGAACATTGCCATAACTCTTCCTCACACTTGAGTTCAGTTTAGCATTAGGATGAAGTACCTGAAAGATTAAATCTGCAAAAACCAGAAGAACTCAAGTGGAACTAGATAAAACCATTAGTTATAAGGTAAGAGCCATGGCTCTTTCGATTTGCACAATAGTGATTAACACTCTGCTAAATAAGAACAAAAGAGGAAAAAAATTAACCAAACCAAGGAAAAGATACAGACCGGTGGGTTGCCTCCCACCAAGCTGCCCGGAGTTAAAGTCTCTGGCTAGACTTTACATATAGGGTCAAGGAGGGCCGCCACAGCAGCTAGTAATGGCTTTCTTCAGTCTGAAATACCATTGCGGGCGTGGCTTCTTGGATGCTTTGGGAGGCGGTGCTGCAACACAAATAGCAGAGATAGAATTTATAGAATTGGAGCTGTCAATCAAGGGTATACCTGATGCAGGAGGCTGAGAAAAGGTATCGCCTAGGTACTTATTCAATCGAGCCCCATTTACTTTGAATATTTCTCCTATCTATTCTCTAGCTCATAAGCACCATAAGTAGTGATCCCCACAACTTTGAATGGACCTGCCCAATGTGATTTCAACTTACCAGGAAAGAGGCGCAGCCTGGAATTATAGAGCAACACTAGATCACCTACTTTAATTCTCTCTTATGGATCATCTGATCATGGATCTCTTTGTGCGCTCCTTATAAATTCTGGAACTGTCATATGCTTGCTCTCTGAGTTCCTCTAGTTCAGATAGTTGAAATTTTTTCTCTCTCCAGCAGTGTGCATATCAAAATTCAGGGCTTTCAATGCCCAGTAAGCTTTGTGCTCTAATTCGACTGGAAGATGGCAAACTTTTCCATACACAAGTTTAAAAGGAGACATACCTATAGGAGTCTTGAAAGCAGTCCGGTATGCCCACAAAGCATCATCTAGCTTAACTGACCAATCCTTCCTTGATGCATTTACAGTCTTCTGTAGGATCCATTTCAGCTCACGATAGTCACTTATGCCAGACCGTTAGTTTGGGGGTGTAGGTAGTGCCATCTTGTGAGTCACCCCATATTTACTCATTAAGGAGTCGAAGGCTCGGTTGCAGAAGTGGGAGCCACCGTCACTGATAATTGCCCTGAGTACCCCGAATCTGGTGAATATGTGTTTCTTCAGGAATTTCACCACTGTTTTGGATTCAGCATTGTGGCATGGAATAGCTTCTACCCACTTGGAGACATAATCCACAGCTACTAGGATATACTAGTTTCCATGAGATGAAGGAAAAGGGCCTGTGAAATCAATGCCCCAAACATCAAAAAGTTCTACCTCAAGAATACCTTTCTGAGGCATCTCATGCTTTCTAGAGATGTTTCCCATCCTCTGACAGGAGTCACAATGGGAACAGAAATGGTGAACATCTTTATGTAGAGTAGGCCAATAGAATCCACACTCTAATATCTTTGCAGCTGTTCTTGTATAACCATGATGGCCACCTGCCTCTTTAGCATGACAGAATTCGATTACACTCTGGATCTCCTTATCTGGAAGACATCGCCTCATCAAGCCATCAGCACAGATCCTAAACAGATATGGATCCTCCCAGATATAATGACGGGTTTCTGACAAGAATTTCTTCCTCTGGTTATAGCTGTAGTCATGCGGAATTAAACCAGTAGCAAGATAATTAACTAAGTCAGCATACCATGGTTCATCTACTTTTCTAACTTTGAACACCGTCTCATCAGGGAAGAATTCGTTGATCGGGATTCCATCATCAGGGATGTCAAGTCTGGATAGGTGATCAGCAACTCCGTTCAGCTTCCCCTTTTTATCCACACTTCTAAATTAAATTCTTGGGAAGTAAGATCCACCTCAGAAGTCTGGTTTTGATTCATTCTTCTGAAAAAGAACTTGAGGGCTGAATGATCGGTGTGGACTATCACCTTGCTTCCAAGTAGATATGGTCGAACTTGTCCAAAGCAAACACCACAGCTAGCAAACTCCTTCTCTGTAGTAGTATAATTTTCTGTGCGTCAATTAAGGTTTTGCTAGCATAAGTGATTACCCTCAGCATTCTTATCTTTCTTCGACAATAGTGCAGCGCCCACAGCATAGTCGCTTGCATCCGTATGATCTCAATGGTTCAGACCACTCGGGGACCACAATTGGTGCTGAGCAGAGCTTCTCTTTGATAGTCTGAAATACTGTTAAGCACTCCTCTGTGAACTGAAACTTGATGTCCTTCTGAAGCAAGTCTGACAGGGGTTTAGCTATTTTGAGAAGTCCTGTATAAACCTCCTGTAAAACCCTGTGACCAAGGAAAGATCTTACATCTTTAACTGAAGTTGGGGGGGCAGTTTTTCTATTACCTCTATCTTGGCCTTGTCCACCTGGAGCCTTCCTTGCACCTTAGCCCAAGCACAACCTTCTTGTACCATGAAATGGCACTTCTCCCAATTCAGCACAAGGTTCGTCCTCACAGCGAGCCAAGATCTGGTCTAATTGCTCCAGACAAACATCAAAGCTTTGTCCATAGACAGAGTCGTCCATGAACACTTCAATGCTTTTCTCAATAATCATTAAAAATCGCCATCATACATCGCTGAAATGTGGCTGGAGCATTGCAGAGACCAAAGGGCATCCTCCTGTAAGCAAAAGTACCATAAGGACAGGTGAAGGTAGTCTTCTCCTGATCTTCTGGCGCAATGGGAATCTGGAAATAACACTGCACCCATCAAGGAAGCAGTAGAACTCCTTCCCAGCTAACCGCTCCAACATTTGATCAATAAACGGTAGTGGGAAATGGTCCTTCCTTGTGGCCTCATTCAAGCGCCGGTAATCGATGCACATCCTCCAACCTGTGGTTTGCCTCTGGGGTACCAATTCACCTTTCTCATTGGGCACTGCAACTATCCCCCCTTTCTTTGGAACAACCTGAACTGGAGACACCCACTGACTGTCAGAAATAGGGTAGATAATACATCAAGAAGCTTTAGTACTTCGGCCTTGACCACCTCCTTTAGATTTGGATTCAACCTTCTCTGGGGTTGCCTCACTGCTGTAATTTTCTTCCATATGAATCCGGTGTGTGCAGAAACCCGGATTGATCCCCTTGATGTCAGCAACTGTCCAACCCATGACTTTTATGTTTCTTTAGCACCTCCAGAAGTCTAGATTCCTGCAAAATAGACAAAGATGTAGAGATAATAACAGGCAGGGTGTTTCCCTCTGCCAAGAAAACATATTTAAGATGGGAAGGGAGAGATTTAAGTTCCAGGGTAGGAGCTTCTCTATTGAAGGTATGGGTCTTTGGATGGATCGTTCCAACTTTTCTACAGGAGGAGAGGAGGAACGAAAGTATGGCTTCCCTGATTTAGCTGCTGGACGACGAGGCCATCTCAAAGCTGTCTTTGTCATCCTCAATGGATCGACTTATTACCTGCTCTAAAGTATCAGAAACTTAAACAAAGAATTAAAAGATCAATACTCCTATAGGTGTAGTCATCATCAAGATCATAAGAATTATCAATTAAATCAACAGAGAAAACAGCTGAGAAGAAGTGTTTTTTCTGCATCATCTTATTTATATCAAAGCTTAATTCTTCATCATGAAATCTCAAGGTAATTTCCCCTTGTCAACATCAATAACAGTCTTTGCAGTTCTGAGGAAAGGTCTATCTACGAGAATCAGAGGTACCTCAACATCTTCATCCATGTCAAGGATCACAAAATCAGCGGGGAAAAAATTTACCCACACTAACAACTACGTTTTCAACCATACTCTTGGTGTGATCGATGATCTATCAGCTAACTGGAGTCTGAAATGAATGGGAACGAGCTCACCTGCATGAAGCTTTTTAAACATGGTGTATGGCATCAGGTTGATGCTCGCTCCTAGATCGCAGAGACCGTATCCGCAATCCATGTCTCCAATTGAACAGGGGATGATGGGCTGACCAGGATCACCACGCTTTGGAGGCAGCATCTGTCGGAGAGCTGCTAACAAGTTTCGGTCAGCTGGATGGTGTCCTTCTCTTTATATTTCCTCTTATTCGAAATCAGATCCTTCACAAATTTAGCATAATTCGGCATCTGCTTAATTGCATCAAAGAGGGATATTGATAGTCAGCTTTCTAAAAACATCTAAAAATCTTCCAAATTGCTCATCGAGCTCTCGCTCTTTGAGACGGTTTGGAAATGGAAGTTCCTTTGCAGATATTTTCCCTTTTTTTTTAACATAGCAGTAGAAAGAGAGGAAGAAGGAATAGGAGCCTGGGTCTCCTCAGAAACTACCTCAGGAGGGGCGGGATGCCCTGATGGTGCACCGGCGGTATTAGAAAGAGGCTCGGTCTCTTCATCAGTACGGCTTCCTGCCACTTGGTCTTTTAAATTCCTCCCACTTCTCAGGGTAACTGCTGCTGCTGCTTCTTCAGAATCCTCGCAGTCTTCGTCTGAGACCGACACTGCCTTCAACTGCTCTTTTGGATTGGTTTCTGGTTGGGAAGACAATGATCTAGAAGGTCTCTGCTGCATGAGGAATTGAGTCAACTGACTCATTGTTCCTTGCATCTCCACCATGGCATTCTCTAACTTCTGGTTGATTACCGTTTGCTTTTCTTGAGAAGCCATCAGCTTATCCACCATCTCCTTTAGACGGCATTGTTTGAGCTCAAAGATGGTTGCTGAGCTTGAGGTTGCTGTGGCCGGAATTGATATATTGAGGTCTAGAAAAACCGGGTGGTCCCCCTGATTCGTCCTCTGAGGCTGCATTTGATGTGAATTTAGTGCATTGTTAGGATTTCCATACCTCAGATTTTGGTGCTGATTCTGCACCAGGGTTGCCTGTTGTTGAACTGGCCTATTACATGGCCTCCTCGGTTTGCCTCATCTCGGCTACTAGTGGGCAGTCCTCATAGTCGTGTGCATCCCACACTGAGAGCAGCAAGCTTCGTTCGTAGAGATTTTCTTGGCGGAATTGCCTAGTGGTTGGCCCCATGGTGAGCTGTTCGAGCATTTTCGCCATGCTTCCATCGTGGTTCTCATCTGTGCTTGCTCGGAGGCTAGTTGCTCCATCATCGGGTCTGGAGCTCTGGAAGAACTCTGACCTATCGAGAATACTCGTCCTCCACTGCTGCTCCATTGGCGAAGCTCCTCACAATAGGACTCCATAGATGCCATGAAATCCTCCCCGCTCTTTGCTAGCAGGTTTCCTCCTAGGGCGGATCTTATCTCGCCCTGTGTTCGTCTTTTAAAACCCCTGGAATCCCTGAGCTAGTGAAGTGATGCCCTGACCATGGTGAGGGCACTGGCGGAGTAGCTCTTTGAATCGATCCCGACACCTCACAGACTGTCTCATACCCTTCTGTCCGAATGCCATCAGGTCGGCAATCATTTGTCGTGTCCGGGAGATGGGAATGTACTTCTCGTTAGAATTTGTCATCATTTGCTCCAGGTGGTAATGATGCCTGGTGGTAGTCTGTGGAACCATTTCGAGGCTTCTCCTGATAAGCTATGCTGGAACAGGCTCAATCTGGCGTACTCCTCCAATCCTTGAGATAAGCCAAGAGAGTCCAAGTGCACAAGAAAGCGATGCACATGGTCTAATGCATCCGATGGGTCTGCACCTGAAAAAGTACCTGCAGGGTGATTTCTAACAGCATTGGATTGGTGAGAAGGTTTTACCTTTTGCCAATCGGATATAAGTTCTGCAGTCAGATTGGGTAGAACCACTGGCCCTCGTCTTGGTGTGGCTGGTGGTCTGTTTATCCTTCCCATCGTGTATTGGGCCACTGCACCTGCTCCAATTTGGTCATGATTTCCTGCCATATTGAAGTCAAGCTGCCTTCTTGTTCTCAAAGCTTGGAGGTATACTCTTTCGATTTCAGGATCGAAATCTGTATCCGGGGGACCAGTTGAGCGTGTTCTTCGCATCCACTAGGTGCTTATAATCAGCCCGAGAGAAAGGAACAAAATGAGTGAGTTTTAAAGTAATGAAAAACAATTGTATAAAATGGCACACAAAATAAATTAAAATCAAATATATACAAAACAAACAATTATAAACAGTGTGTTGCAATAAATAACGAATTAACCAAGGCTAGGGACTAGACAAAAGTCAAGTCCCCGGCAACGGCACCATTTTGCAAACGATTTATTTGATATATTAAAAACCTAGAAATAATCCTAGAATTCAATAGTCAATAGATCGTCAGGTTGCAAAAATCCGGTCGAAATAGTATAGTATTCAATGAAGCACCGAGGGTGTCAATCCACGGGACTTGATATGTAAGTCTAGCCTTAGGTAATGGTTAACTCAAAAAGGGGGTTTTGTTTTGGTTTTGGGTTTCACAAGTAGATAAAGAAAGTAAATAGCAGATAAATTAAAGTGATCTTTTGGAGTGTGAACGGTACTCTAGGTTCAGGGAGTTGTTTCACTAGCTAGGTTCTGCATATTCTACTGCTTAAGTGGAGACTTGGATCGGCTTGTAATTCTCAATTATCTATTCTGTATTAAGTCTTAATTCCAGATAGCTCATCTAGACAGGGCATGTAGTTCTAGTCTAGACCTAGCAAGTATATCTAGATGGTTTATGCACAGAATTACTAGTCTGGTTTTAATCGGACTAAAGCTCCTAGTGACTAAAGTAATCTATCCGATTGCAATTATCACAGGTAACAGGTTTAATAGGACCGTCAATGCTAATCACCTTATCTGATCATAACATGATTCGAGGGCTTATAATAAATTCATGACGTTTATTAAAAGCACTTAAAAGCATTAACCTGAACAATCCAAATTGTCTCAACAAGCAGCAAAATATGCGAGTTTAACTAATTACACATCCTTCCCCTAGAGTAAATCCTCTTAGCTAGACATAGCATTATAATAATAAATGAGAGAGAGTTAGAAGAAATCATCTGTTACGAAGATCTTCTTGCTTGCATCCGTTCCTTTGTCCTTGCACTTGCTCTCTGAAGGTTGGTCTTGGTGATAATGGAGTGAATTGGGTGAAATGGGGCGAAATGGAAGTTTTAGTGAGTTTTGTGAGGTGTCCGGCTGAAGAGGGTCGGACAGAGAGGCGGACGTGAGATGTCCGGATCTGTCTGGGTCGGACGCGATCCGACGTGGGTGGAATGAGTGTGTCCGGATCCGGACAAGGGTCGGACACTAAAATGTCGCGAAATGGATACGGGATATGAGCGGAGGTTTACGAAGGTATGTTGTGAGATAGCAGATGAATTCGTGAGTGAATCGTGAGTGAGCTATGCAGGTTATGGAGGAAATAGAAGAATGGAGATGTAGCGTATGGAGTGAGAGGAATTAGAGAGGAGAGGAGACTGTGAAGTCAGGTACGGTTTGGAATGAAGGCTGTGCTGGGTTTATATAGGGTTAGAGGAGAACAAAGGGTCAGTGGAAGTTTGGTATGGTGGATAGTTGATTGCGGAGCATGGAGCTCGTCATTAATGCTGCAGTGTGCCCTCCCCTGTTTCCAGCGACGTCTGTTAATACGCGCTGCGCGATAATTAGCCGAAAGGCTATTATCAGTGCGTGCATTTTATTTTTCAATTCTGTGTGACGTCCGGATCGTGTCCCGGATCCGGACGTGACACAGAGTTTAGATCTGGAGATGCGAACTCTCGGATATGGAATTTTAGTCACGTCCGGCTTTGTCCGGCCAAACAGATCCGGACAAGAGACGTCCGGCTTTGTGTCCGGCCAAACTGATCCGGACAAGACCAATTTTTGTCTCTTCTCCTGATTTGTTCCCCGTTGTTGTGTTGTACTCCTTATGATGTATAATCTTTATTTCCTGGGTTTTTCCTGTATTTAACATATATAACACATCAGTTCTTATCAAAGCATCAATCTTAGGAAAAACACATAATAAGTGGGAAACATTGCCTGAATCGTTAAAAATTATAAGGTATTTAAACCCTAAAAAGCCTATATGTTTCACACTTATCATGACGCATGGCCAATTAATAGAATCCACACCAAAGGAAAATAAGAGAGAAAAAAAAACAAAAACAAACGAGATTCTCACACAGATGCCTTCCCAGCTTACCTTTGCGATTTACATAATTCTAATTGTAACTTTTCACTTCCATGGGTCTTCAAGCAAAATACCACACAATCTCCATCTCATTACAAAATAAATAAATAAATATATCATATCTAACCATCAACAAGGATATCGAGTAAAATCACAGTCTAGGAATGCTAGAAAAGAAGAATTAACAAAAGTTGAGGACAACAATAAGGTATTATCGAGGTCAAATAGATCAAGAAAGAAAGGAATAAGATGGAGCTTATTCCCGAACAAAAAGACTGCATAGAGGTAGATCTGTTTCAGCTCACACAGAATGAGCGAGTGAGATCCTCTAAGTTGAAGTCTGGGATCTCAAGAGTCAAAATGTTCCTACACTCAACATGGACAACTCTAAATGAACAAATACAACTTTTTACTAACTAAAAACAAGTAAAATGTGCTCATTTAACATCCTAGGTTTTGTCAAAGGTCAAAGCAATGTTCCTATCTCTCCCAAGTAAAGGCTCTTTCAAACCCACTCCTTCTTGGTTGAGTTTGTCATCTTGTGTGGCTTACCTGGTTCGCATGGTTTACAAACTATTGTCTTTCTCGTAAGATTTACTTATAGCGTACTCTAGGAGTAGCGACTGCGGATTCCCACGTAAAAAAAGTAAAGAAAAAGTAAAGGCTCTTCCATGCAACATACAATAACAGAATTATGAAACTACTATTCTTTCTTAACCATCTAGTACACGTATTTAGCAGGAGTGTAATTTTTCTCATACCACTACTCTCATCCAATAGATACATTGTTTCTTGAAAGTTTCTAATATGTTATTCTTGAGTAAGTTACTCACGAAGAACTCAGTGATTGTGTTACAGACTCACCAAGAACAGAATTAACAAGAAATAGAATTTAGATAAAAAGATAGATGATTTCACGTGAACCTTCACTTTTATTAGCACGTATTGAATTCAATGCACACTCACACTCTTACAGGCTCTCACTAGAGTAAACAAGTAATTCAACCCCAGCCTCATAAAAACCTAATTGAGTCACAAGACTCGAGATTTTACTCTCAAGATGCAATAATTAATTCTCACCTTTTTTTCTCTCAAAAACGTCCACACACCTTAACCTAATGATTGCTATATATAAATATCAATTTACATAAAACATTATCTTTATAGATAAAATCATAGAAACCGAATAAGATATTAAATAGAAAAGATATTCTCTAAATTATTTGCTAAAGATATAATCTGTTCAGAATCTGCCTAAGGTTGATCTAACATAGTGAAAATTTCGCTTGGTAGTTTAATATGTTGATTAGTTCAAGACTCAAACTCTTGTGTCTATAACTCAACCTCAGCATGTAACTGAGTTTGATAAATCAAAATGTCTGCAGTAACATTTTTTCCGTGACCAATCAGCCACTATAAAATTAAGATACAATAACACACCGGGCCACCTACCCTAAACCCACCTTAGAATCCAAACAATAAAAGAGGGGGAGGAAGTACAACCAACCCCTCTTCTGAATTACCTGTGGCAATCAGATCCTAACCATAGCGGCTTGAAGAAACAGGAAACCAGATCCTACTAAACCACATCTTAAGAAGGGATAATTGACCAACATGAAGACCAAATAAAACTGGCCTAAACCTATTATTAGTACTAACATATATGGTTGAAATTAAGACCAGACTAAGAGAGACAGTACTTTTAAACACCACCAAAAGACATTCCATGGCACCGGAGGGAAAACCAAGGTTGATGGGTCGTGCCTCACCCAACAACCCTGGAAAATGAAAGTCATTTCCGTTGGCAACCCTCAAGAGATTCAGGGGCTGCCTTGAAATCTGCAGATCTAGCCACCTAATTTGGTTCCTGCACATGAACCAAATTAACAATTAGTAGAGGTTCTTGATGAGAGAGCTTGATTTGCTTTTATTTCCCTTCATAGACTGCGACTCAAATTTATGAGAAGACCCCTCCTCCATAATACTATCCTTGTGCACACGATCAATGTGTCTCCTTTTTCTCCAGGGAGAACCTTGAGAGAAATTGTCGCCATCGTGCTGAACAGGGATAGGGTTGGCCCTCGACTCTCCTGGGCTCACAACAACTGGGTTGTTGGCAGACGAATCAGCCCAATCATGATCAACACCGCCATATGATGGATCAAGTCCGCAAAGAAACTTCCAAACCCCACTAGCATTCTCAGCAGGATTCCTTCTTCCAAGGTAGGAATTAGATTTTCTCATCTTAGGGAATAAGGGTAGACTCCTATAATAGTTAGATAGGTCAGGACATTCTTTAGTGGCGTGAAGAAACCAACCACATCGGAAGTCGATAGGAGGCATCTTTTCATAAGTGACCCGCAACACTGAATCAACCCCGTCAATTGAAACCTTAACGCACCTCATGAGGGCCTACAGATATCAAGAAGAACTCTGAACAGGAGGAATTCACCACCCAGTCACCTTCCTCCTCGTTAAACTTGAGAAAACTCCCAAAGAGCGCACCCAAGCGTTCAACGAATCCCTTATGGTGAAAGATGAATGGAATGTCATGAACACGAAGCTGGAAAGGGAAGACAATGAAAGTTATGATTCTTAGGTGCCTTAGCTTTGTCTATATTCTGAAGGTCGGAAGGGAGCCGTAAAAAGTCCAGGGATCACAGGGAGGACAACTTGCATCGTGTCTTGAGATTCAAATTTGAACAGGAAGAGATTGGGCCCAGTGGACCTAGCCTTCAGCTTCTCATTCATTTTCCGAACTCGATCAAATGTGGTTTCAACCGCACGGACCTCAGCATTCTCATAAGAGTAAAGCTTACTGAGCATACTCCAAATGGAATGGAAAGGCATCGGTAACCTTAGCAAGATCATCCACGGAGGTAGTGATCTGCTCATTCATTGTGAATGTTAACTCCGCACAAAGCAAGGTAAGATCATCAACCGGCTGTATCGACGAGCCTCCATGTTGAGCTTGACGGGTTGTGTAGCTAGATAGCCGATAAACCAACCGCCTGGACAGCCTGCCGCAGCACGACAAATGCAACAAGGGCCAACCTTAAAGTTACAAGCACAGGGAGACCAGTGAAGATAAAGAGCCGAGAAGAGGAACGCAAACGAGAGACGAGAACCAGCCAGAAAGGCAACCATATGATCAAGAATATACATACTAAGAGAATTTTCAGGAAGCAGAACAGTTGAATTTGTTAAGGAGTGCACAAAAATTCAGGGCTAAACTAGCAAACAGCTAACGGTGGTAGAGTGACAAGCGGTGAAACTGAACAATAGTCCTCCACCCTCGAGGAAGCGCAGACGAGAGAGGAGTTCCAGCGTGAGAGACGCGTTCTTCCTAACCCATTCTTAACTCAAACAAAAGTTGGAAAATTTCCCGTACACGGGTGTTTGGCCCCCTCATTTCCCATGCAAGTGTTTCTTAGGTTGGAATTCCCGATTCTGGGTTTTTTTTAAACGGTGTAGAGAAGCCGATAATTCATTTATCGGCATCATTGAAGCCGATAAATGAATTATCGGCTTCTCTACAACGCCTATATAAGGCCGCATCGCGTGAAAAATTGGGGATAAAGCCTCATTTTTTAAAAAACACCTCAATTGTATCCAAATCCTCTCCTCTAAAACACTTTGTTTGCATAGGAACTATAGTATGGCTGATCAATATGATATGGGTGAGCATGGTCTGGTGGAGTCGCAGCTGTTCAGTTTGCAGACGACTCATATATCTGCTGCGTATGCCTCCAATGACCCGGTTAGTATTACTAACTAATGTATAGTGTAATAATTTACATTTTTAGTGTATTTAGATATTTGATATAGTGGTAATCGATGCAATAATTATAGTTTCTTTGTATATGATTAGTATAAGTAATTTTATTATTGTTTGGTATTATTTGGATTGTAGTATCTGTCTGTGTAATAGTAATTCTGTTTAATTATAATTCAATATAATTGCTTAGTTTATAGACCGTATGAGTTAATTGTAGGTAATGTAGCATAACAATTTTTGTAAATTATATTCTAGATGATTATATATGGTTTAGTTAAATAACATTTACTATATGTAGTGGTTTAGTCTAATTATTATTGTCTGTGTAACAGCAATTCTGTTTAATTATTAATTCAATATAATTGCTTAGTTTATAGACCGTATGAATTAATTGTAGGTAATGTAGCATAACAATTTTTGTAAATTATATTCTAGATGATTATATATGGTTTAGTTAAATAACATTTACTATATGTAGTTGTTTAGTCTAATTATTATCTGTCTGTGTAACAGTAATTCTGTTTAATTATTAATTCAATATAATTTCTTAGGTTATAGACCGTATGAATTAATTGTAGGTAATGTAGCATAACAATTTTTGTAAATTATATTCTAGATGGTTATATATGGTTTAGTTAAATAACATTTACTATATGCAGTTTTTAATGTGTAGATGATTGTAATGTAGTTATTGTATTAATATTCGAACTTTTGTTAAGTTTTTTATATTTCTTATTTGTTTGATGATGATTAATTTGTTAGAATTGTTATTTGTGCTCTATTAAATTGTAATTTTTATGGAATGTAGATATATGCACAGTACCAAAATAGGAATTTGAAAACAAGATCCTGCTGGAAGGGTGCTACTACCCTACATGATGCTATACTTCCATATGTTGCTACAACTGGTTTTTTTGGGCCAGCAAATATGAGATTGAATAACTGTACTAGCATCATCAGCGCTTTGATTGATAGATGGCGTCCTGAGACCCACACATTCTTGATGTCATTCGGGGAGGTTACCATAACCTTAGAGGATGTTAGTGTGCTTTTTGGGTTGCCTATTAAGGGGGAACCTATCTGTTTCCCTACCAGTAATGTGGATGTTAATGCGGTGTGCAGCGGCTTCTTGGTGATGTCCCCCCTACTCACAAGGGGAACCAGATACCCATTGCGTGGCTAGCTGAGAGGTTTGTCGAGACAGACGCTGCCTTTGGTCAGCGTGACGCTATTGTTCATCAGCAGCATGCGAGAGCATATATTATGAGACTGATTGGAGGTTTCTGTTTCCCAACTCTAATGGGGACAAGGTGGATGTCAGTTATCTTTTGCTGTTGGAGGATTTTGGCTACAGTGGGAGGCTTAGCTGGGGGTCTGCGCTCCTTGCACATTTCTATAGGGAGATGTGCAACGCCACCAAATTCGACACTAAGTATCTGAATGGCTGCAGTAAGTTGCTCACCGTCTGGGCATACGAGCGTATCCCTGCATTTAGGCCACGACTCACCCCAGATCGGATTAATCTTTCACCCCATCTTGCACTTGCTCATAGGTAACAAACTAGGCATTGTATGGTTGTTGAAAAAATATTTTATTAAATTACGCTACAACCCTAATTGTATGTCATGTTGCAGATATAATGGCAAGGGAAATAGCATTAGCGCTTTCGTTGCGCGACAAACTCTGGACAATATGAGGATTCCACCGAGCGAGGGAGAGGTAAATAAAACTAAACCTTATTACAATACTAATTTATTTGTTATAATTTGTTTGCATATTTTTAATATTTATTTCGATGTTCTGTAGTGGATTTGGCAGCCGTACGGTGGCGGATCACCACAGCCAGCGCAGTTCGCTGTAGTGGTATTTTTAATCCACTACAATGTTGTAGAGGGTCACCAGCCGGACCGGGTACTACGCCAGTTCGGGTATGATCAGCCTATTCCTGCTCCCCCACTCGACTGTGACATGCTCCATGTAATCACCAGGACCGGTAGGCCAGATGCGCGATGGTGGGAAATATTCCATGACCACATCCAGATGTGGAACAATAGGAGTCAGTTCCGGGTGATTACACCACAGACGCCAAGGAGCATCCCACTGGACAGGAGGAGTGCACATAGGTTTGGTTCCTCCAGCATTCTGTTGCTTGGTTCACTGTTGAGAGTAGGAGGAATGTCATCGTGGTAAGCATTTATTTAAATTGTTTGTCAGCTGTTCCTCTAGTGTTTGATAGTTCTATTGTTTTTACCATTATATAATCCGTTGTTCTACCTGGTTGATCAGGCTTCTGCAGTGGAGCAGCTTCAGAGGATCCATACAGATCCTAGTGTTCGGGATATGCCACCAGACTATCTCAGACTATTGATGTTGATCACTATCATCGGTCTGTGCCATTCCCCCAGGAGTTGTCACAGCAGGCGCCAGATAGGGTGGAGTTGCAGTACCCTGCTTATCAATCAACGACAATCCTACCCCCAGAGCTGCTAGAAGCAGGCCATACAGTCAGAGACGAAGAGGGCCGCGTGACTACGCACCACCACCACCACCACCACCACCCAGAACTATTTCATCTCACAGCTTTCCATTGTCCCTGTTACAGTCACTGAGGAAGAGGGATATCGGCCATCTTTTGAGCCACAGCCACCTTCGCAGCCAGAGCAGACAACCTATGGCCAGGTACCCCTGATTTTGGTGCACACTTTGATGCTGGTGCGGGTTCGTCGAACCAGGTGCTACTTCTGTTTCCAACATGACTACTCAGGAGCTGGTCACCTTTTGTGAGCAGCTGATATATGATGACGCAGAATTACTGAGACAATTTAACTGGGCCAATTTAGCTGGTGGCGTACAGCAACAAACTCAGATGGTTGTTGCTCCTTCATATGATCCGTCCATCTTGCAGCAGCCTGCTCCTTCAGGTACACCACAGCACGGTCCTCCCGCGCCATCTGCATCACAGATCCAAGTACACCTGCTAATGAGCCGGAAATGAGGAAGATCGGGGGATGTGGTTAAGGGGCACACACTCTAGGTTAGGAATCGTAGAATTTTTAATTCAGATATTCACTAATCCTTAGTTTATGAACATTGACTATGTAGTTTGCATTGTTTTATCACTTGTTCTTTATTTTAAACATATTAGTGTAAGGATTTTACATTCTCTTTACATTTTTTAAAACGTTGATTATTTGTTATTTTGTGCATTTTTATGAAGCACTTGTTTAACTAGGAAGTCCTAAAATTTAGCAACAGGGTGTATGCATTTAGTACTACATGCATACATATTTACAAGGTCAACGGACATCGTTTACCTGTTGGAAATTGATGCTAAAATGGCATCTTAGCGCAGTTTTTATCGAATCTTTTTATGCTAACGTGTCTACTTTGAGCATTTTTTTTGGACCATTTGTGGAACTCGTATCGGTCTAAATTTTGATACAATGATGTGTGTATGTACTACTACATTCATACAAAATTTGGAGCACAACGTGAATCATTTGGTGGTCCAAAACTGTAAGCGCAAAGTGGCACCGGAGTGCAGTTTTTTAATATGCAGTTTTTGCGTCTGTTCGCGACTTTGACCATTCTTTTCAATAGGTTTCCGCTGTCCGTTGGCCACCAATTTTGATACAACGATGTGTGTATGTACTACTACATTCATACAAAAATTGGAGCAGCCACAACGTGAATCATTTGGTGGTCCAAACTGTAAGCGCAAAGTGGCACCGGAGTGTAGTTTTTAATATGCAGTTTTGCGTCTGTTCGCGACTTTGACCATTCTTTTCAATAGGTTTCCGCTGTCCGTTGGCCACCAAATTTTGGTACAATGATGTGTGTATGTACTACTACATTCATACAAAATTTGGAGCACAACGTGAATCATTTGGTGGTCCAAACTGTAAGCGCAAAGTGGCACCGGAGTGCAGTTTTTTAATATGCATTTTTGCGTCTGTTCGCGACTTTGACCATTCTTTTCAATAGGTTGCCGCTGTCCGTTGGCCACCAAATTTTGATACAACAATGTGTGTATGTACTACTACATTCCTACAAAATTTGGAGTACAACGTGAATCATTTGGTGGTCCAAAATGTAAGCGCAAAGTGGCACCGGAGTGCAGTTTTTTAATATGCAGTTTTGGCGTCTGTTCGCGACTTTGACCATTCTTTCAATAGGTTGCCGCTGTCCGTTGGCCACAAATTTTGGTACAATGATGTGTGTATCTACTACTACATTCATACAAAATTTGGAGCACAACGTGAATCATTTGGTGGTCCAAACTGTAAGCGCAAAGTGGCACCGGAGTGCAGTTTTTTAATATGTAGTTTTTTAATACGCAATTTTTTAGTCGAAACTATAAGCGCAAACTCGCGCACTTATTCAACAATAAGAACATTCACATACAGTGTTATAATAAATTACATGGTAGTCCAACGACATCAGTCATCTTGTCATTCTTGTGCGAAAATGAAACATTATAACCAGTAAAAACATAGATTAAAACCAACAAGGTCACAATCTTGGATCACCACATAGCTTAGTAATCATCATTATCGTATGGTTCATATTCGATCATAAGATCAATGAAAGATGCTTCATCCTGAACCCCGATAAAGTTTATGAAATACCCCAAACCTAAGTATGTTAAGTAAACATCAAATTATGATGTAGTAAGGCTAGAATATGCCTTAGAATGATTGGTAGACAATTTAAACTAGGAAAACACAAGAAAATGCCTTAAGGGCAATTAGGGCAAAAACGTGCTCTAAGCTTGGAGAGACTTGGGTGAGTACCCAAATATCATGGTAAGACCTTAGTAATATTCTAATGGTCATTTTAAATCAATTAGCAAAGAAAACCAAACTTGAAAACAAGTTAAAACACAAAATGTGCTTTAAGAATTCTTAAAGCACATTTTGAAGAATTGTCTTAGAATTGAGTTTGAGTGGCTAAATGTCCATCATTACTCTTTAATCAACATGTGTACTAATTAGTATCACATTAGGAGGTCTAAATCAATGGGAATCAAAAATTTCCCGATTATGTGCCTGATTAGTGAATAGTAACTATTTAGTGACTAGTTTAAGTTTTTAATCAACATAAGTCAATTAATGGTCAACAAAGACCATGTAGCCTCATATTAAAGAGGTGGCCGGTTTTTATGTGGGGAGTCACCACATGAGTCACCAAATGAGAAAGGAAAAGAAGAGATAAGTAAAGAAGTTACTATTTGCTTTATTAAGGCAAATATATTACCTTAGCCTACCTTTTCTTCTTCTCTCTCTTCATTTCTCTTCTCCACACGATTTCTTCTTCCCTTCTCTTGCTCCAAACCGAGAGAGTTTTTCCATGGGGCTCCACCTTCAAATGCTCACCAAGTATTCATCTTTGCTCCAAATCAAAACTAAGTGTAGATTTCCTTAGTTAGGCCAAGACCTACCTTCTATCTTTTCAAATCTTTCAAAGCTCCATTTGGTGCCATGAGAAAACTCCATTGATGGAGGAAATCAAGTTTGAAGAGCTCATTAGCTTCTCCATTCTCTTAAGGTAAGAAAATGTAAGAAAAACCATGTTTCCATCATTCCTTATACATGGCCGAAAATTTCTATCATGGGCCTTGTTTTATGCCTTGTTCTAGATGCTTGATTATTCACCAAGGACTAGTGGATGTCCTATTTCATCAAGCCCAAAGTCTACATTGAGACGTCAAAGGTAATCATCCACTTTTATGCCTTAGAACGCATTTCTACCTAGGTTTTTATTCTGAGGTTTAGTGCATTGTTTAGTACTCATATGAGTTCTTAAATATTGATTAGAACATTGGCAAAAGGAATTTAAGTGTTGGCCGAGATCTATGCAAGAAGAAGGACTAAGGAGGAGGAAGTTAAGATAAGCTTGAGAAAACAAGGTAAAATGCCTTACCTAATGGGTGATTTAAGATTAAGGAATGAGTTTTAGATAAATACCCAATGGGGCTTAGAGTTACATTGTGTATGGGTTTTGAACCTAAGAAAAGAACTTAAACAAGCTTATGAACTTGTGACTAAGGAGCTAATGAGAATGACTTAGTAATATAAGTTAAGGTGGTTTTTAAGAGCATTATAACTACTATGAGATGATGAGTGTATTTGCAGGTTGAAAGCTTATATATGTGGGAAATTCAGTGTTTAAGTTTAAGTCATTTAAGGGCCTAAGAGCCATGTCATTAAGAGCCTTAGTGCTATGCAATTTAAGATTATTGCAATATATTGAGTTTGTTGAATGAGTTGGTTTGGGTGATGATGATATGATGAGGAAAAACTTGAGGTGTGTGTGAGTTATTGTGTGAGAAAGATAATGTCTTAGGGCATGATAGATATAGAGAAGCTATGGCGAAATTTGAGTAGAAAACAGTTGTGTGTGGGTGGTAGTGGTGAGTTAATGTGACCAGGATTTACTAGGAACATTATGAGGAATTTGAGTGGAGATTAGTTAACTAAGGAATTCTTGAGGTTTAGGATGACCTAGAGATGTCTAGGAGGAGTTAGAGGAATGGTGAGTGTTATGAGCACACCAAACTCATGAGATGAGGGCTATAAGACATTGAGCATGAGTTTAAGGAGAAGGAGGGGCAATGATAAGGTGATTTGAGTATATTCTAAGGGAGTTTATGACTAAGGAAGTACTAGGAATGTTCTATAGGTGTCTGATTGGAAAAAGGTGTGAAGTAAGGTATTAAATGACTTAGGTATCACCATGGAAGATTAAGAATCAAGAGCTGTAATTGAGATTTAGAAACTTAGGCAAATGTTGGTAAACAACTAGGAAGGTGAATAAGGTGTTGTGTGGTGTGGAAGCTTAAGCTTGTGAAGGAACTTTTAGTAATGCATGGAAGAGTTTTAGATAGTGAGGGATGCTTGGGAGATGATGTTATAGTGGTGAGGAAAACATTGGCATAGTGGTTACATTAAGTATGAACCACCACCTAGAAACCTAGAGGAAAGCATTACAAGAGTAGCATTATTACAAGGAAAAATGCATAATGACTAAGGTGGACTTCGGTGGAATGATTTAAGGTATTTAAAGGAGGTTATAAGGTGGGTTTAAGGTGCCAAGATGGTGTTGGACCTATTAGGACACTTGTGGAAGAGTTTGGAATTGGAAGAGCAATTTAAGAGGAAAATCTGTAGTGGACCGACCCAGGGTCCGACCCAGTTCTGGGTCGGTCGGACCTTGCTAACCCAGCAGAAATGTTTCGGCAATAGACCGACCCATAAGGATGGGTCGGTCGGTTTAGCTTTGGGTCGGTCGGATGGGTTTCAAAAGACGGAGGAGTTTCTGTAATGGACCGACCCAGAGGTTGGGTCGGTCGGTGGGTCGGTCGACCCTTAACACTTAGAAAAAAAAAAAAGAAATTTTGAATTCTAAGAATGGCAATGGGTAATAAGGTATGCCTTTGGTAGGGTAGTATGATTGAGACCCTAAGAACTTGAGAGATTAAGCTAAGTAAGTATAAACTTGAAAGTTTAAGATTAAGTTTGTAAGATTAAGTGTAAGACCTAAGAGGTGTTAGGTGGGGGTCATTAAGGAATTAAGTAAGTTAAACAAGTTAAGTAAATCATATCAAGTTAGGTGATTAACAACCTAAAACTGAATGAATGTTTTAGGACTTGGGAGTTTGGACTCCGGAAGAGAGTAAGCAGCCGAACGACCAACGGTGAACGGTACAGTTGTTTCTTCTTGTGACCTGCTTGCTAACGAGGTGTCCCTCGGCTTGTGTGCTATTTGTTTCGTGTGCTCACTAAACAAGATAAAGCATGCAACCGGAACATATATATATATATATATTGTATTGTTGTGTGATGTTTGAAAACTAACGCAACATACTGTGAGAACTTACTAACCAATGCTTAGTAAGGGATTGAGTGAGACTAAGGAACGCCCCTAATGAGGGACGATATGAACCGAAAGAGGTTAACCAACAAACATGGTCTTGAGACTATTACTAACTGAACTTGAGTGAGGAATCCGGAATGGTACCGGCACATGTGTATTGGGGAAGTCGGTATCCTTATCAAATACCGTCTTCCAAAGATGACTTGTCCTCGGACTCGTCGCCTAGAGTCGACAAATAGACTCGACCTCCTCGGACTTCTTGTTTTAGGAGGGAGGCATACTGAGATGGTGTAGTGGGATCTACCTAAATGCCCAACTAATTCTAATAATATTGTTTATGTAAACCAATGGAGCTGATAACTCATCGGTTAGGGCTACGTGACCCGACAGATAAACAATGGATTAAGGTACAACCATTCTAATAAAAGAACGGTTGACTTAATTGAGATAAGAACTGAGATAAGATTGAGATAAGGTTTGAGATAAGACAACCTCTCTATTTAGAGAATGGTTTGTATTCTAAGACTGAGATAAGTTACAACCAATCCCTTCCAGGAACGGTTTGCATGTTGAGATTAAGTTAGATTAAGATTAAGGTAAGTTGCAACCATTCCTCATTAAAGGATGGTTTGTAATATTAAGATTAAGATAAGCTACATCCTCCTCATTAAAGGATGGTTGTTTCTAAGATTAAGATAAGAATCAGATTGAGGTAAGATAAGGATGAACTAAGATTAAGAGGGTACACTACTTAAAGAGTTAAACAGCTAACTCTCTGATTAAGGGAACGCATTTAAGTCGTTCATTGTGTGTGAACTTTGATTGTTCATATCTGAGTTGTTGTTTACTGCACTTTCTATTATGTTGTGCATCTAATCAACCTCCATGCTATCGACAATTAGTCGTCGTAGCCACGTTAGCTTGGAGGCCATGAGAGGATAGTACCAGCATTCGTGCTGACCCCCTCGGGGGCTTCTTTTACTACGCAGGTGAACATCAGGAGGCGGCTGTCGCAGGAGTAAGAAGAGGATACAGCTGTTAAGGGTTAGTGGCCTACGAGTTGTGCATGTACACTCGTATGGCAATTTGAGTTAGTAAGATGTATAGGTTGTGAGTGGATTGTAAGAAGGTTATGTAAATGGTTATAGTTGTTAGACTAATGTTCGGTATATTCTGTAGTCAGACCGTGGCAAGGTCCTGGATTGTAAAGAATTCCGCTGTGACATGTGTATATATATACTGTTAAGTTGCGAGACCACAGTTGGATTGAGTTGGGGTGTTACAGTTTACGAACATGTCGCGCACATCACGGTCGTCACGTATAAACATTTTGCACCAGAATGGCATCGGGTGAGTGTACATCATCCTCCTGTAGATAATGAGACTGACACGATAATATTGGAAGCCATTGAAGAGCTCGTCAACGATGAACGATTTGAGTTGCTCGAATGACATGGTATTTGGTATATTTGGGAGGTCAAACACAATTGTTCTTCCTTCAGCGGTGGGTACCATGCGAAAACCATCTGGTGCATAGCTTGGTTCGTAATGCAAAAAAAGCCGTGATGGAAGAGTGTCCATATTCAACAGGACGAGAGGTATGGCCTTTAATGGATAGTATGAAGATCGTCGTTGATAGTTGAGGATATCTAATAAGGAAAATGGGAGAGATGCTTTTTTAGGGAGTAGAGTGAGGCACGAGGATAAGATGCTTTATCCAAGGAAATCCAAGAAATCTCATTCCTGCACGTGGCACGAGGATAAGATGCTTTATAGCGAGTAGAGTGAGGCACGAGGACAACACCATACTCCAATCGATGTTGTCCTTGTACTGGATGTAAGCCGCAGCATGGATGGTCCTTTCTTCTCACTCCCCAAACTAGCTGTCACTTTCGTTATCGAGAATCTAGGGACACGAGACAGCCGTTTATGTAGCCGTTGATGCAACACCATACTCCAATCGATGTTGTCCTTGTATTGGATGTAAGCCGCAGCATGGATGGTCCTTTCTTCTCACTCCCCAAACTAGCTGTCACTTTCGTTATCGAGAATCTAGGGACACGAGACAGCCGTTTATGTAGCCGTTGATGCAACACCATACTCCAATCGATGTTGTCCTTGTACTGGATGTCAGCCGCAGCATGGATGGTCCTTTCTTCTCACTCCCCAAACTAGCTGTCACTTTCGTTATCGAGAATCTAGGGACACGAGACAGCCGTTTATGTAGCCGTTGATGCAACACCATACTCCAATAGATGTTATCCTAGTACTGGATGTAAGCCGCAGCATGGATGGTCCTTTCTTCTCACTCCCCAAACTAGCTGTCACTTTCGTTATCAAGAATCTAGGGACACGAGACAGCCGTTTAAGTAGCCGTTGAACTAGCCGTTGAGTTAACCGTTTAAGTAGCCGTTCAACTAGCCGTTGAGTTAACTGTTCAAGTAACCGTTGAACTAGCCGTTGAGTTATCTGTTTAACTAGCCGTTGAACTAGCCGTTTCAGTAACCGTTGCTCTAGTATTATAAAACAGGGTATTGGCTTCGAACCCATTCAGTCCACACAACATTATACCAAAACTCTGTAGTTCAGTAGTGAATTGTTCATATCTTACAACAAACTCGCCTCTAAAAATCAAATGGAGTTTCCTTTTAGTCTGCACGTTAACTATGCTGCTACTTTCGGCCGTCATGGTGCGCAGTTTGATCGAAGGATGGGGCACAGACGCATAGAAATAAATATGCCGTATCCTAATAATCTTAATGATCTACATCGACGAGTCATCCGTGCTCTACAGTCTATCCTTGGCAGAATAAACATAGCAACAATGGTGTATTTGGGGTTAGAAGGATTACGAGTGGAATTTTATACACGTACGCAATGATGCATATTTCAACGAATGATGGAAAACTACATGGAGTACAATGATTTCATGGCACATATTCCACTACTAGTTATCTACGTTCCTATTGAACCTGACGACGATGATTTCCAGATGCAAGAGTCAATGTACGAGATGCGACGTAACATAATAGCACAACAACTTGATAGACAGAGGTCAGGGAACAATTAGGTTTTACGTAATTGTGTTACAGCAATTTGTATTGGATAAGCTTTCCCCCGTCCCCCGATGGATGTCATAGAATGGATTTACACATTAATATCATATTCAAACGTTTTTACATTCGCCACTTTGTCCATCTTTAAAACAAGGAACAAAAGAGAAGTACACAACAAATACTATTTCAAAATGTCTGCGCAGTATGGAAACATACACTAAAACATACCAAGCCAAGTTATACTAACCACCACAACTTGGCCATCATCTCTAAGAGTGATGTTGTTCACCTGGTAGACATTACAGTAGTGGTTGACGACAACTTCTTCCCTAGAGCTAGTCAGAGAAAGGTTAGTAGCCTTACTAATCACCACAACTTCTACACCGGTACAAAGCCATCCACATGTTGGTCGAAGACATCACTCTAATCTATGGTTCACTACTTTGAGGAGTGGTGAGGAAATATACTATGAATTGAAAATGGTGCAACGGTTCAGGAAATGAGAGATGACGACATCATTCCAAACTGTACCCCCTTTATAATTACATTTTTTCTGGTACATTACAATAGAATACAATTCCTTATCTTGGAATATTGTCTTTGCCAAAAAAAATGAAGCTTTAATTATTCCTTGCATGTGATCTATCGTGTGGAATACCAACTGCGGTGTTTGAAAGCAATTTTTATTCGTTTGTGGAAAACAAAAAAAAAATGTAATCACAATTCATTACAAAAGACAAGAGATAAAGAATTAGATGCAGATGATGACAGACAGGATTAATCGGATAAGATTTCACCCGTCCCCCAATGGATTTCAATTTTATTCTCACGGTATATATACTCCCTACCCTATGCATATAAATGCAACAAGCGTTTACTTTCACTTACACAGATAACTACCCACATCCGTTGTCATTACTATATTGCATAAGTTATCCATATCTCTTACTGAACTCCCTCGTCGCATTTCATCAATGGAGATCCCTTGCACAATCTTGCTTGATGTTGAGCCAATCACCAACGATTCAGGTCTGTATTTTGCCAGAACATATTCCACTGAGCATTTCGATTTGGATATCGAAATGGATATTACGTTCGCCGAGTTTGACAATGTTGTAGAGACTAGGTTGAAAGAGCATTACGATTACAATTGTGTCCTTGAATCGATACTTCATCGATTGTTGCTGCGCTCCCAGCCATGCCCTGTATGGGGGCCATTACAAATAAAACGAGATGTTCACGTTCAAACAATGATTGAACGGTTTGTTTATAATCAACAATTTTATACTCGATTAGAATTCTATGTGGTGTATGCATTTAGGGAAGTTACCCCACCACCACGTGATAATTTCTCGAGCATATCCTTGGCAGAAGAGTATAATGAAGAACACGTTTCAGATGACAGCGAACACGAAGGTTGATATGTAGGTGGATGATGCATATCTCGTCCATTCTAAGGCATCGACAGAAGTGATATGTGGATACTCCTATGATATATGTTCCTTTTTAAAGAAAGCACGTATGAGAAGATGAATAAGTATTAGTATGTCGTACTGCAATAAAACAGTGATGGATGTCACTGAATCGCTTTATGTATTTGGAATATTTCCTAAGCCAATAAAATGGTATATCAAATCAATCTTTAGTCCTTGCTTATTTAACAAATGCAAATGTAAAGATAATTCATTACAACAGACAATGGGTAAATTACATTTTTTTTTGTGCTTGCTAAAGGCACGACCTGTCTGAGCAGGAGCATAATTGGCTAATGCAATAAGATACAATGATAGTGGGGAATTAATTATAACTTGCATTCGGGCATCTTGTCCTTACATGTCCTCGTTGGCGACATAGCCCACAATGTCTTGTTTCACGCTCATAATTCTCATCCATTTCATTATGAATACGGGAGAATGTGGGGCGCCCTCTAACGTTGCGCATCATTGCAGGATCAGGAACAATACGAAGTCCGGCGTATATGGGCCACTTCCCTTGATTTCCTAGTGGCACAAACTTGTTCTCGCTGTAAGCCTGTATCATCGTTTCAAGTCTGTAAACTGGATGAACGTAGTTCCTAGTCCAGGGCGGTAGTACAGCACACGGCCATGACATGTGAGCATGGATACTTAAACGCCTGCCATTCACCGCATTCACATTCCCTAGAGTTAATTCGCACTGCAAATTTACCTTTGTCACGCCTTAAGTTCGGATCCCCATTGTCAACCACCTCAAACACCAAATCCATAGCATCGATAACAACCACACGGTGGTAGTTGGCAAGTGTTTGGTTCTCACCTACTTTCTCCAGTAGGTGTTTGGTGAAAAACAACCCACTATTCCTTTGTGCAGTGTAAGTTTCTAAGTTATCTCGAAAGTAATCAATTAACTTGTACAAAGTGCTTTCAACAATAGCTGTTACCGGTAAGAGCCGAACCCTCTTCAACACCCCATTCATGCACTCTACCAAGTTAGTAGTCATATGGCCCCACCTTTTGCCATCATCATACGCACGTGACCACTTCTCAGGGGGCAGCTCGTTGAAAAAAGGAGGAATTGAGGGGTGTAGAGAAAGTAAGTGATTTAATCTGTCCTGAACTATATCCCTTCTGAAATAGTAGCCTGCACAAGAAATTTATCAGATTAAGATAAACAATTACAAAAAGATGAAGACATACAAATCTCTCACAATTACCTGTGTTGATGAGTACTTCTTCCACTCCTTGTTTCCAAATCTTGTCTGAAAGTTTGAAGCAATATGACGATACACAAGAAATGTTGGGCATAAGGAGGAAGCCAGTACTGTTCTTCCCTCATTATTGACATTATAGCTGCGGCCCGATCCGTAATAACTGCCACATCGTTCCTAGCTCCAATGACTATGTTGCGAACACGGTCAAGAAAATATTTCCAATCGTCTCTAGATTCGCTAGCAACAATAGCAAAGGCCATTGGTATTATCTTGTTGTTACCATCTTGAGCCACAGCAACCAATAATTTCCCTTTGTACTTACCGTACAGGTGGGTGGCATCTATTTGAAGTAGAGGTTTCATATACTTGAAAGCAGTGAGGCATGGCCCAAATGCCCAAAAACAACGCTTAAACCGCCTAACAGAAGTGGTCTGAGTTTCATCTTGAAACACAACAGTTGACTCTAGGTCGACATACGAATTAGGTATAGAGTGTTTGATGGTTATGATATACCTGGGTAATTCGGTAAATGACTGCTCCCAATCACCATAGACCCTTCTTATCGCTTCAGCACGGCCTAACCAAGCTTTCTTGTAGCTAATCTTCCTTTTATATTCTGAGCGGATAAGTTGAATCACAGTCTTCACTTGTAGAGCAGGGTTCTCTTTGATCCTTGGTATCATGACTTCAGCTATGAAATTGTAAGTCAAAAAACGATCATTACTCTCGTCTAGGGCTGGAGCACATGTGTGAGGACTGAATTTCCGTATCCGCCATTCAAATGAATTCTTTAGCAGCGCAGCTCGAAATCTGAAAGTGCACCCTTGTCGGCACCTTAGGGTGTAAATTCTCCTGTTATTCTCGGGGCAATGAAATCTACGTTTCTCTCCAAGTGATACTGTTTTACTGCAGTCACAAGAACATTTTTATCAGCAAATTCTTGCCCCACGACGAACTCTTGACCTGGCCTCCAGTATGGCAAACCGCGTCGATCAATGTCTGATGGTATCTGGCTTATGGCCTCTAAATCCACTTGCGATGAGAACGGGGCTGCAGGAGTGTACGGTGTGGAGGGCCCAGCTTCATCAACCATGTCGTCGTCGTCAGGTAAATCTTCTGGCTCCATCCGAATCATCATCCGAAGTCTGTAGATTTTCATCTTCGGCTTGTTGATGCTGGGAAAAATCATCATCGGTTTCATTGTCTTCCTCCGGAGAAGGGGTAGTCACATGCTCGAACTCAACTTGCACAGCCACGTTGTTCAGCAAGTCTGAATTCTTGATGAAGTTCGATATCATCAGCTTCACCCGGGAATCGCTGGTAATTTTGAGTGGAAGATAAGAGCAAGTTGGATATTTGTTCTCCAACTTTCTGCAAACCATGTCGGTGATGACATAATCTCCCCCTAACTCCAAGTCGACAAGATTTTTGACGGTATCTTTGAAGGATTGATATGTGGAAGACTGGGGAATTTCACAATCGATAAATTTCGACCAATTGGGATTTATATGAAAATAAATACCATCTGGATTGTATTTGAGCTCTACATTTAGATACAGAGTACATGGGATATCCATATCAAATATGTATAGCAAATGGTTGAAAGAGTGAGGAATGTGTGAAGAGAAGGAAAATAGCAACGAGATAGCAATGAAGCAGCAGAAGTTTGAAGAGCCATCAATCATTTATATAAGCTCATACCAGAAATTCGACCGTTGGGCGTTGTAGAGAAGCCGATAATTCATTTATCGGCTTCAATGATGCCGATAAATGAATTATCGGCTTCTCTACAAGCCCAACGGTCGAATTTTCGTTGTAGAGAAGCCGATAATTCATTTATCGGCATCATTGAAGCCGATAAATGAATTATCGGCTTCTTAACGTTTAAAAAAAAACCCGGAATCGGGAATTCCAACCAAATAAACCCTTGCATGGGAAATGAGGGGGCCAAACACCCGTGTACGGGAAATTTTCCAACAAAAGTTATCTAATAGAAACACTTAACTTTAAAGCTATAATTAAATTTGATACATAAAAATAACAATACAAACAAAAGTAAAGTACGGGATTCAAACAAGACAAGGATAGTTTACAAATGTTTGAATCAATAAAAACGTGTAAGCATGAATAATACAGCAAACTATCTTTCATATGTTTACACATGTATCATAATTAGACCTGGCAAAAGGTGACCCGAACCAGAAAAACCGATCCGATCCAACCCGATCCTAACCTGAATTTAAACCGAATGATGTGACCCGAAATATGACCCGAAAATCCGAACCGAACCAAACCAAAACCAAATCAAACCGAAATTTGATATACCCGAATCCACCCAAACCGAATTAATCCGAACCGAATTGACCCGAACCGAATTGACCCGAACTGAATTGACCCAAACCGAATTCACCCAAACCACACATGAAACTAGACAAACTTCCTTTATCCTTTCGTTTATTATTGACATGTATGAACACATAATTTCCATGAACTGAGACTGAAATAAGGAATGTTTTCATTCCGTTTTTATAATTCTTGTCATCTTTTGCCGTGTTCAAGGAAATTGGTTTGAATGTTGACGAAGTTTTAATTATAAAACGTATAAACTTTTTAGTTAAGAAGTATACTAGCCACGATTGGTGTGTAGATATTGAAGAATAAAGATTACAAAACTTACACCTTACTTAAATAAACATTACAAAACCAAGCTTAGGAATGGTTTGAACGTGTATGTGTATATATCATCACATCACTACTTAGGTTTCTTATTAATATCACAAAAGAATAAAGATTACAAAACTTACATCTCACTTAAATATATTTGTATGTATAATTAAATTAAATTAAGGTTAAAAATGACAAAATAAGAAGATAAAGGGACAACCCCTGCCAGGGAGCGATAAGCTACTAGAGGACGCTCGCATGAGGCGCGCACGTGAGACGGTGATAGGCGGCGCACACACAACATGAAGTTACGGGCGCCAGGTGATGATGGGCGCATAAGGGCACAAACGTGAGGTGGTGATGGATTGGCATGGGCGCGCGACGCTCGCTCGAGATGACGGGCGTTGACGCAGGACACGCGCGGGGTGTGACGGGCGCGGGATGGTGGGAGGCACAGGTACAATGTCGAGCGTTGGGGGGGGGGGGGGCTAGACTGGGCGTCGAGTGCCGAATATTGACCACTGATTCACCAAATTTTAAATTTATACTTAGTCGATACAATTGATAAACCCATAGTTAAAAATTAATATTAAAAATATTGTCATCCAATTTGTTATGTACAACCAACCAATACATAATAGCAATCTTCATCAAGAGTAACACTATATTAAGAGAATTTGGATCCAAATATGAAAATCAATACAAGTTACAACAGTAGCTTAAATTTGTACTTCAAAATTTTGTCAATTAAGCATAAGCGGTAAGTCACCCGAATTTGACCCATAACCCGAAAAAATCGAAAAATGCAGAGGCTAACTTGAACCGAAAGCACCTGAACCCGAAATAATCCAAACCGAAGTCACCCGAATCTAATTTTAACCAGATAACCCGATCCGATCTGAACCGAACCGAACCGAACCGAACCGAATAATGAATATCTACAAATTGAACCGAACCGAACCGAACCCGAACCAATTGACCCGAATTACCGGGTCTCATAATTAGTAGCACATGCATGCTTCCGTAAATACATATAACTCAGCATTAAGTACGGCTTCAGAAAGGAAATCTTAAAATCAAGATTTCCAACTCACACAACATTTTAAGCAGCTTTTTCAGAGACTCTCGGATACAAGTCATTGTTAATACATGAATTTTGAAAAAGATGCTAGCTAGTTAGCTACTTTGTATAGTTTAATCAGTCGTAAATTTGACCAGAGCCATCAACTGCTCCATCGATAAGGAAAAAGGTCCACGATTTGGAGATGGAAACCCAAAATGTTACAAATATCAGTAGAATAATCCTAAATTAATTAGCTGTGTTGTTTTCTACTATAAATAATTAAATTAGTTAAATAATACAGATTAAAATATATACGGATTGGGTCAACGTACATGACATGGACATTCATTAGTTAAGGAAGAACCATCGAACCCCGGTGTTTCAGTTTCAGCGTGGTCAAGACGGCTATAAACTTCCGATTTTCACATCTAGCTGATCACATTCGCTTTTCCAACTCTTGGAAGTGTTTCGCATCGAACTCATGTTGACATTCAACCCCTTCCTCCTCTTCATCCCCCTCTTCATTTTTATTTTCTATTTTCTCATTGTCAAAAAAAATAAAACCAAAGCGACCAGTCGTGGATTGGGGAAAAGGAAGAATACTCTCTCTAGTAACAACCAAACAGCCAGGAATCACTCCAGTAGAAGTGTCGGTAAGCTATATTCTCCATCTTCTTCTCTATTCCGTGCTTTGCTTTTGAGATTTTTTTTGTTGTGGTAATCTCTCCCAAAGATTTATGATTGTTTCTATCAAATTTCCTTAAGCATACTTAGGCGATGTTTGTTTCAAAGGGACAATTAAGAGAAGGGGACAAAAAAACCAGACCGCTCCCTGTCTTGGTTTTGTTTTCCCGATGCAAGTATGTTGTTGGTTTGAGTGAGATTAATCCTTAGCTGTGTAAGTCATTCCATGGTTAAATTGCTACTTGTAGCCAGCCCCCTATAAAAAAAATAACCAAACAGTTCTCTTTCTCATGAGGGACAAAATTAGATTTGTAAGGAGATGTTCCAACCATTCTCTTATGTAGGATCACATGAAAGTTTTACCTCCACATATAGTGGGTGAAAGTTAAGCTTTCACCTGACATCATTGGTGAGCTAATGGGGATGACAATTATGAGACCCAAAGGAGGAGATGTATGTGATGAAAATCAACTTCAGAGAGAGGTAAGTGCTCCTTGAAGTTGATGGGGAACTTTCCTCTGATGGCTCATCTTCAGGCTCAAGCAAGTGGTTGAGTGATGGTGGACTCTTTGGCTCAAACAAGGGTAAGGAGGGAGGGTAACTCAAGTCTCACTAGGTTGCTCTACGCCATGAACTGTTTCACTCTCAAGTTGTTCCACTATTTGAGCTAGTTGAGCTTGAACTTTTGCATTAAACTTCACCCGGTTCTTGTTGAAGGTGCATTACTAGGCTTTTTTTGACTTACAAACTGATACAAACTCTTCCATGAGACCCTTCAATCTAGGGAAGTCAACCGGATAATGAGAACTCTCATGGTCTCTTCCACATCCTTGGCATACAGTTCATTGATTGTTCTCTACGCCATAAGAGTAGCCAGACCATCCTCCTACATGATTGTAGTGTCCCGTCATTAGGCTAAAATACCTTAAAAGAAAAGATATGTATAACAACTAAACTAATAATGACCAAAACAGGTATGTTCAAGTCCTTGGCAACGGTGCCATTTAATAGAAAGAATTAGATGTAGTTCACGGGTGAGTGGGTTTTGTCATAAGGGTGAAAGGTTTTTGTCATTCCACCAAGACTTGAAGTCTATTTAGTTAGTTTACTATTAGTTTAGTCGTGTATATATATTATATATATAAAGTGTAGGTGTTGTGAATTTGGGTTTTTGTTTGTTTTGGAAAATAAAAGGAAACAAAAGAAAACACTAAATTGAAGATAACTAACTAAGCTAGGTGTACCTTGGGTTTGATCTTTGCCCCCTTTCACCCTTAACCACCAAATATGGATTTTTGAACTCAAATTTAAACAACAAGAACACTTAACTAATTAATATCTAAATCATGATCATGTTAATCCAAACCAATTGAGCTAGAACCCGACAAATCATTCAAGTATCTAGTCAATTGAAGGCATTAATCTCAAGTTCCTATTGCAATGAAATTTACCTTAGAATCACATGTTGATAAATTACACTGATTTAGTTCCATTGGTCTAGGTTTCTATCTCAAAATATCATGTTGATAGAAATCCACAAAATGCTAGACTAATTTGGCTCCCAAAAATTCATCTCAAGATCTCATATTGACAAACTTAGAGCAAAACCAACCAAATCCAACATACAAATTTGAAATTGAGCAAAGCCCTAAGAAAATCTCAACATGATATGTTGACAAGATTAAGAACCATAAATGCTCAATATCATCTTTCATTAAGAACAAGAACTTGAATAAAGCCATAGCTAAGCTCAAGAATCTTCAATGGGGTTTAGGGATTTTGGGAAAAAATCTCGTGTACAAGGAGGCTAATCCTTCTTTAGAGCATAAATAATAGAAGAAGGGAAGAAATAGCCATAGAAGAGGTTGAAAAGGAGCTTCAATGGTGAGAAAGTTTCTTCACTTATTTTCCTTCTTCTTCTAACTCCAAAAGCTTTTTTTTCCCCTTTTCTCTTCTATTTTCGGCCCTTAAAAGTTTTGAATGTAAAATGTCGAGACTGAACTTTTAAAGCACAAAGTATGGGCATAAATTTTATTCCACCGACCCACTGGGGCGGTCCTATAGGTCAGTCAGAATCGGAAGATGGAACCATGTGCAGAACTTAAGCTTGACTGACCCAGTTGGCCGGACAAGTGGGTTGGTCCAAAGTTAAATGTAAAAATTAAGCCCGACTTACCCACTGCGATGGTCCTGTGGGTCGGTCCCAAGTCGAACTGAATTCTGACAAATTGACTGACCCATTAGGGTGGTCCTGTGGGCCAGTCAGCACTGGAGGACGTAACTACGTGTGGAAGTTAAGCCCAACTGACCCACTAGGTCGGTCGTGTGGGGTTATCGGTCTCCGCATCATTGCTTTTGCTCCATTTTCTTCATTTTAGTTCCGGTTTCAATTCTGTTTGTTCCCACATGCTCTTCTCTTTGTCTACTTGCTCCTAGCTAAGTTATTATGATGCTTAAATAACAAATATAGCTAAAGTGGAGAAATGAGCAAGATAAACAGTGATAAAACACAAAAAACCTTAATACTTGTTCCTTTATCTTCTTATCAACCAAATGATGATATGGTAATATTTAATATCCATTAGTTATATTCTCATTCTCATATTATTATTTGTATTCCTACTCATAAGCCCTGATTATTACTCCCGTCTATTCTCAATAGATGATTTTTTGGGTCTTTTCACTATTTTCAAAATATAAGATGTTTTAGCATTTTGTTGTTGTCTACTTTCCAATTCTACCCCTCATCTTTTATTTCACAACTTTACTTTTCAAATTATTTCAATTCCTAATATAAAAAGCAAGGGCAAATAGTTTAACTTTTTCCTCGTTAATTCTTGTGACTAGAGCTAGAAAATCAAGTATTGAGAACACGAGGGAGTATTTGTTTAGTGTTGGTGTGGCCTGTAAATGTCATTGCCTTTCCCACTCTTTTTTGTTTCATTTAGTTTGGCTGTGATATGATCTTAGGCGTGGTAATACATTTCTATAGTTAACGAGACTCTCCTTGACAGTGCTAGGAACGTGTAGTTCACTTATTTGTCAAAAGTGATCTAAATCCTATTAGAATGAGTAATATTAGCTGAAAGATTTTCTTGAACCTGGAAGAATTTGCATCAAACCAAATTGAAGCCGAAGTCATCTGAACTAAAGTCACTTGAATTGATATCACTTGAATCCTGATTATACAAATATGGATGCAAACTAAATATGTTTCTTTCACCGAAAGACACCCGAACCAAGGTTAACCGAATTAATATGAACCAACCCAAAGTATCACGAAATCCAAACCAAATATCAAACAACCTAAATTAACCTCAACCGACCAGAAGTGAATCCAAGCCAAGTGAGCATAATCACGAAGTCGACTTGTGTTAGTTTGGCCATGAGACCATGACAGCAGCATTTTATCCTTCAAACTGCATCATGTTTGATCATCAAAAGTTGTGTCAACATTTTGTCCCTGGTTGACGAAGGCAAATTGAAAGTTGGATTATGTCATAGTTCCCTAAAATAAATGTCTCAATAATGACAAATTAAATCTAAGGTTCAATAATGACTAGGTTCAAGATTGAGTTTGCTTCATTAAAACATATAGACTTACAAAGTGCTAGAAAGGACAATGTAATTCTTCACGGATTTAAATTCTTTCAAAGAAACACGGTAAACATTGATATCCGGTATTTCCTAAGTGGTATTGTAATCCAAATGGTATAATTCTAGTCAGTTTGTACTCCTCTGTAGCAACATATCTTCTGAAAGACAATTCTTCAACAATGCCAATGAAACTTAAGCCATATTAATTACCGGGTAAGAATAGACGAAAAAGAGTGAAAGTGGACCTTGAGGTGGAACTGAATATGAAAAGTAATTCTAAAATTGATTATGTTTCGTATATAGCTAGAGCATGCATATATACTTGATCTATTTATAACCTATAAGAATTGCTTCTTCATACTGATGAGGGTTCACTCGCTGTTTTTACAGCTCACTAATGATAAGAAAAACAATGATGCAGGTGCTACAACTGGTCTAAATGTGCGACGTAATATCTATACGCCGACTGCTGCTACTACCAGAAGCTTATTATTCTTCGATGACGTAGTTATTGGCCGCAGTACTGGTCCGAGTTTCGTGCACCAGGATGTTACTCCCGTGTCTCTGGGGTTCGTGGATAGTAATGGGAAATATAACATTGCTATACCAGAAAATACCCGCATCCCTTGCATGAAGGAGGTGGAGTTCATAATTACATGTCAATATTACATTGATGTGGTATTCTCAATCTACCAAGGGGAAAGAGCAATTGCAAATCAAAACTCTCTGCTTGGGGTGTTTAGATTGACTACACTCTCACCATATTTACAGGGTCAGTGTGTGGTCAAACTACGCTTCGAAATTGACAGAAACTGGGTACTGAATGTTACAGCCAGGGACGAGACCACTGGGCAAGAGAGTAACATAACCATAAAAGACTGGGGTAGTCGGTCAAAACCTCACCTGAAAAGGACACCAACAATGAATAGTCTTCGAAACTACGCTAATGACATGAAAAGAAGGATAGATCATGACAAGATTGCATCCAGAATGAGCTCTAACACGAAAATGAAGATCAAAGATGATATCAATCGTATCACTACTTGGCTTGAGAAGGAACAAGCGTCGGGCAGGAGAAACGATGGTGTGCGTGAGATATTCAAGATGCTCTTGGATTTGAATTGGGAGCTGGTTAAAAAAAAGCAGAGTAAGAAGAATAGATCTTACAAGGGTGTTAAGGCTTGGACCCAAAAAAATGGATGGGAGATTGGTTTAGATGCTCTGGGGATGGGAGTGGATGCGGCTTTGGCCGGTTTTATGATTCCTATACCTTTGGGAACTTCTTTGGCCAATATCATCAAATCTCTGCTTTAAATCATGGTGGTTTCTTATCTGATTGGTTTTTGTATTTGCTTGTAATACCTATCCTTTTATTACAACAAAAATCTAGTCTAGGTTTATCTTTATTTTATTTTATAGGGTACGATTTTGGTATTGATCGGCTTCCTTTAGCAGTTTGTATCTATTCTGTTAAATATTTGCTATATATGTGTTCAGGGTTATATATGTTTAAATTCCATTCAGTGATGATGACATTTATTGTTGCTTTCGGCTATATGGCTAGCCTGCTAAGAAAGGAAAGAGACACAGTTGCATTCCCAATGGAGATCTTATTCTTGTCATTTAATTCATTCTAACAGCGTGTCACTATACATGACCTATATAATATATATATTACAGATTACATGTAAACGGCGAGTTTGGTTTAATGAGAATGGGTTACAAAGGCCGGAATAGATCATGGGCCAGAGATCACTCTTGGGCCTTATTATGGGCATTAGAATTTGTCTCGTTAGTATTCCCCCGCAGGGTGCAAGCCTAATTTGGAGCAAAGAGTTGAAAAACGGAGAGGACCTGGTCAGCACCGTGAATGAAAGAAATTCAAAGGGAGCGATCCTGTACTCGTCTCTCACAAAGTGGAAATCCAACCCAATATATTTGGCACGAGCGTGGGGTTGGGTTGGCGGCTAAGTAGGTGGCCCCGAGATTGACGCACCAAAGGGTTGACGCATTAGGTAAATGAATTCCCAACTCTCCAAGTAGATTCTGTAGCCACACTAGTTCACATGTTGCATGCGCCATAGCTCTATACTCAGCTTCGGTAGTAGACAGAGCAACATTAGGTTGTTTCTTGGATTGCCAAGAAATTACAGGGGTTTTCCAAAATAAATATAGTAACCTGTTGTCGAGCGTCTGTCAACTATGTCACTAGCCCAATCTGCACCTGAGAATGCTTCTACGGTAGACAGGGAGTGATTAGGGATATAGAATGAGAGATCAATGGAGGACTTGGGGTATCTGAGAATTCTTTTTAGATTTTCCAATGAAGAGTAGTTGAAGAGTGCATGGATTGACAGAGTTTACTCACAAAATGTCTTAGGTCTGGGCGAGTGAGGGTAAGGTATTGAAGTGCTCCTAAAATGTTGTAAAGTGTAAGATTATCATAGGGTTGAGAGGAATCAGAGGTAGTTTGAGTGGAAGTAGTCATAGGAGTTGAGACAGGGTGGCTGTGAAGCATGTTAGGCTTTTGGAGGATAGTTTATGTGTATCTTCTCTGATTAAGATGAAGACCCGAGGTAGATCTAATAACTTCAATTCTAGAAAGTAATGAAGGGGATCTAAGTCTTTAACAGGAAATGGGCTAGAGAGTTTTTGAATGAAATGCTTAATCTAACTAGGAAATGAGCCTGTAATTATGATGTCATCCTCATAGATGAGAATGTAGAGATGATCACCTCTACAAGCATATAAATGAGGGAGGAATCAGCCTTAGAAGCATAAAATCCCATACCGATGAGTGTATCACTCAACTTAGAAAACCAGGCTCTTAGGGGGCTGTTTTAGGCCATACATAGAATTCTGTAAGAGACAGACATGATTAGGATGATAAGGATGGATGAACCCTGAAGGTTGCTGCATATAAATTGTTTCTTCCAAATCTCCATGTTAAAACACACTGCCTATGTCAATTTGATGTATAGCCAGGCTTTATTAACTGCAACAGCAAGAACTAATCTGATAGTATTAGGCTTAATGACTAAAGTGAAGGTTTCAGCCTAATCCAAACCTTCATTTTGAGTGTAACCTCTGGAAATTAACCTTGCTTTTCTTCTGTCCAATGTTCCATCTGTCTTTTTCTTGGTTTTGAGTATCCATTTTACTTCAAGAGGAGTTATACCTTGGGGGAGGAACTAAAACCCAAGTGTTAGTTCTTTGAAGTTTGAAGTGCTTGGAATTCTCTTAGCATTGCCTCTCTACATTGTGAGTGTTGTATAGTGTAACACCCCTACCGGTAGTCACACCATTATCCTCTAGCCCGTCTCAAATACCAAAAAGCAACGCAGCGGAAATTCCAACACAACCGGGGGTGAAACAATTTCGATAGTCACCCACGTGACTATCAAGGCCAATGCAAACTCAATTACAACGAACAAATACAATATCGGTCTGATGGGTCTTATACCGAGAACACTATACAATAGATACTTCCATTACTTACTCAAACTTCAACCAGATACAACTTCAATCCCATATTATACAATACAACTGCAAATACATTCTATACCGAGTATCTACTACACTTCCCAACTTACTGACCATATGTCGGTCTTACAAATCCACAATACAACAAATACAATTATTAATAACTACCCATGCTTACTCACAACTCTGTCCTACTCTCGAACGACGATCAGCTTCAATGTTCCTGTAAAATAAAAACGATGCCCCTAGGGGCTCAGCAAAATTGCTGCATATGAAATTCGCATACCCCGCGTACTAGCGAGGGTACGCCGACTATTTGGTCGAGAGCATGCGATTCATTTTATTTCAATCAACATGCATACAACATACATTATATATGTACATTCACACAATCAAGGTTCGACATCGAACATAACACTAACACACACATCAAGGGGTTAGTTCGATATATTCTTTACTTAGGCTTGAGGGTTTCTAACTCACTATGCCTTACTCAATTGCTCATTGTCTTACCCACTCTCTAGGGCACTCTTACTCCCAATCTCACCAAGTTCTACAATACTCAACTCAATTCTCCACTCAACTCAATTCCTCAAGACTCTTAGGTCACAACTCAATTCTCAACGCTCACATACTCAAGTTCTCAATACTCAATACTCAAAGGCATCTTTTAAGTCTTAGCCACGACCTCCGAGCAGGGTCATACACAAGATCCACCACCGGGCTTACAATTACAAAAGGAGCTATGCATTTAGCTCCTCAAGTTCACCAATGTCCAGTTCTATACCGGACTACTCAAATTCCCAAAACTCCTCTCTCGGAGTCATTTCACAATCTCATGGATTAGCCTAGATGTATCTCTCTCGATAACATCTATTGGCTTAGAGAATTCCTCAATTTCTAGTATTCTAAGGTTTAGGGTCTTACCCAACTTATCGAATACTCTCATGTTTGTGACATTGTTCATTTTAGTCGGTTCCTCTCATTGGGGTTTGACTATATGTCTAAGGGGTTTGGTGATCCCTTACCATGCTTTACTTTACTCAAGGTTCATAATTTGAACAATTATCCATCCTCTAGATGGTGGTTACTCATATACTTCCACTTAATTTATTGTGTGGATTAAATCGATTCGGTTCTCTAACCGTTATCGGGAGGTTATTACTCCCGTATACTTTCTCACGTTCTCGTGAGTTCATAGGTTTATTTTACCATGTATTGGTTTGATATTTGTAGTGTGTTTCCACCTTTTTATTAGTTCGCAACTTGACTCTTTCTACGAGTCTCTACTCAAACAAGACTCAACTATGAGTCGCACTACCATACACAATCAACATTCAAGCAATTCATTCACAATTCACATTTCATGAATTATACAAACTTTAGTTTAAATACACTCTAACAAACAACAATGCAATACAAGCACTAACAAGTGCAAACAATCCGATTCGTGCATTTATCTTGTTAGGTGATCACACAATCAAACAAGCACACAAATCGGGTAACCAAGTTAGGATACAGCATGAGAAAATCATACCTTTCACCGGGTTAACTTTACCGGGTGTGCTCACGTTCCTTGGTTTACACTTGTTCCTCGAGTCTTATTCTCGAACCACTGATTACATGTCAAATGGTTTTATTAATGTTAAGGTGTTACGGTATGTAAACTTATATTCCCGTACTTAACCTCGTTATCCCGTTATTCTTTAGTTTGTTCATGTGTCCTTAAACTCACAACTTTCTCATTCACTTATAAACTTTGTTTATACTTCTTAGGACCCTCAAAGGTCACCAAACAACTCCTAAACATCACCTAAATCCAATACCAATCAATCCCCCATGTTTAGAAGCCTTAAAACACTATCTGATGAATTTTTATAGTGGTCCGGGTTTGTGTCCGGGGTTACAAACCTAGACCAAACTCGGAAATAGGTTTCTGGTGCATTTGTCATGTGGTCTAGGTTTGTGTCCGGGTTTACAAACCCGGACCACCCCCTAGGATGGTCTTCTGCCGTGTTTTTGCTATGGTCCAGGTTTGCATACTGATTTGCAAACCCGGACCACCCCTGGAACTGTCAAAATTTACAGTTTTTCACCAGTTCTCAACCCCTAATTCACCCTAATCATTTCCTAACCTTTCCACATGTTTTCTACATGTTTAAACACCCTAAAACACTTCTCAATCATGTTCTAAACCTCCTCAAGACATTAGTCAAATCCCTACTCAATTTCTACAGATTTTTCTTGCTCTCTGTTACAGTTAGCACACTTGTGCCTTTCCAACTTCTCCTTGATGGTTTACCTCTTTGTTCTTACTCCATTTGACCAATCCAAATCATTCCTAGGAAATCGCATCAACTATACCCAAGTCCAACTCTCATTTCCAATCTTTTGCACACTTACTCTTTTATAGCATTTCTAAGATCCTCACAAGTCATTTTGCTACAGATTTTTACACTCATCTCCCTAGTTCTCCAAATACCATTTCAAGGCTATTAATCCACTCTACTCAACACTACAATCACCTAGGTTCTCCAATTCACTAAGTCATCTTAAAACACTTATTTTTCTACCAAAATTTTGCCATAACCTCCCCATAAACCTAACATCCTCAACTTCATCAATTCTCATCCTTTTCATTCCTAATATAGCCTCACCCTTACAAGGGTCCTACCAGCACATAAACTCAATTCAAAATCCACCAAACATCAATATAAACACAAGCCTCACAACATTTGGCTCCAAGGCCCTTAATTCACAATTAACTCACAAATCTACCAATTCCCAACCAAGCACACTATCACACATATTTTCGGTTTAATATTTCATTTAACCGATCCCAAATTCTAAAACAATTAAAACAGGTTTTAAGGTGGGTTTCTTACCTTAATCTTCCAAGCCTTATTTCAAGTCTCCTCTTCCTCTTCCCAAATTCGGTCAAGTGGGAATGGAGTTGCCACACTCCATCCCAACACCCAAGAAACACAAAATGTACACAATTAAAATCCTAAACCTTTGTAAATACTCTAATCCAATGAAGGAGCTTAAAGCACAAAATTCTATGGTTTACCTTTGGAGTTTTAGGAGGGGTTTTCACCCTTGAATCAAGAAGATGGTTCCACCACCATTGGAGGGTTGAAATGAAGCTCACAACCAAGAAGAAAACAAGGTATAAGAGAGGGAAAAATCAGCCAACACAAATGGGTGGAGAAAAATGAGATTTTTCTTGGAGATTTTTACCTTGTTTGAAAGAGAAGACTCCAAGCTACACATTGATGCTATTTTCTCTTCAAATGGGGAAAACCCATGGAGATGAACTTCTTCATTTTGGGATTTCGAAAAGAGAGGATGATAGAGGATGATGAGGAGATGAAGAATATGTAATTATTTTTGTGATTGGAGCTTTAATAAAGCATGGGCATGACAAAGAAGGCTTAAGTAGCCATGAGAGATGAAGAGAAATCGCAGCCATGGAGGAAGAAAGAGAGAACGGCTGGGAAGGAGAAAGAGAGGAAAGAGAAAAAGAAGAAAGGAAATGAGAGAGAGAGAGAGGAGTACTCACGGTTTCTACTTTTTCACTTTTTCCCTTTTCTTTTTTCTTTTCTTTCTTTCTTTACTTATTAAGGGTCAAATGGAGAGGGATGGTCAACAATAAAACCGGCCCCCTTATAACATGTGAGCTGGAGCGTTTTTCGTCTTTTACATAAAACACTCGTTTATTTACCCAGTTTTAGCACTATTCACTAACCGGGCCCGTTTTCTGAAATTTTCTCGTTTCTTTAATTTTAATGAATATTAAGCTTCCATTAAAGTTTAATTATAGTTATTTGATGAACTATAATTTTTACGGGTTCATTTGACCACTTAAAGTCATGTTTTTGGGTTTTCTCGAAAAACATGCGTTAAAGCTTTATTAGCGTTTTAATTCATTTTATGGATCCGTTTTCTTCGGGAATTGTTCCCATACATTTTTAGGCCTTGTTAATCCTTTTAAATTCATTTAATACTCTTGTTGAGGTCGTATTCCTCTTAGGGTCACTTAACGCTCAATTTGGCGTTTTTCATTTTTTAAGCGTTTTTCTTGTTTCTTTTGGATGTATTCTCTTTACCAAAATTCATTAGGCACTAATAGGCCCTCAATATCGTATTAGAGTAATTTAATCACCCTAATTAATTTTGGGGTATTTCAACCTACCCCCTTAAAGAACTTTGCCCACAAAGTTAGTGAGTCTAAGGTTGTTAGTCACCAAGGTACTCAATGCTAAGGTTATACTCTCTCAATAACCTGTCAGACTCCAAAAGCCTAACCCAATGCATACCACACATCTAAACATGTCAAGCATGCATAGCAACCAAAAATATCATTGTCCAATCTCTCCATGGGGGTCCATCCGCAGACAATTAGGCACTAAGTCCTCCCTCATATCGAGTGATCCCTCAGGTACCGGTCATGTTTGAACACTTACGCTCTCTGGTTCATGACTGTCATGACATTGAGCACTTACTCTTTCTGGCTCTACGGTCCTTTGGTTCTGATCAAATTCATTTGCACCTCTAGAGAATCCTCAGGCTCCAAAGTGGGTACTCTTCCCTGACCGGACTACACATATCCGGCGGCCCTTGGACAAATACAAAACACACACTACAAACGTCCTACGGGTCACTTAGTATCTTTGCTTGTCCGTTGTAGTGGTTTCAAAACTATTCATCACTTCCACCGACTCACAACTAGCTTCACCTCTATGGTTTCAACCCGTTACCGGTGCCTAGCCATGAAAGATCCATTAGCACCCGTGGGAGCGGTTTCAAAACCGATCCTCATTCTCAAGTTTGAAGAAAATCAATTGTGCCAAAACCAGTTTGGAAATTCATTTTGAAAACTCAATACATCTCCAAGTTTCAATTTATGTTAGTTTCGCCTATTACTAGTGTGATTACTTGTGGCCACTTATAAGGAGCTTCAAGAGTCATTCAACCCCAATGTGATCAGCAATGGTGTTGAACTATCCATCCACCCCACTTTGGTTTTCGGTTTCCCTCGATCGCTAGCAAACCAAGTTCCACCTCCCACCCAAATTTACCCAATCAAATAGTCAATCATTAACTTCTTTTTCTATCTTCTTAATCTTTCTATTCAAAATCATACAACCATACATTTTCCAATTTCTAGAATCCATTTACTCATTTACTACTCATCTCATTAATTGTTACTCAACCTATCTTCAACCTCTATACCCAAGAATTTCAAAAGTTAGTTTTCCAATTAGTTCTTCTATCCTCCAATATTTCACAAGTAAAATCAATTTCCATCCTCAATTTATTCACCAATACAATCAAATCAAATTACCTAGGGGACTAACTTCCTACTAGGTTCAACATCGGTTTCATACCGATTAATACTCCTCAATTCCTCAAACATACTCATTTCCCAAATTATTACCAATCGGGGTTCTCATTCCCCTGGAGTTTCTCTACTCCTTCCCACTTCCAGACTCACAATCAATACTTCTTTCCACTTCAAATCTCACAATCCACCATAATTACACTATGAATGGATACATATGTTTATGTAACATAAGTACCAATCATCAAAACTAATTCTTTTGCGCTATGCGCACTGTAGTTTAAGCACTATCATGTAAAACGTACATTTCACGGTTTTCGTCCTACCCCCCTTAAAAAGGGATTACGCCCACGTAATCTACCATGTGTCGACATTGGACATAGGTCGAAGGCATTCAGCCGTCACGGAGAGGTTCAACTTCCATGTGGTCTATTATACGATGTATTCTGGTCAAAGGGTCTTAACCAATTTACTAGTTTAGTCTCTACACCAAGGATTCTCATCGGAGTTTGTTTAACTCTTAACCGGGTTCAGTTCTAGCCTTAAAGGCTTCAAGACATTGATAATTAGCCATTCATTCACTAGGTATTTTAAACCTTAGAATTCTGGGCCCACTAGCTTCTGCCGCGTGACCCTGATAACTTGGGTTGTTCGCCCTTTTCGTTATTCTTAATGTATTAGACATCACCTTTTTATCCCTTCTTATCTTAGGAATAAGGTTCATCAATCAAGCGTGGTATTCTTTTACCGTACGTGAACTCAATGAGTTACAGGTTTTTTATCCAGCTCTCTGGAATCAATGTACATACTATTGTGTACTTGAGTGATTATCCACTCGGTTCTCCCGACATATTGTCGGTTGAGGTTGAGCCACTGCTTAATTGTAGTGCTTCCTCTATTGTCAGTGGCTTCTGAACTATGCCACTTATCTGATTCTGTACAAGTGTTCTTTACTTGTACGACCTTGCATTTTCTATGCATCGGTCTTTACGGCTTCGTAAGTTTCTTCCTAGCTATCCCACTCGATCATTACTGCACAAGCGCAATACCAAAACACTCAGTCCCATAGAGTGCAGAGGCGTAAACCCCTGGCAGTAAATCTCTTGTGAGATTGCAATAGGAATGAATATTGTTTCCTCGTTTCTCGGTATGTCTACCCTCTTTATTCATCAACTCCGTCTCATTGTGTGATTTATTCACATGTATTGGTCGCTTGCTGCGCACCATGTTCGTATTTGTTTACAACTTTAGTTCCCATGACATCCGCTATTCATTAGCTTCTGCTCATGTTCTACTACCATCTAGGCAATGGTTCGCCATTTTCTTGGCTGATTATAGAATATGACATTCTTTCATATTTCTAAGCTCCTCGAGCGTTATTGGTTTTATGCTTCAAGTTATACCCATACAACATTCCTTCTAAACCGGTTACTCTTCGGTTTCCAATAATTGCTATGATAGCATATTTCCACTTTGCTTGGCAATAATTGTATGCTCAAGCTTCACTACATTAGTAGTTCTGAAAGAGGTGTATCTTCAGAGATCCACTACTGACATCCTCTTCTTTGGGATCTATATATTCTCCGCTCTCGCGATACCACCTTAGCGAAGGTATCCTTGCTCGGTAGTTATTAAACAATCTTACTTTTGCCGTTCTTGGCAACCCTTCCTATGATTCACAATGGTGTTGCAACCGTTGAATTTGTATTGTAATGGATTCCTGGCTCACTAGCCACGCTGCCTAGAGCTTTGCTCGTCTTAGGCTGATCACAAGCGTTGCTTCTCCGTATGCCATAAAATGGCTTGGAGGTATTATTGGGCTCCTTGATAGGATCAGTGCATCACGCTTCCATCCGTTGGATGCCCCCTTAAGTATTTTGCTGTTGATCGGTAACATTTACATATTTAGGGTATCCCTTGTGTAAGTGGATCCTTTCGGTGTTCTAACCGAGTGTTCGTTATAGCTCTGGTGCTCTTATTACGACACTTCGTTCAACTATGTTGACTTTAATACCCTTTATGGATTGCTCCTAGGTGTTGTTGATTATGCCGTTACATCCGGCTAGCATTTGAGTATGTTTTGTCTTCTCCGCATTGCGGTTCTAGATTTCAAGTTGTCCCATTTAGGGTTATACGTCTCCCGTTCTTAGGGTAGACTACAATACTTTTCTTATGGTTTTAACCGGTTTGGTATTTCCTTCGGTAGTGAACGGTATCCTCCGGTACCTTAGACGATCACTCTAGGTATTTCGTTTTGTTCTTTGAACATTTGTGTGTTCATGATAGGCCTTGCCTTATTGTGTTTAGGCTGGGTTTCCATTCCAGCTAATATGCTTTTGCTTCAATATCCTTGAGACTTATCCAATGTATTTGATCAATTGTTGGTGCTTCTCGCACTCCCTAACTCTTAATCATCCTCCTGAAGTAAATTCTTGACTCTTTTAGCTTGTAAGCTTATCCGAGTTCCTTTGATCATTTGGGGTATTCAACTATTTCGGTTTTCATTTACCTTATGGTCCGTAGAACAGAGCTGACTACTTCCCGTGTTTCGTACACTACATGTATACATACGTGGGGTACCTTATTGGTACATTACCACTTACCTGACTAACTCACAAAAGGGTCTGTCAGGCCCGCAAGCTCCTTCGGTGTGCGGTCATCCCATATCCCGTATTTGGGTACACTCGTAGTGCTCTTCACACGCCTAGGTGAAGTATGCTATTGTCAACTACTCTTGTATCATTCCATGATACTCACCGTGATACTTCTGGTTTGGTTTTTTTTAAAATCTGAGGTTTAAAAGAAGAGTTTGTGGTTTTGAAAGAAAAGTTTTGTGTTTGAAATAAAATTCTGGGTTTGAAAGAAATCTCCATGGTGTTGCCATGTTTGAGGTCTTGACCAAGTCTAACTTTTTATTGACTGGTATATTCGGTTCTTAAAATTCTTAAGTTCAGTAATCCTGCCTTTGCTTCCATCGTCATGGTGGTACTTTAGTAAGTACTTGTTAGTTGTTAAACATCCTCCAACTTGTCTTGTTGTTGCTGCACTTGCCTTGGCAAGTGTGCGGGTACGTCGGTTTTTAGGTTAACTTGTACCGACTATGGTATGTTTTCCATCCATACTTGGTGGTTTTATTGGATCTTTCATCCATTTTTGATCTTAGTGATCAACTCCCTGAGTGGCTCTCAGTGTTCTTGACATGATTGTTGTTAATTCGGGTGCCTTCCCGATCCTTGTGGTGCTCCATGTACCTTGCTTAGTTGCTCGTTCCCACACCTTTATGGTGGTTACCGAGGTTTGACTAATCCTTAGGAGTTACGTTGTAGTCCTGTTGGTGGATGTTTTCTGAATATTCCCATAATTGTCTGAACTAAGTTGTTTGGGTGTTACTGCCCTTGTTGGCATTGTAGGTTTGGAGTCATCCAACCTTGGCTATACCGTTGGTGGTATTGTCAAGCATTGCAGTCCGCAGACTCTCTTGTCCCGGGTTTTGTTGCTCCCGCTTTTCCACTTCATTGTGTAGTTGTGCTTCCCTTCTTGTCGGGTATGCATGGTTCTCGCGACTACGAAGCACGTCGCCCCATGGTGCCGCAAATTTCATTATCCTGTATTTAGGATCTTCAATCTTTTGCTGTTAAGTGCGGTTATTGTTGTTCTAACGGGAACCGTCTCCGGGATTTCCAGTTCTTGGAATCTACCGTATGTCTGGTTCTTCCTCTTATGAGATTTATTTTACAACTGCCAGATCGGGTTAACCTGAGTACAAGAGGTCTTTCCATCTCTCTGGCGTTCTTTTCCCCAACTTATAACGGGGGTTGCGGAGGGTGGGTTTGGTTATGTAGGTATCCAGATCACACTGGAAGTTCCTAACTAGCGTACCTCACATGCTAACACTCAGCCCTAAGCCCTAAGTCTCTAATTCCTAACTCGGTATTTTCCTAAACTTGGTATTTAGACCATCAGAGCGATACTTCGCTCTGATACCACTATTTGTAACACCCCTACCGGTAATCACACCATTATCCTCTAGCCCGTTGCAAATACCAACAACAACGCAGCGGAAATTCCAACACAACCGAGGGTGAAACAATGCCGATAGTCACCCACGTGACTAACAAGGCCAATCCAAACTCAATTAAAACGAACAAATACAATATCGGTCTGATGGGTCTTATACCGAGAACACTATACAAAAGATACTTCCATTACTTACTCAAACTTCAACCAAATACAACTTCAATCCCATATTATACAATACAACTGCAAATACATTCTATACCGAGTATCTACTACACTTCCCAACTTACTGACCACATGTCGGTCTTACAAATCCACAATACAACAAATACAATTATTAATAACTACCCACGCTTACTCACAACCCCGTCCTACTCTCGAACGGCGATCAGCTTCAATGTTCCTGTAAAATAAAAACGATGCCCCCAAGGGCTCAGCAAAATTACTGCATATGAAATTTGCATACCCCGCGTACTAGTGAGGTTATGCCGACTATTTGGTCGAGAGCATGCGATTCATTTTATTTCAATCAACATGCATACAACATACATTATATATGTAAACTCACACAATCAAGGTTCGACATCAAACACAACACTAACACCCACATCAAGGGGTTAGTTCGATATATTCTTTACTTAGGCTTGAGGGTTTCTACATCACTATGCCTTACTCAATTGCTCATTGTCTTACCCACTCTCTTGGGTACTCTTACTCCCAATCTCACCAAGTTCTACAATACTCAACTCAATTCTCTACTCAACTCAATTCCTCAAGACTCTCAGGTCACAACTCAATTCTCAACGCTCACATACTCAAGTTCTCAATACTCAATACTCAAAGACATCTTTTAAGTCTTAGCCATGACCTTCGGGCAGGGTCATACACAAGACCCACCACCGGGCTTACAATTACAAAAGGAGCTATGCATTTAGCTCCTCAAGTTCACCAATGTCCAGTTCTCTACCGGACTACTCAAATTCCTAAAACTCCTCTCTCGGAGTCATTTCACAATCTCATGGATTAGCCTAGGGGTATCTCTCTCGATAACATCTATTGGCTTAGAGAATTCCTCAATGTCTAGTATTCTAAGATTTAGAGTCTTACCCAACTTATCGAATACTCTCATGTTCGTGACATTGTTCATTTTAGTCGGTTCCTCTTATTGGGGTTCGACTATATGTCTAAGGGGTTTGGTGATCCCTTACCATGCTTTACTTTACTCAAGGTTCATAATTTGAACAATTATCCATCCTCTAGATGGTGGTTACTCATATACTTCCACTATTATTTATTGTGCGGATTAAATCGATTCGGTTCTCTAACCGTTATCGGGAGGTCACTACTCCCGTATACTTTCTCACGTTCTCGTGAGTTTGTAGGGCGTATTAATTGGTATGTTTGTTTCCATTGAATTCGCTCAGGGTTTGAAGCATTGTTTATGATTTCAGATGGAGCAACCTTGGTGCCATCCACCCAACCAAATAAGGCATGATCACGTAGATAGGGCTCAAGTTGTATTTTCTAGAGAGGGAAGTTGGCAGCAACGAGTTTAATGAAGTTTGAGGAAGGCGAAAGGAAGGAAGAAACAAATATGGATGCAGAATTTGGATTGAGAGAGCCAGATTGTGCATTATTTTGGACACTACCCGTGCAAGAAGAAGAACTGCAATCATGGTGAAAAGGAGAAAGACAAGCAGAAACCTACTATTACCTCAGTTCTGATACCATGCTAAGAAAGGAAAGAGAGGCGGCTGCATTCCCAATGGAGATCTCATTCTTGCCATTTAAGTCATTGTAACAGTGTTTCATTGTACATGACCTAGATAGAATATATACTACAAATTACATGTAAAAGGCTGAATTTGGTTTAATGAGAATGGGTTACAAAGGCCAGAACAGATCATGGGCCAGAGATCACTCTTGGGCCTTATTATGGGCATTAGAATTTGTCTCGTTAATATAGCCTAATTGTCATTGTGGTTGAAGTGAATTTGAAATAGGGATTTTTTTATTTACTGGGGATTATTAATGTGATCCAGATTTTTGATAAGTATATAAAGTCAAAGTTTTGTAGTATTGGAAAAGTAGTAGTGTTGATCCATGAAGGAGTTGATGGGCTATAATTCAGTTATTATTTTAGTCAAAGAAATTAAAATAAAACTGAAATGGGAATTCGATCGGATTTTCAGTGATTTAAACTAAAGAATCTACTAAGAAACAATGCTAGAAACAAAACAATAATAACTTATTTGATTTACATTGTTCCATTTTCTTTACCTATGTCATTACCGTTGTTGTTCAAGTGGTTAAACAGGAAAACTATTTTGATAAGTACACAAAGTCAAAGTTTCGTAGTATTAGAAAAGATGTCCCTCATTCCAAAGGTATTATGGTCTTCCAACCTCATTTGGTCGATCAATGAGTCAACCATTTGGTTTTTGTATTACTAGATGCGGGATAGGGTTCAATGTGGTCATGACATGTATCATAGGAAGGAATCTTATACCTGTCAATAGTGTGCTTTAGGCGATACCTTCAGATGCTACTGGGTAATTAAGCTTTTAAAGAATTTGTTGGATTAGACACGAGATTAGTGTCTGGGTGGAGAGAAATAAATCTAATCGGCTTATTTATTTGGTGGAGTGGTGGAACAATGTGATTTGACCTACTGATGCAAACATTGTGTTAGTGATGATAGGTCTAGTTTCTGGAACGCCTAACAACGTCGTGCGATCCACGAATCTTGTTTAGGGGGCTAAAATTTTTTTTGACACTATTATTCTTTAAAACATTGTATTATATTACATTTTTTAAAACACATAAGAACATTTTACAAATTTTCAAAAATTTCGGGGCTAGAGCCGCTTAGCCCTCTCTGCATCCGCCTCCAAACGTCGGATGGTATTGTGCTCAAGAGGTCTACATAGTTAAGTATTGGTATTTCATAACTCTTGTCTTCTCGCAAGCGAGGGATGGATCGAGTACTAGTTCTCGCTCTTATTTTTTTAGGCTCCCGTGGTATGGCACTCTCCTATGAGGGTTATCATTTTTGGTTGAAGGCTATGACATGGTGTGATGGCTTTTGGTTCTTCGTTGATGCGTGGAGGGTTGGATTTTGACATCAGTCGATTGTGTGGAATTTAAGGATTCGACTGATGTTTTTTTCCACTGTCCCAACATTCTGTTTGATGTTTGAATTTTCTATTTTATTCTCTCTCTCTCTCTCTAATATCTTGATGGCGGGTTTGATGTTCGTGTATGACTGAAGCAGGTTCTGGGGCATAGTTGATTCGCATGATTTATATATGGGATGATTTAGTAGGCAAGGAGTTTTGTGATTTTTTGGAGGTATTGTCTTTTACAGATGAGATGCAACAAGTTCTACTTTCCTTTCTCACTAGTGTTTGTTCACGGAGCGGCAGGGAATACTAATGTCTTGGTAGACCGTTGGATTCCTCCAGGACCATTGGCGGGATGGGTTAAGATTAACACTAATGTCAGTGCAATGGGGACAGGACAATAGTAGCATTGGCAAGGTTGTGTTATTGTCTAGCTTTGAGTCCTGTCTAATGTGTGTCACTCGATCTTTGTAGAGGCCTTGGGGTTATTTGAGGGTGCAGTGTGCCATGAAATCTGATTGGTATGTCATGATTGTCAATTTTGGCTCAATTTTAGTGGTGGAGGCTTACGATGATGGTTTGGGGAGAAAAAAAATAGTGGAACTTGCACATGCAATGAAGGGTCTAAAAATCGGGACATATTTTTTTTTATAATTATAGGCACGTGCCTAGGGTACCACAATGAAGGGTCTAAAAATCGGGACATATAGATACTGAAAAGGGGGGTTGATCTAATATTTGGTCAAGAAGAAATTCGGAGAAGGTATCCACTATTTTTTTCATATGAGGGGAAGATGTGATCTACTTCAGGGTGAAAAAGGAAAGGAAATCCCAAGGAGAGAGAGGCAACTTTGAGAACCTGTAAAGTCTTTCGCAAGAAACCTTCTCCAAGGAAAGGGGGATAGGTACTCAAAGAACATCGAATGCAAGGAAGCTTTCACTGAGGAAGAAGAAGCCTCTCGCCCGGGCGAGAAATAAATGGCGTCATACCGATCAATATGTTACCAAAAACTCTGAATTAAGTACGGTAGGATAAATTTTCACAAAAATATCTTTTTCAGGAAAAAATTGCATGCGGTGGTTTTTTTTGCAGAAAATTATGCGGATGTACCAAATGATGGCAAAGAAGCAGCCCTAGCTTTGGGCGGTTTCTAAAAAATGAGCAGAAACCGCCCTGGACTAAGGCAAAGAAGTCACTCTACTGGACGAATCTGGCAAAGAAACCGCCCTGCTGTAGAGCGGTTTATGCTTGACGAATCCAGAAGCCGCCTCAGTCCAGAGCGGTTTTTTGGCCAAAATACCCTGAAACCACCTCAGCCCAGGGCGGTTTCTGCTCATTTTTCAGAAACCGCTCAACAACAAGGCTTCTTCTTTACCATCATTTGGTACATCTGTTGTGAGCCTTAATTTTGGAACCACTATCCTATGTCGATTTAGATTTGATCGGGTTCTAGGTCCACATAGAACCTAAGGTTAATAACTATGTCATAAAAACATTGATTATTAAAACCTAAACTAGCTCACTGGAACCTATTATGAGTCACCACCTAATTTTAACCTATGATAAATTAGGAAAGGTAGAGTTCGGGTTCGGGGGCTTGGTATTCGACTTTTCCAGGTTCAATTTACTTTCACTACCCTTCTAAGCCATTTTTCCTCTACATACGTTATTTACGGCTTTTTACAAATCTGTTAAACTTAAGTGCACGAGTTTCTGATTTTTTTTTGTGTTTTTTAACATGTTTTAACTGAAAACTAAAATTAACAAAATTAAGTTTTTGAAAGACGAATTAGGTCAAATTTTAGTTCTGTCTGTGGCCACGGACCTAATGTCCGAACCCACAGACCCTAGTTAACCAAAATGATTAGAAAAGTTGATATTACAAGAAAACGAGATTTTGAAAAGTCCGGGTCCACGGACAGGGTGTTCGTGGGCCCGAACATGTGTTAAAAACCCTAAAAATTTGAAAAAAAATAAAGATCTCGCCACCGTCTGAGGGTGTCCGAGGCCACGGACAGGCCATCGGGGTCCCCAGACGGGCCGTCCGTAGGCATGGACTGCCACCGGATGGTGGTGTTCGGGTGTTTTCCTGTGGTTTTTTGGCTCAAAATTTATGGACGTGTAGCCTGAAAGATTCTAAGCTGGTTAGTAATTGATAGATCTCAAATTGACTTCAAATTACGGCCAAAACTTAATAAACAAGTTACTGTACAGAAACGGAAACAAATAGCAACTCAGAAGCCGGGAAGGGTCTGCTCGAACCCAAATTTTAACTGAAAGCTAATAAAGTCGTGAGGAATTAGAAAAATACAAATTCTAACCCGTTTTACCTTCAGAATCTGGATGATCCTTCACATCGGGATTCTTCGGAAGCCTTGTTGGTGCCGGTTCCGGATTGAGTTCGACCCGGGTTTCCGACTACTAGTGATTTAGGGTGTTCTTCATGTTTGAAGTTGTTTTGATTAAGGTTTATGATTATTGTAGCAATAGCAGTTAGAAAACATATTTATACGGTGATTTTGGAGGATTTTTGGTGGGATTTAGGTGCTCGGGAATTGAAAAACGTGAGAACTTTGTGAGCGCTGGGTATTCTGATAGTTTAGGGTTCTTGAGGTTTTGATTTGACCAAGGGGTAAGGTCCCTTATATAGGCAACACTAAAGATAGAGTTACCTCGGTAAAAGTCTGAAGTTTACCGGGATTCGGTTAAGTGACTCCTAATGGAATCTGTATTTGAAATTTTAACCACATGTAGAAGAAGATATTTATGATTTTTCTAAAGAGAAATTAGATTTTTGGGATAAAAGAATAGTTTTAAATAAAATTTCTCATCAGATTTGTTCAGAAATTACTAGGAAATTCTAAATCCATTGTGCTCTAAATGTCATCTTTTGTCGTGTGTTAAAGTTTTCAAAGCATTTTGAGTTGATTTGGGTCATTTTTGGAGGAGAGAGAAAGTCTACAAGATGGCTTAGAATCCCTAAAAATTACAAAAACGCCCCTCATGACGACTAAACTATCACCAATGTCCCGAAAAGTGCTAATCCACCCGGGATTCTGTGCCCTTTAACCAAACTACCCTTTGTAACACTTGAGTTTTAAGCTACCTTTCTTGGGGTCAAATTTTGGTTAAAACATCCGCGTAATTTTCTAGAAAAAATAACACCGCATGTAACTTTTTCCTAAAAATGATATTTTTGCGAAAATTTTCTAGAAATCTTAAAATCTAGATATCAAACCCACAAGATCTACAAGTTTTATATATAATAGTGAGACAAAAAATATTAAACAACTTTTTTGGTCAGAAAAAACAGCGGTATTACCTCATATTATTACTGATAGTCACCAGAGTGTCCTCATGTAATTGAGGAATTATACAAACAGGGGGCTCCATGAGGAAAGAACTATCAAGAACACCTCCTAAACTAGCTTTAGCTAACAAGTCTGCTCTTTTATTACAAGATCGAGGACTATGAATTACACTCGCCTCCCAGCTTAGCTTTAAAAAATAGCTACATTCCACAATAATAGGACGTAAATGGTGAGATGATGGGCAATGCTCTAGCAGTTGTACTAGCTGTAAAGAATCAGAAGCAAATATCACCTTCTTCTTCTGTCTTGACCAAGCCAATTTGAGTGCCTCAAGTAGAGCTAATGCTTTTGTATGTAGTACACTAGCTTTCCCCACCATTCTGCTAAATCCGACCATCCAGGATCCGTCCTTGTCCCTGCACACACCACCAATAGCTGCCTCTTCTGTAAGGATGTTGATAGCCCCATCCACATTGAACTTAAAGGCAACGTGTTCAGGTGGAGACCATTTGGGTTCCTGAATTGAGTTGTGCCTAGGACTGTCATTAGCTTTCTTCTACAATCCCACGTTGTTTATGGCCCAAGCTCTCCGGTTTAGAGCTGATCAAATGGGCGGGCAGGCCGAGTTCGAGCCGGGTTTAGAAAGAATTTTAGGCCCGTCGGGCCTATTTGTAATGTCTAGAGCTGCTCAAAACCTGTCCGGCCCAGCGACCCGGCCCAGAAAAGCCCGGTAAGCCCGAATCCGACGGGCTGTCCGGCGGGCTTGGACAAAAAAATGAGCCTGAATTAAAAACCAGGCCGGGCCGCAGCAAATTTTCAAGCCCGCGGGCCAAGCCCGCCCTGCCTGGTTTTCAATATTATTTATTATTTTTTAAAATATATATATATATAAAATAATGTATATCTATATAATACATATATCAAAATTATGTTAAATATACATATAATATAAAATTTTACTCAAATTTATATATATAATAATGATTTTGAAATATATATATATATATATATTTTTTATTTAAAAAATAAAATAAGTAAATAATCGGGCTGGGCGGGCCGGGCACCGGCAGAGCTGAAAAAAAACCGGGCCTAGCCCGGCCCGGCCCGAAGATATAAAAAACCGGGCTCAGTCTCCATGAGTAGGCCCGACGGGCCCAAAAAATCTCCCTAGCCCGGCCCGAACCCAGCCCGCCCGCCCGGATGATCACCCTAGTAATGTCCAAGCCCGGTTTTTTATTTTCGGGCGGGGCTGGGCCAAGCCCGTTTTGTTCCTGGCTCTACTGCTACCTGGCCTGCCCGACCCGTTTTTTTAATTTTTATAAATAATAAAATTCTAAATAAAAGTTTGAATAAATTAGAAAGTTCAATATAAAATATTAAATAATTAATAAATTCTAAGTAAAAGCTTATATATTTTATAAAAATTACATTAAATATATATATATATTATATGTATATTTTTAAATAGTAGTATATACTTAAGTGCAGGCCGGGCTAGGCTTTGTTTCGGGCCTAAATTTTGACGGACCCGGCCCGGTTTTTAATTCGGGCTTAGATTTTCTGTCCAGGCTCGCCCGAATTTTTTTCAAACCCAGTTTTTCGGGCTTTTCCGGGCCGGGTTGGGTTTGATCAGCTCTACTCCGGTTATATATGCACACCTTTATCGCAACCTGCATTGGAAGGAAGATTATGTTCTCTTGGCCAAACAGTTTGCTATTTCTCTAGGACCAAAGCAAGTGGCAGTTGATTGGAAAAATCAAGTTCCAATCATAATTAATCACTCATTCACAAGTTTACTCAAATTCGCATTGCACCAATCCATTAGATTTGAATTACAGAATTTCCTAGGGTGGTTCCTTGGGATAAATCAATTCCAAATCCTTTTGGCCACCAAGCAGTCACGAAAAATGTGCAGCATAGTCTCATCCTTACCACAAAAGTGGCATGACTTATATTGTGTCAACCCCATGGCAAATCTTCTCGAATTCGTCATAAGTTTTCCCACTCCAAGTTTCCAGACCAGAACACGCACCCTTTCTTGTAGTGGCAGCTTCCAAATTATTCGAAAGGTGTTCTCAGCATTACTAACTGCGCATTTATAGAAAGTTGTGAGTTAAGGAAACATTATGTTGAGGAAACACTATATTGCCCAGATGGATTCATCTTCCAAGCTAAGAAGTCCTCCCCCGCATCAGGAAACACAGTATGGCTCTTGAAACTAGGCTTGACACTCGCAGGAAGGAACTAGAGAAACTTTTCCCATCTCCATCCAGAATCGGACCAGTAGTCCGCAACACAGTCACCTAAAATATCAGCAGGCACATCACTTATAGATATAGATAACAAATTAGAGTTAAGTAACCAATTAACAGTCTAAAATCTGACCGATTTACCATTACTGATAACCTAACGAAACCCCTGTTTTAATTCTAAACCACACTTCCTAATATTCCTTCAAGTAGGTGAGCAGCAGCTAACTCCTGGATTCGGATACCTGCTGAGCAAAAGTTTATTATAGGCTTTATCAAGTTGCGAAATTAAGTTTCATACCAGCTTACTGAAGCACGCAACATTCATTGACCTGGACTTTCACAACCCTAGACCTCCCTCCCGTTTGGATTTGCAAAAATGTTCGCATGAGATTGTGTGAAGTCTGCGGTCCTCCGGATCATGTCCCCAAACGAAATCCCAACAAAGTTTATCAATTCTGTTAAAGACACCCTTAGGCAGCAGTTGGCACTGCATCGTGTGAATTGGGATTGTAGCTATAAAACTTTTAGCTAAACAAATTCTGCCCGCTAATGATAACGTCTTCATGTTCCACCCCGACAATTTATTCCTGATTCTCGCAATCAAAGCCTCGTGAGCCTTTTTATCACACCGACCTTGTAGGAATACCCCTAAATACCTCCCAAAATCCTTAGAGATCGGAATCCAAGCTTCAACCCTTAAAATTCAAACTCTCTCAAGACTAGCATTCCTAGACACCCGCATAATAGATTTTTCATAGCTTATCATCTATCCTAAGGCATCACAAATTCCGATAGAATCTCCCTCATGATTCTAATTTGGCGAGGAGTTGCTGCACCAAATAATACCATGTCGTCAGCGAAGAAACTATGAGAGATCTTAGTCCCTCTATGCCCCATGTTAAGAGGTTTCCATATTTTCCTAGCGACTGCACTATTAATAAGTTGAGATAATCTCTCTAAGCACAAAACAAAGATGAAGGGGGATAATGGATCCCCTTGTCTTACCCCTCGACCTGCCTTAAATACCTCAGTCAAATCTCAATTCCAACTAACTTGATAAGTCACGGTGGTGATGCAAAACATGATCAAACGCCTAAGTTGATGCAGTAGACCAATGCCTAAGAGAGTCTCTTCAATGAATTTCCAAGACAGCCTGTCATAGGCCTTGGCAAGGTTGATATTCATTGCCAAGAAACCTTCCCTGGCTTTAGTATTATGCATCAAATGTAAAGCCTCCTGAACCATGACTATATTGTCAAAAATATTGCCAGGATTAAAGCTAGACTGGTTTACTGAAACCCATTTGGGCATAAATGGCTTAAGTCTGTTAGCGACAACCTTGGCTAATAATTTATATTGGACTTGGCATAATGAGATAGGTCTGAATTGATGCACATAAATGGGCTGCTCAACCTTAGGGATAAGAACTAGAATGGTCTGATTCAACTTAACATCGAAACTGCCCTTCTCGAAGGATTCGCTAATGAACCCGAGCATTGAGGATCCCACTTTATGCCAGAATTGTTAAAAGAATCCTGCCGGAAACCCATCAATTCCAGGGGTTTTGAAAGTCTTCATGCTTTTAAGGGCATCCCTAACCTCCTTAATAGAGACATCCTTTGCTAAAGCCTGAACCTCACTGTCGTCTAAAGCAGGAAATTCATGCCCCACTAACAGATTGATAATGTGATCACTATTATTGAGTAGATTACAGAAGTGGTCTTTGACCAAAGGACAAAGATCTTATTCTTTAGTAACCTAGGAGCCATCACCCCTCATCAGCTTTGAAATTTTGTTCTTCCATCTCCAAATATTAACCTTTGTGTGAAAATACGGTTAGTTTTTATCACCAAATCTAATCCAATTATTGCCAGACTTTTGGAACCAAAGTAGTTCCTCTCTTTGTAGCCATAATTTAAGCTCCTGAGAGAGCAATCTCTTAAGCCCCTTGAGATGATCTTCAAAACCTGAATCAATTGCATTCTGGATGCCCTTAAGCCTAGCAATGATTCTATTCTTATTACGGATGATGTGGCCAAAAGTGTTTCTGTTCCATGCATACAGATGTTGACCCAGCTTCTCTAAGGAGCTTCTCAAATCCGTATTTTCTAAATTCCAATTCTGATTTACTGTATTTCTGAAATCCTAGTGGGTAAGCCATACATATAAAAACTTGAAGGGCCTCTATTGGGCCTGTCTTGTAACCTTAGGGCTTAAGGAAAGGGTAATTGTACAATGGTTAGAGGCTATGCGAGGCAGATTTTCCACAGTAGCATTCGGTAACATGTTAATCCACTCAACAGAGGCGATAATCCTATCCAGCCGAGCACTATGGCTGCCATTAGACTATGTAAAGATATTGCCTGAAGCTGGAAGATCCACCAGACTTCTCTGTTGCACCTATTTGACAAAGTGATGATCAATACCATGGTCCTTAGCGGAAAATCTGTTTTTGTCAGTGGGCTGAAGTGTAGCACTAAAGTCTCTTCCTACTATCCATAGTTTATTCCTCGTAGTATGAGCTTGATCAATACTCTACCACACATGTTGCCTGATGGACGGGTTAGGATGAGCATATATAGTCGTAAGAAAAAACTAATATTACTGTTATCAACCTTGCATTACACAAATTGATTATAATCCTTCATGATCTGGATACGAATTGGGTTGTTCCCAAGAATCCAAATACCACCATTGAAGCCTCTGGCCTCTTCTCTAAACACATTGTCAAAACCTATACGATTACAAATATTATCAGCCATGAAGCCACTGACCTTGGGCTCAACCAAAACCAAGGTGCCAGGATGATGAATTCTGATCAATTCCCTCATATTACGGTGAAAGCTCACCTTACGGGCCACTCTCACATTCCGGAAGAGAATAACTTATTACATATACCTTCCCAACTAAGTAGCCCAAAAATCAAGGCCCAACTGGTCTGGTTCCTCCACCCTCGTCTAGAGATCAGAAATATCAAGCGTCTTCCCTGCATCATCTAGATTTAAAGCAGGTTTAGGGGTCGATTGGACTTTTCTCATGATAATCTCCCCTTGATTTGTCTCCTTCTATGAATAGGATCTTCTCAAGTAACGATTTTCAACATTTACTTTAGAAGAGGACGCTTTCTCCGTTAAAGCTTGAAACCAGGATCCTTAAGTCCCTTTTGTGTTCTTCTCTTAGGTTTCTTTAATCCCACTCTTATTTGCTGGCTTAGGTGTGTTTCGACGCTTGGGCACCATCTAATCGCCATAATCATTGGTGATATGCTTAATTTCCTCCTACTCCTTTTCCGGAACCAGACACACCCCTTCAGTCTACACGACTTCTTGATTAGAGTCAAGATTCGGGTAGAGGGCGTCCTTGTGTCCATAGCAACCATAAGAGAAACACACTAAGTGCAATCCCTCGTATTCAATCTTCATAGTTCGCTTGCGGAACCGGTATTTTACTTTTCGACAAGTCCACTTCAATGGCGACTCTGGCTAGTCTGGACTTACTAAAACTTGCCATAGACAAATCAACTCTTTTGACAAATCCCACTTTAGATCCCACAATTCTAAAAAATTCACCGTTGTAGTACTCATTAGGAAGGCCAGGGAAGCGTACCAGCACTTCAAGATTTGACAAAGCCTCAGTATTTGGATTAGAGTTGGGTCTTCACCATCGTACTGTGAGATAGTGGTCCATTATGGGCCATGGTCCTTCGGTAAGGACAAATTGCAGATCCTCTACATTTGAGAATGAGACTTTAAAAAAACCGTTCATGAGGTCATCTACTTTTTGCCTAACAGTTTAACAATTAAGGCGCTTTTCCACGGTAGAATGAAGCGGAGTTTCTGCTCTTTGGAAATGTGAAAGAAGGGACACTTCGGATCATCATCTTCCATATCTTCCTCCTCGTCATCTGAAATCGAGTCCGAGTGAATTTTTTTCTTGAGTAGCCGCCACCATCTTCATGTAGGACGGGGTAGGCCTGTGTTCCGTGTTGGAATTCAATGTTCATCGTTGAATTATCAGAGTTGTGAGGTTTCTTGGGGGGATTCTGATGGATATCCATATCATCCATGCTCCGGCGATAGCAGAGTAGAACAATAGAAGAGTGGAGAATAGGGAAAGAGGAGCGGCAGCTGCGAGGTATAGCCACCGGAGATTCAAGAATTCTGGAGATTAGTGATAAGAGGGGTAGAGGATACGACTCTTATTTTCTTGCCTATTAGTCTATTACCCAGATTATACTTTTTTTTAATTAAACAGCTTTTTGCGACTCTCAGATACAAGTCATTGTTAAACGCGAATTCGAAGATGGCGATTACGCCACCTTAGAATATGGCAATGGCCATTTTGGTCATTTATTATTTATTTTGTCATTTTATGTTTTATAATTTTGTAAAATTTTAAAATGTTATATGTTATTATATATAAGTCCAAATAATATAAATTTTATACCATTATTCACCATAATTTGAGCTCTTCAAAATAAGGCTAAACATGAATATGTTTTGATAATTTTTTATTTTTTATGTTTTATATGTACATATGTTTTAAGATTCATTGTGAATCATAAGTTTAGGAAAAGTGAATCAAAGGTTGTTAAAAAATGAATCAAAGGTTATTAAAAATTGAATCAGAAAGTTGCGTAAAAGTGAATAAGAGGTTTGAAAAAAGCAAATCTCATAGACAGCGATTAAAAAATGTGAATCGGAGATTTGTATAAAGTGAATCATGCGTTTAAGAATTGTGAATCAGAGGTTTAAGAAAAGTGATTCTCGTAAATAGATATTGTTTTACTAAAGTGAATAGAGGTTTAAGAAAAAGTGAATCAAAGATTTTTTAAAGGTGAATCAATGGTTTAAGAAAAGTGAATAATTTGTTTAATACTAGTGAAAGTTAATATTACCACAAACTTATGCGAGAACAGTATAAACCTTTCATTTATTGAAAGTAAACCTTAAACCTTGCACTACAAACCATAAAAATGTCTTCGACGTTTTTAACTTTCCTATGGTGGTTTGTAGAGTGTTTGGGGTAAGATTCATTTTGTTAATGAATAAGGTTCATTTTATTAGTAAAGAAGATTCATTTTGTTAATGAATAAGATTCACTTTCAAAATACGTAATATATACTCTTTCTAAAAACATAAAATTTTAAGTTTACCAAAACATATCCATGATGCATCTTGTTTTAAAGAGCACGAAAAATGATGAACAATGGTATAATTTTTTTTTATTTTTGCACTTATATTTTGTGAGTGGTAAAATTTTGAAAAAAAAATTATTTCTCTTTCCTTCTTCTCTCTCCTCCCCGTGTGTGCACTAGTTGTTGTTTCGTTTTTTATTTTTTCTCATTTTCTTCTATTAAGTCAATAATATATTGACATGTGGCATGCAGCCATGTGATATGCAGCCATATTACAAGGTGGTCCAAGCTCCATAGTCTCCGTACTTGTTAAATACTCAATTTCAAATAGATGTAGCTACCTACTTTTGTATAGTTTAATCAGTCGTAACTTTGACCAGTGTCGTCAACTGGTCCATTCATAAGGAAAAAGGTCCATGATTAGGAACATAGCGCCAAAAAGTGGAGGTGTAGTTGGGAAAGGTAGGTGCTTTTAGATCTGTCAAGTTATTTTTTCATCCCAATTAATCTGATTGTTTATATATATATATATATAACTAAAATAATTCTAAAAACATGAGTTAATTAAACTATAGATTTTTTTTAAGAAAGTAAATGTTATAAATTAGTTTATCTTATCTATTAAAAAAACGAAGTTAAAGTATGTATATTATGTTAAGTATCTGACTGGTAAATTTTTTAAAATCAAACCTACATAAACTTAAAATTGTTACAAATATCAGTAGAATTGTGCCAAATTAATTAGCTGTGTTGTTTTTTATAAATAATTCAGATTAAATTATATATGGATTGGGGTCAACGTCAATGACGCATTCTGTGGTTAAGGAAGAACCACCGAACCCCCGGTTGGTCAAAGGCGGCTATACACTTTGGATTTTCACATCTAGCTGATCCCATAACCCATTCTCTTTTCCAACTCTTGGAAGTGTTGTTCATCGAGCTCGTGCTAACATTCGACCCTTCCTCATCCTCCTCTTCATTTTGCTTTTCTATATTCTCATTATGAACAAAAATAAAACCAGAGCGACCAGTCTTGGATCGGGGAAAAGGAAGGATACTCTCTCTGGTAACAACCAAACACCCAGGAATCACTCTAATAGAAGCGTCGGTAAGCTATTAATTCTCCATCTTCTTCCCTAATCCATTCTTTGTTTTTTGAGATTTTCTGATGTGGTAATCTCTCCCATAGTTTGTGATTGTTTCTATCCAATTTCCTTAAGAGAAGGGGACAAAAAAACCAAACCGATTTTTTCCCATGAGCGGAAAATTTTCTTAACACTCTATTTCCTATTTCTCTTACTTCCACATTATTTTAAGAACCATGTTTAATTTTTACCAACACTCATCATTTAGTTTTGAACTCTCTCTATTTATCATATCATTTTATTTTTGTACTTATTAATTTTATAAGAATATTTTTTAAATCAAACAACAACATTCTATTAAGCATTGTATAATACAAACATTAATATTAATTATTATTACTACTATTTTCAATAATACACAAATAATTTTAACTTAATAGATGATTAAAGTTTATTATATTTTTGAAATAAAAATAAAATAAAATTTATTCATATATATTATTAATATTATTTTTCACTCGATATTTATAAATAAAATATTATAATGAATAGAGTGATACATATTATATTTTTCAAATATATATTAATATTTCTTTTATATCACTAAAATATAAATATTAAATATTAATTTACCTAAAATAAATATATATATATATTTAAAATACGAAAAACATAATCAATATAGATTTCATTTTGTAGAGAATGAGATTTTAAGAATTTTGATATATTTGGTTTATTTATATATTTAGTAATTTTTAAAATATTAAGATTTTAAAATATATAAGATTTAACTATTTATATTTGACATAGAGGAAAATTTATATTTTTACTTAAAAACCCATAAGAACCATTGATAATCATGGTCTGACTATTCTCTCGTCTTAACATTGAATTTGTAGTTTATTTCATATGTAATTACTATAACTAGAGCATGCATATATACTTGATCCACTTATAAGATTTGCTTCTTCATACTGATGAAGGTTCACTCGCTGTTTTTACAGCACACTTATGATAAAAAACCTGTATTGATGCAGGTTCTACAACAGGTCTAAATGTACGCCGGCCGACTACTGCTCCCAAAATCAGTACTGATGCATGTTCTATAACAGATCAGAATGTGCACCGGTCGACTGCTGCTCATAAAACCAGTACTGATGCGGGTTTTACAACAGGTCTGAATGTGCGCCGGCCGACTGCTGCTCCTAAAACCAGTACTGATGCAGGTTCTACAACAGGTCTGAATGTGAATCGGCCGACTGCTGCTCCTAAAACCAGTACTGATACAGGTTCTACAACAGGTCTGAATGTGCGCCGGCCGACTGCTGCTCCTAAAACCAGTACTGATACAGGTTCTACAACAGGTCTGAATGTGCGCCGGCCGACTGCTGCTCCTAAAACCAGTACTGATGCAGGTTCTACAACAGGTCTGAATGTGCGCCGGCCGACTGCTGCTCCTAAAACAAGTACTGATGCAGGTTCTACAACATGTCTGAATATGCGCCGGCCGACTGCTGCACCTAAAACCAGTACTGCAGGTTCAACAACAAGTCTGAATGTGCGCCAGAATATCCATACACCGACTGCTGCTCCAACCAGAAGTTCATCATTTAATGATGATGTAGATATTCGCCGTAGGACTGGTCCGAAACTCGTGCACCAGGATGTTACTCCGCTGTCCCTTGGGTTCGTGGATAGTAATAGGGAATATAACATTGCTATACCAAAAAATACCCGCATCCCTTGTAAGAAGGAGGTGAAGTTCCTAATTACGTGTGATAATTACATTGATGTGGTATTCTCAATCTACCAAGGGGAAAGAGCAGTCGCAAATCAAAACTCTCTTCTTAGGGTGTTTAGATTGACCACACTCTCACCACAATTGACGGGTCAGTGTGTCATCAAACTATGCTTCGAAATTGACAGAAACTGGGTACTGAATGTTACAGCCAAGGACGCGACCACTGGGCAAGAGAGTAACATAACCGTAAAAAACTGGGGTAAACCTCACCTGAAGAGGACAACAACAATGAACAGTCTTCGAAAATGCGCTGATGACATGAAAACAAGGATAGATCATGACAAGATTGCATCCAGATTGAGCTCTAACACGAAAAGTAAGATCATAGATGATGTCAATCGTATTACTACTTGGCTGGAGAAGGAAAAAGAGTCGGGCCGGAGAAACGATGGTGTGCGTGAGATATTCAAGATGCTCATGGATTTAAATTGGGAGCTTGTTAAAGAAAAGCAGAGTAATAGATCTTACGACGGTGTTGAGGCTTGGACCCAAAAAAATGGATGGGAGATAGGTTTAGATGCTCTAGGGATGGGAGTGGATGCTGCTTTGGCCGGTTTTATGATTCCTTTACCTTTGGGAACTTCTTTGGCCAATATCATCAAATCTCTTCTTTAAATCATGGTGGTTTTTATCTATTGGTTTTGTATTTGCTTGTAATCCCTATCCTTCTACGTGTCTTAGCTAGTAATTCTGACTAAAGGTTTTTTTTTTCTTTTTTACAGAAAAGTATAATTGATGCTATAAGGGTTATAGTGTATATAACGTAAAAGAAAACTTGTATGGATGGTGATACGAACCTGTACAAATATTCATTAAAACATATACATTCTCACGTATAAACATGTACACCCTCGCATTAAAAACATACAAATGGTCACATAAACCTGTACTAATCATTAAATATGTACAACCTCAGATTAAAATATGTACATATAAGGGGGAAAAACATGTACATATGGTCATACAAACATGTACAGATGTTCATTAAAAAACATGTATCTCACATTTGAACATGTACATTGTCACATTAAAACATGTACATTCTCACATTAAAATATGTATATACATCCTCACGTTACAATATCATCGTATACATGTAAAAATAATTTGTTTTAATAGTTGTCAAAACATATCCATGACTGGTCTTGTTTTGAAGAGTTTGAATTTAGATGAACAATGATATAATTTTTTTTATATTTTGAACTTATATATTAAAAGTTACAACTATTTAAATTATTGTTGTGGGATAAATATAAATAAAAAGGAAAAAAAAAGAAATGGGCGCTGTAGTGTTACCCTCCAACTTGTTTGTTATTCTAGAAGATATTTTTTATTCTAATTTGATTAAAATGTCTTTGAATTTAGCTAAGATAGCTACAATCACATGTAGCTAAGAATTAATAAAAAGCTAGTCTACGTTTTTCTTTATTTTATTTTATAGGGTACGATTTTGATCTTGATGTTTCCTTTAGCAGTATGTTTCTATTCTATTAAATATTTGCCATCTGTGTGTTCATGGTTATGTTTAAATTCCGTTAAGTGATCAAGAAAAAAGATTTCAAATAAGACTTTAATTAAATCACGGTTACAAATATAAGCGTCATTTAAAGTTTGTAAATCACGGTTACTTATTAAATTGTCATTTATGTTCCACAGGTCATCAAATTAATAACGATTCATGGCAGAACCATCATTTATGGTTCGACACCTTAGCAGATAAACCGCGGTTCCGAGTAAAACGGTCATTTATAGTTTGACGGCTTATACTATACACCACATTTGTAATGGAACCGTCATTTATTGCTTACGTGATTTTGTTTTAAACGATGGTGCGAACCGTGGTTTAAAAGTCGTTCAATATAACACCGACAACTTCATTTTTCTCCTTCTTCCTCCCATGCTCTGTTTTTTTCTAATCTGGTGATTTTCCCCTCTGTTTGTCGCCCGTCCATTTACTCCATCGCCTGTCGCTTCCCGTCGCCTTCCTCCTTTCACCCCTCGCCACCTGCTGCTTCGCTTTTCTCTGGCAAAAAAACACCAATCGTCATCGCACGACTACTGTTTCATCACCGTCCCGAAGTCCACCACTGCCGCCCGTCTTCTTCCTATACCGCCCTGCTTTGTTGACCTTCGCCGCCTGTCTTCCTCCTCACCACACCGGTAATTATAAAAAAAACCTAGCTCTACATCACCATGTCCACCCGCTATGTTTAGCAGTTTCAAATACACTTAACCAATTCAGTATAAAAGTATATTTGAATTAGTTTATCAATTGTAAAGTATAAATATATATGTTATTGTTGTGTTTCTATTGACTCAATTAACAATTTCAATAAAAGACAAATAAAACTTGATCTAATTAATTAAAGTGATAGTTCTCCAAAAGTGATTTATTAAAGAAATTGTTGATATTGTCCATATAACATTAAATTTAATTATATTGTCACTTCAATTCTTGAAGCATGTACATTCAGAGTTAAAGTCTAACTCTTGCTGATCAAGAGGTGATGGATGGGGATAAACAACTAGACTGATATATTTTTGCTTGGTGCATTCTAATTGTATTGAGTGGGCAAAACTTAGCATCCGCGTGTTCTCCCGCTGAAGGTCATCTGTCTATCTCGGCGCATCCGACGAGTCCAGTTGCCGCCCTAACTGCTGTGTCGCCTCCGGTGGTTATCTCCCTGCCATCGCCGCCCCGTTAACCTCGGCCACCGCCTTGCCTGATCAAAACCCACAGTAGTAACTTAGCTAAGTGCTAGCAATTTTTTTTTTGCAAACAAACTAACATCTTGAAAGTCGATTTGCAGGTTGCTTTGAGGTAGAAGAAAATCAGATTAAGACGAGGAGAGCAAACATAACCTGTAATAACACTCGAATTTTGTGATTATGATTTTGCACAGCAACAAAAATTAATAGAAATAAATACTTACATATATATATATATTTGTATTCCACATTTATTAGAATATATGTTGTATAATGTGGTGAAATGTGAGATTAATCTGAGATGGGGCGGTTGCTTTTGTTCAGTGATCAATAATATATATAAATGCATACTTGCCTATGATTCCTAATTTGTGCATTTTTCTAAGAACAGTGGCGGACAGAGGTTTAGACCTGCGGGGCACGTGCCCCCACAGGTTTTTATAAAAAATTCATTAATATTATACTTTATCCGTTCAATAATATTTGTGGTTTTAGAAACTTGTAGACTTATTAAGAAAAGGACAAAAATAACACATGTAGTCCTCCTTTTAATTTTTCTATCTAGATAATAATTACTTTTGTGTTAAATAATAGGATCAAAAGTGAAAAAAAGTGTCAAAAGGTTAGAATGACTTATATTTTTGAACAAGATTCAAATCCTAAAATGACATATATTAATGAATGAAGGGAGTAAGGTTTTTATATAAGATAACAAAGTCGTATATAAAAAGGTGTAGTGGAATTTGTATTTTACCATTCCTGACATTTGTTATATTTTATGTTTTTTCAATGCACTTGACTTGTAGCAATTTTTCAGATATAAAATATATCCTATTTATTGGTGATTTTTCTAAAGTTTTCTCTTTTTTTATCTTGAATATAAAAAAAAGATTAACTAGAGACTAAATCAATTAAACTAATTAGAACATTATTATAATAAGATTCAAATTACGTTATCACTAAAGTTGTGTCAATTGCATTTGTGTAAGTATTTTCATATGATGATGTCATTATCCAATCTTTTAATTTACATAATAATTATAGAGTAGTCATTGTTATTAATTTACTAATTAATCCAATCTTTCCATATAAGGTTGTAGAGACAAATATTTTGGGACTATCAACAATAAAATTATAATGAATGTTTTAAGGATCAATTAAATAATTTATTAATAGAAAAAAAATCAACTACAAGGCCCCCACAAGTTTCAACTTCTAGGTCCGTCACTGGCTGAGAATGATGCTGCTATTGTGTTTGTTTATGCATGAAAAAGAGTGGAGTATCTAAAATACGCAAAGGTCATGCCAAATTTTTTCTAGAATTTAACCTTATTCAAATTTCGTCGGATAAGTGTTACTACGGTTGGACTCTTTACCTGTCTCTCTTCCATCCCGTGATGTCCGAGCTAACCATCACTATCAGGTTAGTATTTAAAAATGATTCGACAACACACTTTTTTGACATATATTGTTTGTTTATTTGTTCAATTATTCAGGCTTTTTTAAATGATTATGCAAAAAATAATTCAAATATAGTTACATGTTTGATGATGCTTAAATGTCTGTGCATTTTGCTGAGAATCACTGGAACCTTGTTTTGATGCTGCTATTGTGTTTGTTTATGCATGAAAAAGTGTGGAATACCTAAAAATTCGCAAAATTCATGCCATTTTTTTAATTTAATCTTATTCTAATTTCTTTGGATAGGTGTTACTACGGTTGGACTATCTAGTTGTCTCTTTTCCATCTCGTGTTGTCCGCGCTAACCATCCCTCATCAGGTTGGTATTTAAAATGTTTCAACATAATGTTTTGTTAGATTATTCATGTTTTTCTATTGAAATGAAACTATGGAAAATCAATTCAAACATAGAATTATCTGTCAGAGATAAACCTGATAGAGTATGTCTTAGATAGTCCCTGTTGGGACTGTCTAATGACCTTTGATCTCACCATCTAGGTTGTGAATGAGCTTATAACATACAAGTCATTGATAATTTTGGTTGCATCACCCTATTGTTCTTCTAGTGTATATATATATCTACACTGGAAGAACTGTAGGGTATTGCTGCTAAAATTATCGATGCTCTGTATATTCTAAACTCGTTCCTAGGTGAGATCGAAAATGATTGGATAGGTTTAGGTTGCAAATTAGTAATAAAAAAGAGGAGATTAGTGGAACGAGTTCACGACATCTGGTGTGGGTTGAAAAAGAAGATGAAACGCTCAGTGATGTACAACGACATATTGGACATCCAGTACCTACAAGGGGTCAATAAATTTTGTAAGGCCCTTATTGACAATCTTGTACCAAAAGATAAGAGACATATTCGATGTCCTTACACTATTACGGGAATGACTTCAAATACCGAGTTGTGGACAAGATTAAGGATCGTTTAATTCACAGAGTGTTTACATAAGATTATGAAGGCATATCTCAATAGCATGGTCAACATTCAGTACAAGTGTTTGAATGTGCTGATAATATTGCTTCGGGACAATTAGAAAGGGATGTTTAGTATAATTTTGAAGATACTCAAGATAATTTACTCAGTAGTGATTTAGATGAGGAGGACCATAAAGCAATGATGAAGATGTTGAACAAAATTTTTACAACAAACCCAAAGCTTTTGAAAATCTTATGTAGTCATCTAAGGAACCATTGTATAGTGGATGTGATACACAAAAGCTAAACAAATTGAGTGTTGTCTTGAAAGTATTAAATTTGAAGTCGAAGTGTGGATGGAGCGATGTTAGTTTTACTGCTCTGCTACAACTACCGAAGGACATACTACCAGAAGACAATGTTATACCCACGACAACTTACGAGGCAAAGAAGTTAATGTGTCCAATGGGTATGGAATACAAAAAATACATGTTTGTCTAAATGGGTGTATGTTGTACTGGAAGGAGAATGAGTTGGATGACCGTTGCTCTGAATGTGGGGAATCACGTTATGTAAAAAAGGATGGGACAAATCACATTAGAACTACATTGGGTTCTCCTGCAAAGGTGTTGGGGTATATTTCAATAATTCCACGATTCAAACGTTATTGGCAATTCAAAAAGATGCTGAGAACCTCATATGGCATGCTACCCATAGAAAGGACGATAGAAAATTGAGGCATCCAGCCGATTTACCATAATGGAGAAACATTGACAGAATCTACCATCAGTTTAGTATACACCCAAGAAACATAAGACTTGGTTTATGCACAGATGAGATGAACCCTTATGGCACTTTGAGCAGCGTACACAGTACTTAGCCTGTTTTATTGATGATATACATTCTGCCGCCATGGTTGTTGATCACTACAAGAAAACAGCAGTATCACAAACGGAATATTCCGTATGTAAAAGCTAAACTTTCTTATGTAATGACAATCAGAGATGGAAAATTCCGTAGGAAAATTCCGTCTGTAATAAACGGGTCGGTAATACTATTCCGCCTGTGAAAACAAATTCCATCGGTGATATTATTAACTTTTACAGACGGAATATTATGTCTCTGAAAATAATTATCACCTACGGAAATTGCCGTCTCTAAAAATAATTATCACCTACGGAAATTTCCGTCTCTGAAAATAATTATCACCTACGGAAATTTTCGTCTCAGATAATAATATCACCTACAGAATATTCCGTCTCAGATAATGGTTATCACCTACGGAAAACCTACGTCTTAGAAAATTGTATCACCTACGGAAAGTTCCGTCTCAGATAATGGTTATCACCTACATAATTTTTATGTTTCAGATATTATTACCTACGAAATGTCTCACCTCAGAATTACATATCACCTACAGAAAATTCTGTCTCAGATAATCTTATTACCTACGAAATCTTCATCTCATAAGTTATATCACCTACGAAATGTGTACCTAATAATTTTCACAAACAAGACACATATAAGCAAAATAATAACAATTTTACATTGCTGAAACACCTGGGACAGTTTACATTCATAACTAAAGCAGTTTTTATCTATAGTCACAATATTCCCCCAAATACTCTTCATAACTAGCTAGAAAAGATGTTTCTCATAAGAATTCGAATACTACAACGCTCAAATCCTACCAAAAAGTTCACAGTATTCAAGTTTACTGATGACTGACAATCATTTTCACAATTGCATCATATAGAAAACACATATTCTTCACTTGATAGCTTCATGTCCCTTGAATTCAACTACTTCAAATCTACAAAAAGAAAAAAAAAACACAACTACTTCAATATGAAGCTCTTCACTTTCGTGTACAGCTACTAGCTCATGGACAACAACCAAGCGATGATCATCAATAATGATAAGTCACATGTTAGATAGAGAATCACAATAAATGAGAGAGCATCAAATTCGAGAACCAGTGCTGCTACTGCTAGTTACTAGTTTCTCAGTAGGAATAGTATTTAGAAAGAAAGAAATTGTCCCTTTCAACTCAAAACCCGCGGTTAAGTTACATCACTGAAGCAGCAGCTCTAACATAACATTATTGCACCAGCTAGCTAGTCACGCACACCTTGTCATATAGTAATAGCAGAAGTGATTACAAAGCCGTTAAAAAAAATTAAAAAATGTCTTGAGTTTCAGAAACACAGGCATAGTCTTCCAGAAATAGTAGAAGTGTGGTCAGGAAGCTCAATCAAGCTACTTCATCAGACGAAAAGTTTATAGGATAGATTATTTTCAAATAATTAAGTTTGTTATTTGTCTTCATGGCTGGAATTATGTTATAGAAAACGCTGACCATGTTGGTGGTAATCCTTGGGATTTTGGTTGGGATTGGAAGAATGCTAGGATTAACATACTAGAAGCAAAGGTAAGCAAAAACACCACACTCAAGACTCAACTAGTGTCATTGTCATAGCATCACTAACATATCACTTGAGGGCAATTAATTTGTAGATGGAAAAGGCTAATGAACGGTATGCTGGTTCATTCATAGCCAATTCCAACTTGTTCATATGCTCAATATTGCCAGAGTCACCCACACGAATAGTCAACTATTCTCCAGGTAAATATAACCAAAATTTTCACTCAAATCATATTCTGATTCTCTTCAGTATCCACTATCTAAATCACTAGCTAAATCATTTTTCAAGATCCTGAATAAATAGTTTTTTCTTGCCCTTACAGGGGGACTCATTTTGGGTTCTGGAAGCAATCTCCAACACATATCCTACTCCCTCATAGCTGTCATTTACGCCAATTCATTCCCTGACCGTCATGTCCAATGTGGCAATATAATAATCTCACCCAACAAAATCATAGACCTGGCAAAATTCCAAGCAAACTACATTTTGGGAAGCAATCCACTTAAAACGTCGTACATGGTTGGATACGGTAAACGCTTTCCGCTAAGGATACACCACCGGGGCTCATCTCTTCCAACATGGTCAGCGTTTTCTATAACATAATTCCAGAAATAGCAGAAGTGTATGACCAATGCCTAATCTGATGAGCAATTAAATTACTAAATATATAGGGACAAAATCCCATTAGGATTGGTATAAAAAGGCTTGATTAAATTATATTCAAAGTATAAGATCCATACCTCAATACGAAACATCATAAGAATCTATCTCCTCATCTTTGTCATGCGAGTTACCGTTTGGAGCCTTTGAAGATCCACCACCAGATCCATTAGCATTGGTTGAAGTGCCACGTCTGAATTGACCGAACATTTCAGCCAATTGTAGCAAGCAATCCTTAATCTCGTCTTGAGTTTCAACAAAACCTTTCATTTCTTTCTTCATAGTCGACATGTCTTCACGTAATTGGTCAAATTCAGATGGATTACTCAAACATTTTGTTGCTGGTCCACAAGCAGAGGAAGCTGTTTCACAAGGGGAGCTTGATGGATTATATATTTGTTTTGCCCGTGGTGTAGTGCTAAAACCATATACATGAGTCTGTGTAGTCTTCATTCCTCCAATTGCCTTGCACCAAGCATCGGGGTCAAATTCAGGATGTTCATCATGATCTAGACCATACTTCTCCTCCAGACAAGACATATATGATTGCTATGGAAAACGTATAATTAAAATTAATACAAAATTATTCAACAAGTGTTTGAAAGAAAAAAAAATATGCATAGTCAATCTAAAAATACTCACAGAAACACTTTTAGATTTTAGATCGACATAATCACCAGTGCCCCTCTTGCGCTTGGGTGTTCGATCAAAAACCTCACCAAATGTAGCTGGTCGTTGTTTTTCCTGTGACTATACATGCAACAAACAATTTTTTTATATAACTAGATGAAAGTTTAATGAATAATTTTTATTTATACAGACGTGAGTATCAAAATAATACCATACGATATCCATGAACTGCAAATGGGAATGATCCACCAGTATGCTTTGTAATTCCTCCATCCTTCTTTGTGAGCCGGTTTTGCTTATTTTTTTCAGATTTCATTTTCCATGCTGAAGTATTCCAGTAAGTGTCAACAAGTCTATTCCATATATCGACTCTAATCCAACCTTCATTGTAGTCTTTACATTCTCTAATATCACTGACACCAAAATGCTCATTCCCTTTCTTTCTTTCCTCATCCATCATTCCTTTAAATCGATTTTGACATGATAGTTCCCAAACCTTTCTAACATTGACATGGTCATCAGGGCCCATGTAAATTTTTCTTGTTATTAATAGAAAAAAACATTAGCAATATTTATTCGGGTGTGCAGTTGGCATGACCTTTTTTGCTGGAGCTTGAAGAGATTCATCGCCTCCAATGGTTGCTTTAGACTTATTTGCTCACGTTTTTGCCATGATTCCTGCAAAGTAAAGGAACTGAACTAAACGCACATTGACAAACAAATTACGCATAAAACAACCCAAAAAACATAACATACATAAAATCATTCAATATTAACATACTCAAGGATATAATTGGTTCTATATATCATCTTCATTTTCATCCTCCTCCTCACTTCCTTTTAAGTGTTCATCACCACCTTCACTGTCTTCTTCTTCACTCAAATGTTCCCTACTTTCATCATTACCTTCAAATGAATCTTCATCAGATTGAGCTTCATTGTCATCCTCTAGTTTTATCCGATTATCTTCTCTTATCTGTTCCTCTTGAGTTACCACTTCTAATTCACCATGATCAACTAATGTCAAATCATCAAGGTCATCACTGATTTCATTACTTGTTCGATTAGTGAATCTAGCTTCTTGGTAAACTCCATCGCTGAAATCCAACTCCTCTTCTATTCTCATCGTTGCAAGATTATATCTACTTCTAGCTTTTGTCTTGAACACAGCCCACCAGTTTTGACAATTTTTGTTTGTAGAAGAATATGGGTTGTAGTATACTTGCTGACATTGGTGGGCTAGCACAAAAGGCTCATTACTCCCAAGCACTGACTTATAATTAACTTCAACTAGACCATGTTGAGGATCAACTCGAATCCCTTTTGTTGTGTCAAACCAACGACATTTGAAAAGTACAACTTTATTTCCTACTCTAAAGTACTCAAGCTCAATAATATCTTCTATCACACCATAAAAGTCATGAGCATAGACATTATAACAATCGCTTATCACACAAACACCACAATTCATTGTTGATCGGGAGCTTCCATACTCCTTTGTATGAAATTTGAAACCATTCACGAAATAGCCTTTGTAACAAATAGCCAAGCGAGAAGGTCCATGTGCAAGTTGAGCAATTTGATGATCAACTTCACTTGAATGATCGGAAACCTAATGCGGTGTAGAAGTTGTATAAATAGTTTTCTAGGTTAGAAAGTTCAAAAACCTGAATACTAGCATTAGAGTCTTACGTATTCCTTAAGCCATCATGGAAAAGTAGTATCTCTTACTTTCTCTCTATCACTGATATGCGGCGTCATCTGTTTTACCATGGAATCAAACATCCTACACCATTGATGTATTGTACGAGTCAAAATCTAGTTCAAAAATAATAGATTTTATGTAGTTCCCGTGAGATTGTATGCTTACTCAATATAAGGCGTCATTTCGTCACAATTCTTGAGGACATACATTTCAGCAGCCAGATACTCCACATTGCTCAAATATCTGGAATTAGTTGTTTTTGGTCCAATTGGCCGTCCAAAATGCTTGAAAATGGAAAGATGTCTTGTGTCATCCATTTCACCTCCATCATCATTTCGTGGAACTTGAGTGAACCTTGTTTCTACACCTTCTTCAAAGTATAATGCACAAAAGGAGGCAATCTCTTCAACAAAATATGCTTCACAGATCGAGCCTTCAACACATGCTTGGTTTTTAACTTTTTTTTCAAGTGGTGTAGAAACCTAATCAACAAATTAACTGAAACTAAGTACGTAGTTAAGTATGATATCCGATAAGTATATATATCATCGTTTACCTCTCAAAAGGATACATCCATCGATAATGGACTGGTCCACCCACTTTTGCTTCATATTGAAATACCCCTAAATTAATTTAAATTAATTTAGGGGATTTCTTTTATTAAACCATAAATAATACTATTAATATTAAATTATGGTATGGAATTATGAATATTAAATTATTATATGGAATTGTGAAATTTATTTAGGGGTTTTCTCCTATTTAACCCTAATTATTATACATTATTATAGTATTATGAATTTAATAATAAGATTTATAAGTCAATAAATCTTGGGAAAATTTCTAAACACTCCAAATATATTATAAAGATTTTAGGAAGTGTTGGAACATTGTTTTGAAACATAAAAGTCAATATAAAATTCTAGAAACCTTAAAGCTTATTAAGCCTTGCTAGAGTTGACTTTTTGAGAATGGTCAAACCAGGCCATGAAACCTATACCAATAAATAGGTTATAAAAACCATGAAGATCGATAAAAAAACGTTAAAAACGGATCATCCTAGCCAAAGTTATGATAAATTGAAGTTTAGAGCCAAAATTTTGAAGGATGCTGACGTGTCCAGGACACGTGTCGCGCCCAGTCAGCACCGAGTCACTCAATCAGTTGAGTTTCTAGCGGTTTTGGCATGTCAACAGGCGATCTTTAGACACCTATATCTTTTTCCCTACTCCACCATTTGGTATGCCGTTTGTTTCATTCGATTCTCCTATCTTTCCTCTTTCCAACCATTACTCACACACATCTACTAACTCCTTCTACAATGATCGGAAAGTTGATCCAAAGTTACCTCCTCGCGAGTTCGTAACCCAGAACTGCAGTTTTTCCTGAAATCGGGTAAACTTCGTCACGCCATAACTTCTTCATTTCTCATCCAAATTTCGTGTTCTGTAGCTTGTTTTGAAGATCTCTAATCCCTCTACAACTTTCATGTTGATGGCCAAGGCTTATTCGCACTGGTTTGGGAGATAAATCTGTCTAAAGTAGCCTACTCGATCACGGTCGGAAATCTGCCCAGTTCATCCCGAAACCAACTAGGTAAACACGGATCTTATGAGATCTGTAACTTTCTCCCTAGTTCATCAAATTCAATGATTCTTCCACTAACATCTAGAGTTACATGTCTAGTTTCGATTGTGATAGGTTTCATGAATCAAATCTCTCTCAGTTGGTGCGAGTTGATTCGAGAAGAGGCATACCTGAACCGCACATAAAATACCGATTTCCAGAATTCCCGATTTTGATTCACCCCGTTAATGCAATTCCGGTGAGTTTCCGATCAAATTTCTCCATGGTTTCCATTCGAAATATCATCATCGATCAAACCCACATACCAATTTAGTCTATTATGCATTACAATGGGAGAATTTGTCAAAATTGAATTCGAACAAAACTGTGAACCCTAACTTCGAACCCAGATTCGAAACTACTCGATTCCGCATGATAATTGGGGAAATAGGTACCGTTAGAACCGGATTTTGATTACGAATCGATAGGAACAAGAATCATCGAATTTGGTTCTGTAGATTGTGAGAAAAACGAGATTTAGTACTCGATCCCCTTATTACCTTCGCTGATGAACTCGAGAGTTCTGGGCCGTCCGATCGCGGTTAATAAACATGGACGGCCGAGATTAGATCGTGGGGATTTAAGAAGTATTAAGTGAATATGTTTTCTAGAATAAAGTCCTAACTTGCTAGATTTATTTAATGGCCTTCCCGAATGTATTTTGACTTGAAATTTTAACCATAGATTCCTTATAAAATCTAGTTTATTTTGACGTAAATTAATATGGGTTTTGAGTTTTTAAACATAAGTTATGATTTTTTCAAGTTACGAGTATTATGGAATTATTTGGATAATTTAAAATAATATTTTTATGAAATAAAAATTTTATAATATGTCTAAAATGTTATAGTTACTATATATTTAATTTGGGGATTTTTGGACAATTGTAAATGGGTCTAAAAATTGTGTTTATGAGTTTTTCATAAGAATAACTTATAATATATGGTTTTTAATGTAATCAAAAATTAAAGTATAGTTGATTAATGAACTTTATAGGTTGGGGAAAATATAATAAGACTGATTAACATTTAATACAGTATGTTTATAAATATTTTGGGTACTAACTTTAAGTGAAGTAAAAATTGTTACATATATTTATATATATTTATATGAGAGAAATAAATAGAAACTTATATTAAATCAAGGAATTTAACTAAACTACATTTTATTTATTATATATAATATGGAAGCTAATATGTTTAACGAAAACTAAGGGAAATACTTTATTTTATAAACCATATATTGGATGTAGCTATGTGTAAAAGTTAGTATAAATAATTAAGTGCAATAAAGCTACACAAGGAATGTCTTGAATAAATCCTAATATATATACACATAAAAAACTACATAAATAAAAGAAATAAAATGTCTTATAGAAAATATAATATGAAGGAATTAGTGAGATAAACTAAACCTCTACATAATACTAATAAAAGAATACTATATGAGGCGGTATTAAATTAAGATTATTAATCTTAAGGAGTTATCTTTGAATTTCTAAGATTTATATAAACCGTATTAAAATACATGTATAATATTAGTCAACGACCATAATGTAAGTCTGTAATTGGGTTAAGTAATTAATAAGTTAAAATTTAGGAAAAAATTGTGATTAGATTACATAAAATGTTACACAAATAGATCTTATTCTAGAATTAATGATAAATAAATGTAATACTTTTACATCTAAATGTTCTTAATATATAAACAATAATAAAGTAAATAAATGAAATACCCCAAACCTTGGTATGTTGTTTAAATGTTTAAATATGTTATCTAAAGGCTAAAAAGTGCCTTAGGAACATCAGTGTATAGTTTAAACCATAGTTAAAACACAATAAAACACTAAGACACGGTGTGAGCAAAAACATGCTCTAAGCTATGAGCGAACTTGGTTAGGACCCAAAGAGCCTACCAAGGCTTAATAATATTCAAGTATGATTTAATAAGACTAATTAAGTCCTTAGGAAACTTTGGTAGACAATGAAACCAAACAAAACACAAATAAATACCTTAAAGTCAATAAGAGCAAAAATGTGCTCTAAGCTTGGGATAAATTTGTGTAAGACCTAATGGTCATACCTACACCTTATAAATATGTTAATGAACATATTAAATCAATTACTAAAGAAAACCAAGCTTGAAAACAGGTTAAAACACAAAAAGTGCTTTAAGGAGTCTTAAAGCACGTTTTTGAAAAATTGTCTTGTAAATGAGTTTTGAATGGCTAAATGTCCATCATTACTCTTTAATTAACATGTGTACTATATAGTATCACATTTGGAAGTCTATATCAATGGGAAATCAAAAATTTCACTTCTATGTGCCTTGTTTTTGTGAATAGTGATTTTTTATAAGCTAGTTGTAACATATGTTGTTATAAGTAATTAAATTGACCAACAAAGACTATAATACCCTTAATGATATAAAGAGGGCCGGTTTTTGTAGTAATGAGTCACCAAACATGTTAACTTGTTAAGTAAATAAAGGTGACTCATAGGTTACTATTTGCTTTAAGTTATAAATATCTTAAAAAGCAAAACCAATCTCATTTCTCCCTTCCTCCTTCGTTTCACACGGTTTCTAAGCCTTCTTCTACCTCTCTTCTTTCTGTTCTCACGGTAATGCTACAGCAACAGCACCAAATGCCATCTTCCATTGCCAATATTTCTTGGCTCACTTAACCAAATCAAAAACAAACACCACCATTCTCTTCCTCTCATCAAGCTCTTCATTTCTATCTTCTCAAAACTTCAAGAGCCCCATTTCAGTGCCATGGAGTTCCACCATTTAAGGAGCTTGAGCTTGTCTTTCCACATATTATTGATCTCCTTTGCTTCTAGGTAAGGAATCTCAAAGAAAAATCAAGTTTCCTCCATGTTTTGTGTGTGACCGAAAATACTCATTGATGGAGCTCTTTATGTGACTTTGTTCTAGCTTCATTCCAATCTCTTATGGACTAGGTGGAGTCCTCTCTTCATAGATATTCAAACTCCCTTCAAAGATCAAGGTAAAACAACTACATTAATGTTTTTGAAATAATGTAAACCTAGGGTTTACAATGAGATGAAGCATAAAGCTTATATACTCATTTCAATATTGGTATATTGTTTAGTAGTTGACAAGGAACCAAATGCCTTACCGGTTTTGTAAGGAAACAAGAAAGAAGTTTGAGTGGAAAAGAGGTAAATATGCTATCTCAATGTGGTTTAATGCCTTAGGAGAAATGAGCTTATAATGCTTGCTAAAACTACCTAAAGAGCAAATGGTGAATGACTTAGTAAGGTGTTCTCAAGGAGACTAGTAAAGGAACATATGTCTTGGTGTGTGTAATTGCAGGTCAAAGGCTTATGTATTGAGGAAATTCAGTGTTTAAGGATTATGCAATTTAAGGGCCTAAGAGCCATGTTATTTAAGGGCCTAAGTGCCAAGCAAGTTTAATTATGCACTATATTGTGATGTAGTGTAAATTTGGTGAAGTTTTGTGAGTGATAGTGTTCTTGATGGATTTAGGTGTTCTTGAGTGTTTAATGGTGAAAACTATGAGCTTTGGAATGATGATGTGCTAAGAGAACCTATGGCAAAATTTGTATAATGTATAAGGAGTTTTAAGTGCTTAAATGAACTTGGGTGAACTAGGAATTGTTAGGAATGGATACATGCTTCACTAAGGAAGAAAACATGCATTAAGGTGTTCTAAGGTGCTATAAGGATTTAGGCATTTGTCTTGGAAGTTCTAGAAATCCAATGAGTGTTTTTAGGATGTATTTAAGTCTTGGAGAAGTTTGTTTAAGGTTTAGGTAATGTTGATGAATAAGGAGAAAATGATGTTTAGGTAAGGTTTTGAGAAAGGAATTCAGGAAGTTGTGAAAAGAGGATTTGGTAAATTAAGGAGGAAGTGTAAGCTTGTAAAAGGAATTGTAAGAATGACATAAGGAGTTTTGATATGTAAGAAAGGATGTTTGAATGATGATGTTTGTGTAGAAGATATGTCCTGGTATAATGGTTAGAATAGGCATGAAACATCACTTAGAAACCTAAGGAGAAGATACTATAAGTGTTGGAAGCTTTGGAGGAATTTGGTTAAGTGTTTAAAGATTTGGAAATTGAATGTTTTGCCGTGTCCGAACTTCCGTCCGGACATGGAAGTTCGGACAGGCTCTGTTGGGTAAAGGATTTTCCCACTCTCGAACTGTGTCCGAACTTGGGAAGTCCGGACACAAGTTCGGACGTGACTGTTTCTATCTGGGATTTACTCTCGAACTGTGTCCGAACTTGGGAAGTCCGGACACAAGTTCGGACGTGTGTGTGGTTTTCAGTATTAGGTCGCGGCTTGCGTCCGAACTTGGAGGTTCGGACACAAGTTCGGACAAGGCGTTGTATGGCCCAAAACATTTGTTAAAGGTTATAAAATGATGGGGATTGATGGTTAATGATGTTATGAGGTTGTTAAGGACATGTTAAGTGAGTTATAATGATGATTGAGTGGGTGAAAGGTTGTGTTACAATGTGAAAGTAAAAGAAGATAAATGTGAAGTTATTTAGTTAATTTATGGGTTAATCCTGGTTATTCGATGTTACACAAACATGTTACCCCCAATGTTAATGAAAACAACTTGAATGTTACCAGTTGTTCGAGAATTGTTCGAGGAACGTAAATGGACATGATAGAGTGGACTCCGGTGACAGGTATGGTTTTCTTGCAACCTGTGTCCTACCGGATTACACCGGCTTGTATGCCAATGTGTTTTTCTGAGTGTTTGCCACCTTGTAAGATTAAAACATGTAATGAGTTTATAGTAATTCATTTATGTGGCGAATTTGGCCTCCGATACCATTTAACCTCAAATATGTGTTAAACCTTAGCTAACCAAATCTAGGAACACATGAGTGATCGGTATTCGGAGTTGACGGCCCAAACCTGGGGAACGTGCTAACCACGGCTATGTGTGAGTTAGTTGGACATTGTCGTTGTATGCAAGTGTGTGAACCTCCCTTGTGTGCTTAACTCGGTTATGATACCGTATGGTGTGTGGATGTGGTAGGCTCCATAATGGATCTCTAACTACTTATTTATAAGTGTATATGTACTAATGGGGGGTGAGGAGTCCGGTTGTTCCGGCCACGCGTGTGATGGACGGGAGTCGATGTCATATCCGGTTCGGCTCTCTTGGTGTATGTATAGGTTGTATTCCAATTTGGTTTCTACCTTCCCTTAGCTTATCCAAAGCTAGTTACTGACTCACGTCGGGCCACAGGGGCATACGAATGTTATTTCGGTGTGCTTGGGATTACTATATCCGACACACCTTGGGTTTAAGTTAACCGTTCGATATAACTGGACGGTAACGAGGTTGGTAACGAGCTTAGCATGAGATTGGCAATAATCTCTAGGCTCACTATATATACTAACTATGGTGGAAGGTTCCTTGTGTGAACCAATCTTATGGTGTTTGTGTTGTTATTGTGCTAAGCAATTTCCCCTGCTATGCTATGATATGTATACATTAGGTGTTTAAAATGAATGCGATGTTGTCATGTGTACGCCGAAACAAGAAAGGTTTTGTTATGTTTTGTTATGTGAGGAATGAGATATGTTGTAGGATATGGAGTGTGTGGATCATGGAAATGAATCCCAGTTTGTGACAAGAGGCATTTAAGGATAACCCGATTAATGGGTACGTGTCGTTCATTAAGGAAGTAGCTCCGTTTTAGAGGAGAGCCACTCTAGGGTTAAAGGAATCATTGGATGATTTGTTAAGTGTGGACGTGTTGGATATATGTTGAGCCCTATTGTTGGGTGTATGCAAAGTGTTGTGTATTTATGGTTTGTATGCATGATTTAAATATAATCAACTGCATGCTAAGACGACAATTAGTTGTGCGTGGCCCGGTAGCATGTGGGCTGCGGGATTACCATACCAGCAAAGGTGCTGAGCCCCTTGGGGGCCACCCTTTCTCTCCTTTTCTATTTCAGGTACAAGGAGCTGGAAGTCGTTCGAGAGTAGGACGGGGTAGATGTTTATACATGGGTAGCCATTTAAATGGCGTAAGCATTGTAAGCGTAGTAAGACCGAAATTGTTATCGGCATTAGTTTGTAAATACTCGGTACAGTGGGAATGTATGTATATAATAAATGTTGAAAATGGAAGGAGGATTGTATTGTGTAGTTGCTCGGGAATCTAGTCTATCAGACCGATACAAATGTACATGTATTAGCCTTGTTAGCCACGTGGGTGGTTAACGGCGTGTAACACCATTGAATTAAGTAATGTGATGAGTTGAGATTTCCGCTGCAGTTTGATGTTAAGTGTATGGTGGTGGTTGGGGTGTTACAATAAAATACTTTTACATATGAATGTGAGGTGGATTAGTAAGTCTAGATTTAATCATTTCTTAACATCTAAGGTATTGAAATATAACTTAATGTTTTAAGTTAAAATCATTAAAAGGATTATGATATAAAACTACATTAAACTATGATTTGGAAATTTATCTAAATAATGATCCTTAAGTTTCTTGGCATTAGATAAGCCATATGAAATACATTTATAACATTAATTACCAATACTTAGGATGTGAGTCTACAATTAAGTGAGGTATCTAGTGGTTAGAATTTATAGAAAGGTTTATAAATAGGAATTTGATACTTAAAACCTTTGAACCTTTTATTAGATAAAACTAAGTTACATAAGAGATTCTATTAATCTACTTTACGACGCTAAAAATATTAATGTGTCATTTGAGTATAAGGTATGGGGATTTTTCAGAACATATTATCTTATTAAGTAATTGACAATTTCACTTGTGAATGAGAGTTTAATTCTTAGATAAATTCTACCTTATGTTAAGATATAATGTTCATCCTAAAACATAATAAAGGAGATTAATTTATTAAGTTATTCCTTTGAAACCTTAGGTTTTGTAAACAATATGAAAAATGTATTTTAAGACGTAAGTTTATTAAAATTTAGTATAAAAGGATTATACATAGTCTATAGCGGGAATGTGTGTAAAAATAAAACATTTGAGAAATTAAATGTAAGCAAGGATAAATAAAAGGTTATCTTAAAATGTCTTATTAATAGTTAATGATAAAGTAAATAATATACCTTGGAAATACTAAATGTAAGAGTTCGATAAATCTAAGTTAACTATAATATAGTTATTCAAGATGAGAAGCAATTTAACATCTTATGATAAGATTATTAGATGGTTGTAATAAAAGTCATCCTAAACTAAACATATGATAAATGAGTGTAGTAACTCAATTAGGTTATCATAAAATGCATCTATAACACCATGTTTCCAATATACAGGATGTAGATCTTAATTAAGTTGAGGGGAAAACTTAATCATAATGGATTATTTGGTAATACTGATAAAATACATAATCATTACATTGTGAAATAATAGTATAATATTCTAAGATAAACCTATCATAGGTCATAACCCGATATTTATTCTAAATTAGGAATAAAAGTATTAAGCTTAAAATTATTATTGAGATTCTAAGATTAGATGAATAATATAATACGCACTTATGATATAAGGGTCTCAAGAGTCTTGAATTGAGAATTAGGGTTAAGTATGAATAAAGTGGATAAGAGTGTAACAATTAACAAGTGTTAATAACATACATTCCCTAGTCTTACAACCTTGGGTTATACAACATTCTAATATAAGTCAAAGGTTATACATAACCTTTAAGTGAGGGCTTAAAAGACAATTGAGACTTAGAAATAAGAGTGAGGAATTTATTTAAGTTTAACTTAGGTTACAAGTTGTTGATGTTAGACTACCTTTAATATTCCTCAGAGTATTGTTGATTATTGCACAAGTCGACTAGGACTGCTACAGCGATTACCAGGTACGACTTCTCGTACTCAGCTTGTTGTGTTTTGGACTCTATGGAATGTTTTGTACGACTTCTCGTACTCAGATACTTTTGGTGACGAACTTTATGGAATGTTTTGAGAAACGCTAAGTGAGCTTGAATGGATTTCAAAGGAGACTAGTTGTGTGACTAACTCAGCTTGATGTGACTAACTGAGCCTTGAATGTACAACTCACATGATCATTGGTTCCTCCTATCTGGTTGTCTCATTAGATATTAACTGCTAAGGGTTTACGCCTCTGCACTCTGTAGGACTGAGTGTTTTGGTATTGCACTTGTGCAGTTATTAGTCTATTGGGAATATGGGAAATGTCAATCTTGGTAAACTCTTCTTTTGACTATGGATATTGTTTCATCCATGAGCTGAGTCTTTGTTGTGATGTGCGCACATCTTCATCGGTAAACAACGAGGGGCTGTATATCCCCTGTCCAATCGGACGTTGTGAACAGCGAGGGGTTGTATATTCCCTGTCCAATCGGACGTTGTAAACAGCGAGGGGCTGTATATCCCCTGTCCTATCGGACGTAGTTAACAGCGAGGGGCTGTATATCCCCTGTCCCAAAAGGGACGCAGTTGGCAGCAGGGCCATCTCTTCCAATTGGTTTTATTCCACTCTTAAGTTATGGTTCTTGGGTCTCTTCTTTCATTTCCAGACCTTGTGACTACTTGGGTCTTTCTAATCCTAATTGGAACTGAATCTAACTTAAGCAATGGATGTTCACTAACTTCTGGCGTGGTTTCTTTTATGTTGGCTCACTCTACCTTCACGTTATTTATCTCTATCCTTGACTTGTTATCTTTGACTTGGTGTTTTGGTGTGCCTTGTTCTTTTGATTTGTTTTGAGCATTTGACTTCATGTTATTGTTATTTTAAGAGTTATGTTTTTCTTTTAATACTGTTGTTTTGGAGAGTTGTACCAGTTCCATTCCAGGGAACTGACTCACCCCTCCTGGGGTGGGCTGCTTGGTTTCATCTTGCAGGTACGAATTGTTATACAGGTGGCCACGAAGAGTATGAGTGTATGGGATGGGAATTAGGATTTTGGAGAGCTACAGTATTTTGTTATCATTACTTTTATACCATGTTTTCTCGAGTTCAGACCGTAGCATTTGTAATATCATAGGTTGTAATTGGTGAGGTTTGGTGCCGGGTGTTTGGAACCCGATGATCTGTAATCGCCTTAGTATTTTATTTCCGCTGCATTTATGATAAGTAGGGGCGTTACAGAAAGTGGTATCAGAGCGTAGTTACGCTCTGAACCCGAGAAAACAAGCCGAGTGAAATAGTTAGAATATAGGTGCCCTTAAAATTGGGGAATTGGGGTAGAAATGGGAAGTGAGGATTCCAGTAAGGCACGACTCCTAACCCTTCTTGGATTAGTGAATGATTTCTTTATACACTTTTTGTATGAATGTCTGTTAGGAATAGTGTGTTGTCATACCGTTTGACCATTAAACTATAGGAAATAATAATAATAATAAGTCTGGAACATTATCAATTGGGTATGATAAGATCTTGGTTGGAATAAATCATACATTGAACTACTTTCAAAAGCATACGTATGGAAAATACATGGCTAAGAAAGCAATGCTTTAAAAGCTTGAACACATGTTCCCATAATTTTAAAGAATACTTTTGGTTGAAAATAGTATACAAGTGGAGCTTTGAATAACTAAGTGACATATACTTCAACTCCTTTAAAGCTTGAAATAAATCTCAAGAACTACTTGGTACAAATTATTACCTAAAGATAATGTTTAAGATAAATCTTAAGTCTAGAAAATTATTAAAGTAACAAGAACTAGTAACTCATCAGAAAAGATCAACATCCAAACCTGTAATCCACACTAAAACTCTATGTTAACTTGCCTGGTGCGACGAACTCCTAGGCTGAAAGTAGTGGGGGTGCACACTCACTTCTGGAAGTCTAGGGGCTAGACAAGCCTTGTCATCTAACCGTAAATAATCTTCTACGCAAGTGATGGATTGTGTTGAACTTGAGGAGGATTGGTGGTAAGACGTTACCATCATGAAATCTTGAGCTAGGCATATTTCATTACTAGCCACAATGAACAATTCAAAATTTGTATCTTAAGATTCAGTATTAAAATTCATAAATGTAAAGGGTTTATTGAGTTAAATATTTGGTGAAAAATACCTATACATGGAGGAAGGGGATTTAAATTTGGGTACTCCAAGGTACAACATCTACCCCTTATTAAATATAAAAAAATATATATATTAAAGGAAGTAACTTAAAGATTGAGTGAAGGGAAGAGTAATACTAAACTAAATATCATTGATTCTTAAATACTTGGAGTAATGAGCATCTAAAAAAAATGAGAGTTACTTAATTATTGGAAATTCTCATGTTTATTTGGAAGTTTAACATTATACATATGCAAAATTTTAGAAGTCACAGAAGGTGTATTTTTATAAAGGAATATAATACAAATTTTAATGTATGGTTGGCTAATAAAGCTTTGAATATAATTTTGAAAGACTATCTAGACTTATTATATGATCTAAAATATTATTTAAACTACTCAAACATGTTACACCTGATTTATAGCTTGTTAATATATTGATATGTGAAAATAACATAAATGGCACATTTACGTATTTTAGGTTATAAATTCGGTACAAGGTTTCATGAAAGATTTAATTGCATTGAAAAAAAAGAAGTTTTAATATATAGTATGATACTATTTTAAATAAGTTCATGAATTTTTAAGCCATGACAATTAAGAAACTTTAGGTTATAAAATGCTTCTAGAGAAATGTTGTAGTAAGGATGGCATTTAAATAATTACATTACATTATAATGGAATTTTTCTTTTATGAATTAATAGTTTCCAAATCACATGATTAAGATTTTGATACCTACTACACCCAATACTTAAATAAAGAAAGAGTGAACTAAAATGTTATTATAGTAATATCTAAGTATAACCTATGTTCCGTTCTCAAAATTTAACCTACTATATGAATGATGAATTCTAAACTTTGTTCTTGCCAATGACCGTAAGAGAGGCGAAATGAGTTAGGAAAGCATGTTGGGAACACTAAAAGATTTAATTATAATCAAGCTAGAATAACAACGAGTGATATTGTGCATCAAAAATGAACTGCATCCTTGAAGGAGGAATCTCCATAGGAGATGTAAAATATAGTGCTCCTTAAAAGTGAGTTTAAATTCCACTTCTTTATTACGAGACGGATATGGGTCGTACCCTATTTTAAGGGGGGGTACGACATCTTCATAAAATAAACATACAATATAAAATGAACATATAATGGACATATCATTCGTACTGGTCATAAAATGAATAGGTAAGGATCATAAAATAAAATTTTATAATAATCAAGAAAATACAAATACATAACAATCAGGGGGTACAAATAAATATCGATCATAGATAAATTCAACAGTGCCATAAAATTTACAACAAAGCTTGATAATAAGGTGCTGAATTCTTTGAATGTAGTGTTTGATAACGGAAACAAATGTTTGGGAATTGTTATTGGATGAATACCCTTGAGTGGTTGATTGTTTGGTATACATTTTAAAGCTTGTAGTACAACTTGATATTTAGTTTACCCACACACCGGAAGCGGGTGTGAGTAGTTGGTAGATAAATCTTAAACTTCGGGACGAAGTTCTCTTTTAAGGGGGGGTAGAGCATAATCTTCTTCGCTACCTCATCCAGATTATGCCCTGTTGCGTGATTAGCAGAGTAAGAGGTGTATGTGTGTACTTGGTTTTTACATTATGACACCGCATGTGACTTTTTATTTTTATCATGAAATATCTCGGTATATCTTGGTTCAGTTTGAGTTTGAGTAATCTCGAGTGGAATGTGGAATGGGAATGGATGGAAATAAAGGATTGGATTGGTATGGAATTTCGTTGGAATTATTATTGTTTAGCACACCCGAAGTGGTGTGAGTGCTTATTAGTTGATTTTTAAACTTCGAGGCGAAGTTTCTGTTAAGGGGGATATACTGAAATACCCCTAAATTAATTTAAATTAATTTAGGGGATTTCTTTTATTAAACCATAAATAATACTATTAATATTAAATTATGGTATGGAATTATGAATATTAAATTATTATATGGAATTGTGAAATTTATTTAGGGGTTTTCTCCTATTTAACCCTAATTATTATACATTATTATATAGTATTATGAATTTAATAATAAGATTTATAAGTCAATAAATCTTGGGAAAATTTCTAAACACTCCAAATATTATAAAGATTTTAGGAAGTGTTGGAACATTGTTTTGAAACATAAAAGTCAATATAAAATTCTAGAAACCTTAAAGCTTATTAAGCCTTGCTAGAGTTGACTTTTTGAGAATGGTCAAACCAGGCCATGAAACCTATACCAATAAATAGGTTATGAAAAACCATGAAGATCGATAAAAAGAACGTTAAAAACGGATCATCCTAGCCAAAGTTATGATAAATTGAAGTTTAGAGCCAAAATTTTGAAGGATGCTGACGTGTCCAGGACACGTGTCGCGCCCAGTCAGCACCGAGTCACTCAATCTTGAGTTTCCAGCGGTTTTGGCATGTCAACAGGCGATCTTTAGACACCTATATCTTTTTCCCTACTCCACCATTTGGTATGCCGTTTGTTTCATTCGATTCTCCTATCTTTCCTCTTTCCAACCATTACTCACACACAATCTAACTCCTTCTACAATGATCGGAAAGTTGATCCAAAGTTACCTCCTCGCGAGTTCGTAACCCAGAACTGCAGTTTTTCCTGAAATCGGGTAAACTTCGTCACGCCATAACTTCTTCATTTCTCATCCAAATTTCGTGTTCTTTAGCTTGTTTTGAAGATCTCTAATCCCTCTACAACTTTCATGTTGATGGCCAAGGCTGATTCGCACTGGTTTGGGAGATAAATCTGTCTAAAGTCCTACTCGATCACGGTCGGAAATCTGCCCAGTTCATCCCGAAACCAACTAGGTAAACACGGATCTTGTGAGATCTGTAACTTTCTCCCTAGTTCATCAAATTCAATGATTCTTCCACTAACATCTAGAGTTACATGTCTAGTTTGGATTGTGATAGGTTCCATGAATCAAATATCTCTCAGTTGGTGCGAGTTGATTCGAGAAGAGGCATACCTGAACCGCACATAAATAACGATTTCCAGATTTCCCGATTTGATTTCACCCCGTTAATGCAATTCCGGTGAGTTTCCGATCAAATTTCTCCATGGTTTCCATTCGAAATTCATCATCGATCAAACCCACATGCCAATTTAGTCTATTATGCATTACAATGGGAGAATTTGTCAAAATTGAATTCGAACAAACTGTGAACCCTAACTTCGAACCCAGATTCGAAACTACTACTCATTCGCATGATAATTGGGGAAATAGGTACCATTAGAACCGGATTTGATTACGAATCGATAGGAACAAGAATCATCGAATTTGTTCTGTAGATTGTGAGAAAAACGAGATTTAGTACTCGATCTTATTACCTTCGCTGATGAACTCGAGAGTTCTGGGCCGTCCGATCGCGTTAATAAACTGGACGGCCGAGATTAGATCGTGGGGATTTAAGAAGTATTAAGTGAATATGTTTTCCAGAATAAAGTCCTAACTTGCTAGATTTATTTAATGGCCTTCCCGAATGTATTTTGACTTGAAATTTTAACCATAGATTCCTTATAAAATCTAGTTTATTTTGATGTAAATTAATATGGGTTTTGAGTTTTTAAACATAAGTTATGATTTTTGCAAGTTACGAGTATTATGGAATTATTTGGATAATTTAAAAATATTTTTATGAAATAAAAATTTTATAATATGTCTAAAATGTTATAGTTACTATATATTTAATTTGGGGATTTTTGGACAATTGTAAATGGGTTTAAAAATTGTGTTTATGAGTTTTTCATAAGAATAACTTATAATATATGGTTTTTAATGTAATCAAAAATTAAAGTATAGTTGATTAATGAACTTTATAGGTTGGGGAAAATATAATAAGACTGATTAACATTTAATACAGTATGTTTATAAATATTTTGGGTACTAACTTTAAGTGAAGTAAAAATTGTTACATATATTTATATATATATTATATGAGAGAAATAAATAGAAACTTATATTAAATCAAGGAATTTAACTAAACTACATTTTATTTATATATATAATATGGAAGCTACTATGTTTAACGAAAACTAAGGGAAATACTTTATTTTATAAACCATATATTGGATGTAGCTATGTGTAAAAGTTAGTATAAATAATTAAGTGCAATAAAACTACACAAGGAATGTCTTGAATAAATCCTAATATATATACACATAAAAAACTACATAAATAAAAGAAATAAAATGCCTTATAGAAAATATAATATGAAGGAATTAATGAGATAAACTAAACCTCTACATAATACTAATAAAAGAATACTATATGAGGCGGTATTAAATTAAGATTATTAATCTTAAGGAGTTATCTTTGAATTTCTAAGATTTATATAAACCGTATTAAAATACATGTATAGTATTAGTCAACGACCATAATGTAAGTCTATAATTGGGTTAAGTAATTAATAAGTTAAAACTTAGGAAAAATTGTGATTAGATTACATAAAATGTTACACAAATAGATCTTATTCTATAATTAATGATAAATAAATGTAATACTTTTACATCTAAATGTTCTTAATATATAAACAATAATAAAGTAAATAAAATACTTTTACATATGAATGTGAGGTGGATTAGTAAGTCTAGATTTAATCATTTCTTAACATCTAAGGTATTGAAATATAACTTAATGTTTTAAGTTAAAATCATTAAAAGGATTATGATATAAAACTACATTAAACTATGATTTGGAAATTTATCTAAATAATAATCCTTAAGTTTCTTGGCATTAGATAAGCCATATGAAATACATTTATAACATTAATTACCAATACTTAGGATGTGAGTCTACAATTAAGTGAGGTATTAGTGTTAGAATTTATAGAAAGGTTTATAAATAGGAATTTGATACTTAAAACCTTTGAACCTTTTATTAGATAAAACTAAGTTACATAAGAGATTATATTGATCTACTTTACGACGCTAAAAATATTAATGTGTCATTTGAGTATAAGGTATGGGATTTTTCAGAACATATTATCTTATTAAGTAATTGACAATTTCACTTGTGAATGAGAGTTTAATTCTTAGATAAATTCTACCTTATGTTAAGATATAATGTTCATCCTAAAACATAATAAAGGAGATTAATTTATTAAGTTATTCCTTTGAAACCTTAGGTTTTGTAAACAATATGAAAAATGTATTTTAAGACGTAAGTTTATTAAAATTTAGTATAAAAGGATTATACATAGTCTATAGCGGGAATGTGTGTAAAAATAAAACATTTGGAAATTAAATGTAAGCAAGGATAAATAAAAGGTTATCTTAAATGCCTTATTATATAGTTAATGATAAAGTAAATAATATACCTTGGAAATACTAAATGTAAGAGTTCGATAAATCTAAGTTAACTATAATATAGTTATTCAAGATGAGAAGCAATTTAACATCTTATGATAAGATTATTAGATGGTTGTAATAAAAGTCATCCTAAACTAAACATATGATAAATGAGTGTAGTAACTCAATTAGGTTATCATAAAATGCATCTATAACACCATGTTTCCAATATACAGGATGTAGATCTTAATTAAGTTGAGGGGAAAACTTAATCATAATGGATTATTTGGTAATACTGATAAAATACATAATCATTACATTGTGAAATAATAGTATAATATTCTAAGATAAACCTATCATAGGTCATAACCCGATATTTATTCTAAATTAGGAATAAAAGTATTAAGCTTAAAAATTATTATTGAGATTCTAAGATTAGATGAATAATATAATACGCACTTATGATATAAGGGTCTCAAGAGTCTTGAATTGAGAATTAGGGTTAAGTATGAATAAAGTGGATAAGAGTGTAACAATTAACAAGTGTTAATAACATACATTCCCTAGTCTTACAACCTTGGGTTATACAACATTCTAATATAAGTCAAAGGTTATACATAACCTTTAAGTGAGGGCTTAAAAGACAATTGAGACTTAGAAATAAGAGTGAGGAATTTATTTAAGTTTAACTTAGGTTACAAGTTATTGATGTTAGACTACCTTTAATATTCCTCAGAGTATTGTTGATTATTTGCACAAGTCGACTAGACTGCTACAGCGATTACCAGGTACGACTTCTCGTACTCAGCTTGTTGTGTTTTGGACTCTATGGAATGTTTTGTACGATTTCTCGTACTCAGATACTTTTGGTGACGAACTTCTTGGAATGTTTTGAGAAACGCTAACTGAGCTTGAATGAATTTCAAAGGACTGTTGTGTGACTAACTCAGCTTGATGTGACTAATGAGCCTTGAATGTACACCTTGATCATTGGTTCCTCTATCTGGTTGTTCATTAGATATTATCTGCTGGGGTTTACGCCTCTGCACTCTGTAGGACTGAGTGTTTTGGTATCGCTCTGGTGCAGTTATGATCTAGTGGAAATATGGGAAATGTCAATCTTGGTAAATGCTTCTTTTGACCCTGGATATTGTTTCATCCATGAGCTGAGTCTTTTGTGATGTGCGCACATCTTCATCGGTAAACAGCGAGGGGCTGTATATCCCCTGTCCAATCGGACGTTGTAACAGCGAGGGGCTGTATATCCCCTGTCCTATTGGACGTAGTTAACAGCGAGGGGCTGTATATCCCCTGTCCTATCGGACGTAGTTAACAGCGAGGGGTTGTATATCCCCTGTCCCAAAAGGGACGCAGTTGGCAGCAGGGCCATCTCTTCCGATTGGTTTTATTCCACTCTTAGTTATGGTTCTTGGATCTCTTCTTTCATTCCAGTCCTTGTGACTACTTGGGTCTTTCTAATCCTAATTGGAACTGAATCTAACTTAAGCAATGGATGTTCACTAACTTCTGGCGTGGTTTCTTTTATGTTGGCTCACTCTACCTTCACGTTATTTATCTCTATCCTTGACTTGTTATCTTTGACTTGGTGTTTTGGTGTGCCTTGTTCTTCTGATTTGTTTTGAGCATTTGACTTCATGTTATTGTTATTTTAAGAGTTATGTTTTTCTTTTAATACTGTTGTTTTGGAGAGTTGTACCAGTTCCATTCCAGGGAACTGACTCACCCCTCCTGGGGTGGGCTGCTTGGTTTCATCTTGCAGGTACGAATTGTTATACAGGTGGCCACGAAGAGTATGAGTGTATGGGATGGGAATTAGGATTTTGGAGAGCTACAGTATTTTGTTATCATTACTTTTATACCATGTTTTCTCGAGTTCAGACCGTAGCATTTGTAATATCATAGGTTGTAATTGGTGAGGTTTGGTGCCGGGTGTTTGGAACCCGATGATCTGTAATCGCCTTAGTATTTTATTTCCGCTGCATTTATGATAAGTAGGGGCGTTACACATATGGTAAATGAAGACATAAGCGCTCCATCGAATCAAAACATCCCGGTGGAAATATCTTCTCCAATTTACAAATTGTTTCCACAATATTCTTTTCTGAAAACTCCATATGAGATGTCGTTATTTCAACAGAGCAAATATCTCGAAAGAAATGAGAAAGGTTAGTAATCGCATCCCATATTGGTTTGGGAAGTAAATCTCGTAGAGCAATTGGGAGCAACCTTTGCATGAACATGTGGCAATCATGGCTCTTCATTCCATAAAACTTTCCCTCTGTAAGATTAACACACCTTCCAATGTTTGAGGCAAAGCCATCAGGTAATTTAAGATCCTTTGCCCAGGCACACACTTTAAGTTGGTCAGATTTCTTCAAAGCATATGAGGCCACAGGCTTGAACAATTTCCCATTGTGTTCAACCAGACGCAGATCAGGACGACGACAATAAACTTCTATGTCCAACCTAGCCTTCAGGTTATCCTTTGTCTTTCCCTTAACATCCATCATTGTGTTGAAAACATTGTCAACAACATTCTTTTCTACATGCATGGAGTCTAGATTGTGACGGATCAAATTGCTCTCCCAATATGGAAACTCCCAAAAAATACTCTTTTTCACCCAGTTATGAGTTACTCCAAAACCATAAGGTTTTTGAGGAGGACCTTTAATGCCAAATGGGATGTTTGGGATGCTATCTATTTCCTTCAAAACCTCTTCACCAGACAATCTAATTATAGGAGGGTCACGGACAACTCTTCTTCTGAATTTATCTCTTTGTGTTCTGAAGGAATGATCAGGAGGTAAGAATTTTCGATGACAATCAAAATAGCATGGTTTCCTACCATGTTGCAAAATAAAAGAATCTGATTTTCCCATGCAATATGGACAAGATAACCTCCCATGAGTGCTCCAACCGGATAACATACCATATGCAGGAAAATCACTCACCGTCCACATTAGTGCTGCCCTTAGTGAGAAGTACTCATTTTTGTGAGCATCGTAAGTTGAAACGCCAACACTCCAAAGATCTTCCAATTCATCAATCAGCGGCCTCAAAAAAATATCAATGTCCTGGGATGGACTATTTGGACCAGGAATGACCATATTGAGAAGCAAATATGGTTGTTTCATGCACATCCATGGAGGCAAGTTATATATGACAATCATTACTGGCCAACAAGAGTATGGTCTAGCTCCTTGCTTAAAAGGACTAAAACCATCTGTACACAATCCCAACCTCACATTACTTATTTCAGCAGCAAAAGATTCATGGACACTATTAAAGTGTTTCCATGCTTCTCCATCAACAAGGTGCAATAGAACTCCAGGAGGAGATTGATTGTGTGCATGCCAAACCATATTTTCTGCAATTTGTTTTGATGTGAATAGCCTTTGAAGCCTAGGTGTAAGCGGAAAGTAGCGTAGAACTTTGAAAGGAATTTGAGCTGTCCTCCTAGCACTTGAAGTCCTGGGCTTAATCTTGGATGACCACACTATTTACAATGTTGAAGCTCCTCGTTCTCTTTGTAAAAAAACATACAATTATTCACACATGCATGAATTTTAACATAATGTAGCCCAAATGCTCTCATCTTCTTCTTCATGTGATAATAATTCTCTGGGAGTTTATTATCTTCAGGCAGCATACTCTTTATGATACCCATAAGATGATTGAAACAAGATTCACTCATATTAAATTCAGAATTGCAATTTAACAATTGGCTGACGGAAGACAATATCGTCATTTTCTTACAACCACTCCCATAATGGTTCATCAGCATCATTCAGTAATGAGAAAAAGCAGGATGCGATAGAACTTGACTCTGGCTCCACTAGCATTCTCTCATTTTCAGGACTAGAGTTTGCGGCCAGATTTGTATAGAAAGCATCCCTAACCATACTAGCATATGAATTTTCATTCTCATCATGAAGCGATGAAGGCTCACTAACATCAAGTGTCGTATGTGATGGCTGACCATGGATTCTTTCATTAGGAACACTTATTGGGTTTCTACAACATCCGTTGTAGTATAAATGTCGTCGCATGCACCACATCATGATCCAAAAATTGTTGTTTTTCACATTTCATGCATGGGCATTTAACTCTATCTCCACTAACAAACCACTTTGATGATATTGCAAAACTTATGTAGTCTTCAACTTTCCTCAAGTATCCGGGTGTAACATATCCATCATCATCTACCCGATTGCATGACCAAAATATATTTGAATCCATTTTGAACCCTATTAGTAAAAACTTAATAATGAGGCTACCAAATATACATAAGTGGATTAGTTAAATAAATCAAAGAGACAACAAACTTAATTCAAATTCAAAGTTCATTTTAACTTGATATGTGGTGTCAATTACAAAAATATCCTTTCATGCCTAAATGACTATTGTTAGCACAAAACAACAAATTTTCATGCATCAATAAATAAGGAAATAGTTCTCATGACAACAAATTGTTCTTCATATTACCTGTTCTAATGAGTTGAGCTCTGGATGAAATTATTTTGAATTATCACGGCTAGCTCCTTACTTATGTGGGAAAAAAATTCTTGCAATTAGTAATAGATTGAAAAACTTGTCCAAAAAAATTGTACATAAGTTTGGAACTATAAAAAAATAAGTTTTGAATGATACTTAGAATATTTGTAGCATAATAGGGCGATCAAACTACTTCATGAGTACAATAAACAATGAATAATTTGAGCAAACAGACACAACATAGTATTCCTAATTCAATTCAAACGCAAAACTGCTTTGAGCAAGGAACATCTTTAAATAAATTAAGCTTTAGTATGATATCATTTTCTCAGCCCCAAACAGATTTTGTCAAAACAAAACATAACCAGCTTTGTGCATATTAACAAAGGTAATAGTTGAGGTAAACAACAATGTTCAGATATCAGTCTAAAAAATAATAAGTTAATGCATTATGAGAGACTAAAAAACATCTGAAGCAGATGATAGCAGCAGTTAGAATGGAAGAATAAAAAGGCACAAAGAATTTGCCAAAAAAAAACTTAATATAATGAGTGTTGTGACATATCTAAGGCACTTACGAGTTAATTAATCAACTGGTAGCGTATAATGAATGTTGTGACATATCTAAGAGGGAAATTAAGATCTCGACTAAAATAGTAGTCACAAAAATAGAACTAGATTGAACTATTCTAATCTTTTTCTAACTGTTGCGTCTCTATTAATAGACAACTACAAGAATTAACTGTTGCGTCTCTAATTAATCAACAATGCTGCATCTCTACTAATCTAATCTTTTTCCAGCCTCCCTTTTTTTTGTCTTTCAAATTACCCCATTAATAAAATTATAGTAATTCATTTGATAACAACCACAATTAGCATGTTCTTAAATGCATTAATGTAGGCTAATAGTTATATACTAATCCAGAAGGTCTCTAATTCTCAACATATACCTGATCGAACTGTATAGGCGCGACACCAGTACCATTGAACTATGAGACCATATATCAGATTATAACTAATTTGGCTATACGGCTACATTCTATCTTGTTGTAGCTAGCCAGAAGGCAGCAGCAGGCACATAGCTGTAGCTAAGATTAATGTAATACTCCCATATATAGTACTAGTTAGCTATTCAGAGATGATGAAAAAAATTTATCTGTTTGTCCCCGTTGACTCCTCCTATATATTGAAAGAATCAAAAGTGCAAATGATGATAAAAAAATTACCCACAAGAGTAACATGAGTAGATGTAACACCCCCAAACACTGGCCTAGGAGTTAGGGGTATTACACGCCGCGTATTATTACATAATAACGCAAGGCTCTAATAAACAGACTTAAACAAATAATCAAATAAGGCCCAAACGAAATACTTAAATAAGGTATAACCGAAGTGATGTCGTAACATCCCGAAAGTATTACAGAACCCACCAAAACGAATATCAAAGCAAAAGCTAACAGAAGAGGCCCAAAGGCTCAAATTCAATTACAAAGTCTCAAACGAATCAAATAACATATGAGCTAAACTCCAGAAGCTGAGGGTAGACGATCCTCGCTAATCAATCTGCAAAAGCGTTAGAAGTAGGGGAATGAGCACACAACTATGCCCAGTAGATGACCAACTTCATCAACCAGCATGCTCAAAACATTTACAGAATATTGACAAATCAGAAGGAGTTTAAGAATCCATAAACGTGTCAGAAATCAGAAACAGAAGTCCAATCAATAAGGGACTAAACAGAGCAGAAGCAGACGGAAACAGAAAACAGAGTGGGACACTAGCGATCACAGCATACAGACAGAACGAGCAAACCAGCTCGTGAACAGAACGAGGAAACCTCACTCGTAAACAGAACAGGTGTAAACACCCGTGAACAGAACGGGGAACATCACCCGTGAACAGAAGGATCCTACATAGCGCGCTACGAGACAGCGAAACCAGCCATCCAAAGGCTCAGACACAGAGATAACTAGGTCCCAAAACAGAAGCTTAAATACAAATAAGCATATGTGCACCAAAGGCACCAGAAAGCCCATAGATAGCTTGGAAATCAGAAGGGGAATCCAACCCCGCAAACAGAAGTCAAAACGGAGCTCAAACGAGCAAGTTATGGCCAAAACAGTAGCCTGTCCGAACTTGTGTCCGGACATCGATGTTCGGACACAAGTCGAGACTCAAAACAGAAGCAGAGACAGAGATGTCCGAACATCAATGTTCGGACGGATGTTCGGACGTTTTACGAAAACAGGTACGCGGAGTGTCCGAGCTTGTGTCCGGACATCAATGTTCGGACACAAGTCGAAGCAAAAACAGAGGAATGAGAAAGGGGGTGTCCGAACTTATGTCCGGACTTACAAGTTCGGACACCACTCGAAACTCGTAAGCCGGACTCGTCCTCGCACCCCGTCCGAACTTAGAAGCTCGGACACATCAAACAGTTCAGAAATCCAGAGCGCAGAAGGGCATGTCCGAACTTCAACGGTCGGACCGAAGTTCGGACACGCCGAAAATTTCAGAAAACAGAGGCGAATTCAACACGAACAGAGGCACAAAAACCAATCTAAATCAACACACACATTTACAAAACAACCTTGGGGGTTTAATCCATTGAAATGGCATTAAACAAACATCAACCACACACAAACACAAGATCAAATCATTGAGTTAACTTGCAGAACCCAAACTCCCCAAGGTTGAACACACGGATCGAATCCGAAAGCCACCTACCTCGAATACAGCAGAGAACTACAATCTGAACCGCAGAGCCACAATCAAGCAGGATCCCGAAACGTAGACCGGACACGCAATCCAACAACGCAAACCCAAGCCTCTGACTGAACACAAAAGCAACCCCGAATCAGAAACGCAACTTAATCCCTGAGACTGAAACTGAAATCCGGAAACTGCAACACAATCCTTACCTGAATTCTGACGACGAACCCACAGATGAAGCCGACAGCAGAAGGAATTGATCGAACGCAAGAACCAACGCTGAACCACAAACAGATTACAGAAAACTAATTCAGAAAGAGAGTAGGCTCCCCCAATTGTAGAATTGCACACGAACAACCTGACGCCCTTACCTTAATCTGGACCGGAATGCAGCCGAGAGAAGGATCCACAACAGAATTAGAATCGCAGGGACGCAACAGCAGGAATTGGGCACTTGATTGATCGTACTCTTTGGAAGAGAGAGAACAGAGAAGAGAGGAGCGTATAGACGGTATCTCAAAACTGACAGAGTGAGGGGAAAGAAAGAACGTCGTGGAAACGTGATTAGAAGAGAGGATAATTAATGAGGGAAATAAATAAATTAATAGGAAGGGAAATATTGAGAGATTAATCTCACCAGAAAATAAAACGGATGGGGGAAAAGACCTCCTTGTCCCCGGCTTCTTTAATAAGGACTTCCGTGTCCTAAATTCAGAATACAATAATGCAAGACCACTTGTGACGAAATAAAATATAACCAAATCTTGGGTTATAACATCACCTCCCCCTTAAAAGAATTTCGTCCTCGAAATTAAAACATACCTACTGCTCGAAAAGGGCGGGAAACCTAGAGCGCATTTCACTTTCGACCTCCCAGGTCGCCTCTTCCTCGGACTGACCCGACCACTGCACCTTCACCAAGGGCATGGTCTTACTCCTGAGCTTGCGGACATCCCGCGCTAAAATCCTCAAAGGAACTGCCTCAAACGTGAAGTCCTCCCTCAACTGAAGCGGACTGAAGTCGATCACATGCGACGGGTCCGGAATATACTTCCTCAGCATAGAAACGTGGAAAACACTGTGCACTGCTGCTAAAGACGGAGGTAGAGCCAAACGATAGGCAACCGGTCCGATCCTCTCTAGGATCTCAAAAGGACCCACGAAACGAGGGCTAAGCTTGCCTCTCTTCCCAAACCGGACGACTCCTCGCACAGGAGAAACCTTCAAATACACATGGTCGCCCACCTCGAACTCTAGAGGTCGTCTCCTCTGATCGGCGTAACTCTTCTGACGACTCTGAGCCACAAGCAGACGCTCCCTGATAGATTGAATCTTGCCCACAGCATCCTGAACCAAGTCTGGACCGATCACAGCTCTCTCCTTCAGATCATCCCAACAGATGGGTGATCTGCACCTCCTGCCATACAAGGCCTCAAACGGAGCCATCCCGATACTGGTCTGAAAGCTGTTATTATAGGCGAACTCAATCAATGCAACATGCTGATCCCAACTGCCCCCAAAGTCCAACACACATGCTCTGAGCATGTCCTCAAGGACCTGATTCGTCCTCTCTGTCTGACCGTCTGACTGAGGATGGTAAGCTGAACTGAAAGACAACTTCGTCCCCATAGCCTGATGCAAACTCTGCCAGAATCTGGAAACAAACCTCGGATCTCTGTCAGACACAATCGAAGCAGGAACCCCATGTAGACGCACAATCTCATCCACATATAACTGAGCCAAACGGTGCAAACTGAAGGTCTTACTGACAGGTAGGAAGTGAGCGCTCTTCGTGAGCCGGTCCACAATGACCCAAACTGCATCAAAACCCCTCGGAGTCTTAGGCAGTCCCATGACGAAGTCCATACCGACGCTCTCCCACTTCCACTCTGGAACGGGAAGAGGCTGAAGCAAACCAGCCGGTCTCTGATGCTCTGCCTTGACCTGCTGACAGGTCCTACATCTGGATACAAAGTCGGAGATGTCCCTCTTCATGTTGCTCCACCAAAATGTCTCACGTAAGTCCCGGTACATCTTCACACCTCCTGGGTGCACCGAGTAAGGAGCTCCATGAGCCTCCTACATGATCTCACGTCTCAAAGTGTCATCCGCAGGCACACAGACACGGTCTCGGAACCTCAGACAACCATCCTCTGAAACCCTGAACTCAGACTCCTGACCCGCAGCTATCTCATCTCTGATCTTACCCAGACTGACATCAAGCTTCTGACTGGCCTTGATCCTGTCGATCAAGGTAGGCTGAATCTGTAATGCTGCTAACATCCCAGATCTCTCTGGTCGGACGACCCAGACACCCATACGCTGTAACTCAAGAGCAGACCTCTGCACACCAGACAAAGCACAGACGGTCCCAGACGGACCCCTCCTACTGAGCGCATCAGCCACAACGTTCGCTCTACCAGGATGGTAGAGGATCTCCAGATCATAATCGTGCAGTAACTCCAGCCACCTCCTCTGCCTCAAGTTCAACTCCTTCTGAGTGAACAGATACTTGAGGCTCTTATGGTCCGTATAAACTTTGCACGCTGCTCCATACAGATAGTGCCTCCAAATCTTCAGAGCAAACACCACAGCAGCTAGCTCCAGATCGTGGGTCGGATAGTTCTTCTCATATGGCTTAAGCTGACGAGAGCCATATGCAACCACCTTCCCCTGTTGCATCAGAACACATCCAAGTCCCCTATGGGACGCATCACAGAAAACCTCCAGGCCCTCGGTCCCCTCTGGAAGAGTCAAGATTGGCGCAGTAGTCAACCTCTTCTTCAGCTCCAGAAAACACTGCTCACAGGCATCGCTCCACTCGAACTTCACATCCTTCTGAAGCAAACGAGTCAACGGAATCACCAACTTGGAGAAGCCCTCCACAAACTTGCGGTAATAGCCCGCCAATCCAAGGAAGCTACGAATATCTCCAACATTAGTAGGCCTGGCCCACTCAGTAATAGCCCTAATCTTCTCCGGATCCATGGAGATACCATCCTTGGAGACAACGTGCCCCAAGAATACCACCTGATCCAACCAGAACTCACACTTCTTCAGCTTCGCGTACAACTCGTTCTCCCTCAGAGTCTGGAGAACGGTCCTCAAATCCTCCTCGTGCTCCTCAGCACTCTTGGAATACACCAAGATGTCATCAATAAACACCACAACGAACTGGTCCAAAAACGGCTTGAACACCCGGTTCATCATGTCCATAAATACAGAAGGCGCATTCGTCAGACCGAATGGCATCACTAGGAACTCGTAGTGTCCATAACGAGTCCTGAAAGCGGACTTAGGCACATCGTCTGCCTTAATCCTCAGCTGATGATATCCCGACCTCAGATCGATCTTCGAAAACACCTTAGCTCCTGCTAACTGGTCGAACAAGTCATCTATGCGCGGGAGAGGATACCTATTCTTAATGGTAACCTTGTTGAGCTCCCTGTAGTCGATACACAACCGCATGCTACCGTCCTTCTTCTTTACAAACAACACGGGTGCTCCCCAAGGCGACACACTCGGGCGAATGAAGCCCTTATCCAGCAGCTCCTGCAACTGGACCTTCAACTCCTTAAGCTCAGCAGGCGCCATCCGGTATGGGGCCTTCGAAATCGGCTGAGTCTCAGGTGCGAGCTCGATCGAGAACTCCACCTCTCTAACAGGGGGAAGCCCAGGTACGTCATCCTGGAACACATCTGGGAAGTCTCTGACTACTGGAATCTCCTCCAACTTCGCATCCTTGCGAACCTCAGGGATGTAGCACAGATACCCCTGGCATCCTTTCCTCAGAAAGCGGAACGCCTGCATCGCTGATATGACTGGCGGCGAGCACGGGAGTCCATTCCCTGCTACAATCAAACGGGGCTGGCCCGGCTCCTCAAAAGTGACTCTCGAAGCGGCACAATCGATGTGGGCATGGTGCGCAGCAAGCCAATCCATGCCCAGAATCACATCAAAAGAGGTCATCTCCATAGGGATGAGGTCAGCACACAGAATCCTATTCTTGACTAACACAGGACTAGCTTTACAGACAGAATTCAACAACATAGCAGAGTCCCTAACCAATGGACTATGCACACACAGCTCAACACCCAGAGGCACAACAGGCAAACCGAGCTCACCCACCAACTCAGCAGAAATAAAAGAGTGGGTGGCTCCAGAGTCAAACAAACAGAAAACAGAACGAGAAGACAGCTGGAGAATACCTGTGACAACTCTGTCAGTCGATCGGTCTCTCTCTCCAGCCATCGCGTACACTCTGGCCTGGCCCTGGGGCTTCTTCTGCTCAGCCCGGTCTCGATCTCTGGACCCTGAAGCAGACTCAACGGCTCTACCTCCAGAACTACCCCTGCTCCTCTCAGCCTGAGGGCAATCAGCAATCCTATGCTCCAAGGACCCACACTTGAAGCAGGCTCCAGACTTCCTGTAGCAGTCCTGGCCTCTATGAAACTTGCCGCAGACCCGGCACTTCGGAGCGGGAGCTGATGAAGACGAACCACCTCTGTCTTGCGAACGGTCCCCAGAGCGGTCTCCAGCTCGATCTCCAGTAGACTGCTTCTTCTGAGAAGCAGACTGATCCCTCCTGTCGCTCTCATCGGACCTCTGCTTCCTCTTCTGGTCCTTCCCTCCAGCCTGGTGTAGACACCAAAAATTCTCACCCCTCATATTTATTATTCAACCAAAACAAGGTGGTCGTCCCCGCTTTCGATCAAAGGGATTTCCTTTTACTAATCTTTAAAATCTCACATTCCTTATGAGAAAAGGAGCACAAGCCTTTTACTTATCCGTTTTAACCTACTTCATTTTGTATACCTATTTTGTAGCTTTTGTTTTAAAATATTTCACAGTTTTATTATTACCTTGTATTATTTCATGTACATAGGCTATTCTTTTATTTATATCCCATTATGTTTTTGAATCTTATTTCCAATTGTATTCCATTCTTTCGTGTCATTAGATTAATCATCTCGTTTTATTGTGTGAATTTTCTTTTGGATTCGTCGTGTTTTTAGAAGAGTTATCCAGTCAAATTTAGAGCTCTCGTATTATGTCTCCCATGAATGTATTGAATTTCGACATAGCTTAATGGTTAGAGTACTTGTATGTAACCCATGGGTCTCGGGTTCGATTCTTGGCATGAGCGAGAGTATTTTTTGTACTTTTGCTTCAGCTCGCGGCATGGTTTTTCCTTTATTTTGTTCCCTTACATAATGAATTCCGCCTTGGCTCAACTGGTAGAGTGTGCAGAGGAGTACACTAAGGTACCGAGTTCGAAACTCGGTATAAGCATTTTTTTCACTTTGAGCTCCCGATTTTTGCCAGAGGTGGGCATGCAACCCAGGCCCCGATCTGGATTCGTTTTATTCATGAATAAGCTCACAACTGCCTACAAGAAACCCTAGTTTGACATCTGTATACCTCACACTATAAAACAACCTTAAAACCTTACAGTATACCCACGTTTTTCTCAACCAGCAGACACAGATCCCCATCGTTCTATTTCTTTCCCCGTCGTTCTCATTCCTTTGGTCTGCCCAGTTTTTTTGAAATCCCGAGACAAAAAAAACCAGACGTTGAGCCTTCTTCCTAAAAGAACCAGGACCTTCTGCTCAATTTTCATCTCCATCAATCCACCGAGTTTGCCCACTCTCACTATTTCGGTTTCATTTTGTTCCAGAGATTAACAGAGTAAGTGAATTCCACCGTTCTCTCCACCTTCAAATCCTGGTTTCTCCAGTTGAAGTTTTGTTTCTTTACTATACTCTTTCGATGGCGAATCTGTCAACCAAATGAACCCAAATCGGGGATGGTTAGTGAAAGCGCAACTCTATCGGACTTTGGTCCCGAAATACGAGTTCGTTTTACATTTTTCTCGCACTCAAGTTTTCTACCCTGCTATCCTGTCGTCCCGTTTCTGCTTAAACACCATCAGTGTCGAAAAATAAACTCTCGATTCTCGCTGTGTATGTCAATCACAAACGAGTATCAAGACTGCTAAGAAATTTTTGCCGTTTTTTTCTTCTCTTACTGCCCGTACATTCTGTTTTTGAAAGCATTTCAGTGATTAAGCAAAATTATCCCTCTGTATGCCCCGATGCTCTTCCCGCTTTCGTTTTTTCGGTAGATATGCAACCTGGTATGGACAAAGCAGTCCACGAACAGGAGGACTGGGATGCAATGCGGGTCTGAATTTCGATTCTCAGTTTACGTGGGTCATGTTTGTCTTCTTCTCGCCCAATGCATTTACGCACTCTAATGCCCATAAGCTTGCCATTGTGTTAAGGAAAATGAAAGGGGTCGAGAACCGGAACCCTTTACCCTTGTATGTTTCTGGTTTGTCTGAAAATCTGGTACCGAGTGGGAAATACCTGTGTGTGATTTCGAGTAATTTGATGTCACCTCCCTGGGATTCAGTTTAAAGTTATTACTATCTTTTTTTTCTTTTCTTCACCATTCATGTATCTGTATCCATCGACCCGTGTAACATGTTCGGTTTGGATTATGCCTGTGTAATCTGAAGCTGCCCCCGACAGAAACCATACGCTTGAGTTATTATTCTCTGATTCAATAGATTGATCTGTCTCTCTGAATTGAAGTTTGTTGTCTCTGTAAGAAGTCCAGGTTTATTCGGCTGCTACTGAGGGTACTCTTCCTCCCTTTGGAGAGTATCATTGTTTCTCTGGTACAACCATTTCTTGTCTACTGCAATACTCTCCTCCGATTGCTGCTCATCATTGGCCATGTTTTGTTTGCCAACTTAATTCTCAATTGCTTGTCTGTTAGATTAAATCTCATAAATAACACATCATTCCCTGTGAAATGGTTAGACCTGTTAGAAACCTGACAAAAATGCTCGTACATGAGTTTATTCTGCTAGTTTGTTCTGATGCGTGATGTTTGTTGCTGATGCGGTATCGTTTTGCTTTATAACTATACTGTATTCATGAATGGGTGAAATCGTGTGAAACTGCCTAGTCTCAAATTCTTAGTATTAACCAGTTAGAAGCCTAAGGGCATAGAAAGGGAAATAAATGTGCTTGGCAATATTGGTGCAATCCTGGGTTTCTGTTCAGTCCTGAGTGGTTAGCACCTGGCTAGAATTAATCATGTGTTCTTCAGTAGTTTGCCTTTTGCCTTTGAAACCTGTTAACTCTCGAGTTTGGTTTAAAAAAAAAAAGAGAAGGAACTAAAAAAAAGTAGAAGGAAATAAAGGAGTAAAATGACGAGGATGAGTAAGACAAAGTGCTGGATATTTCAACTCAGGATGGAGTGACTGTGCCCCCGGTTGCTTGATAGTAACAAGGCAGAAACGTTTCTTTATGTCAGTAGCTTCTTCCAATATGGACGGGTGATTTGTAATTGCTTGCGCTTGTGGATTTATTTTCCTTGTACATATACTGCTTTACTTCCTTTCCGAATCGTTTTTTTATTGTTGTGTCTATTCATTTTATTTAAACCCTAGATGACCCCTTAGGTCACCCCTTTTTCTTTTGATCAAAGTCTTGGAAGATACCCCACAGCTAGCTTATTTCTGATTTGCTTTGTGGGGAACAATACCATCCAAAACTTTGAATTTTCTCTTAAGCCTTGAGGGTACCCCACAGCTAGCTTATTTCTGATTTGCTTTGTGGGGAACAATACCCTCCAAACTTTTAAAGCCTATCCCAAACCACCCCTTAATTTCACTAAAAAACTTGCCCCAAAAAAAAAAAGAAAAGAAAAGAATTCAGAATGCCTATAGCTTAAGGTTCCTCATTCCAAATCCCTCCATTTTTTTTCAAACTCTCCCACATTGAATTGTCTCTCACCTTTAATTTATGTTTCATCTCCAAATAAATCTCATTTTTATTTCGAACACCATTTTCCCACTTGTAAATAAAAACCCAAAATTGACCCACTCCTCTCGGCCCAAAAGCCCAGATCCAGCCCAACACTCCTCTCGGCCCAAAAGCCCAAATCTAGCCCACCACTCCTTTCGGCTCAAAAGCCCAAATCTAGCCCACCACTCCTTTCGGCCCAAAAGCCCAAATCTAGCCCACCACTCCTCTCGGCCCAAAAGCCCAGATCCAGCCCAACGCTCCTCTCGGCCCAAAAGCCCAAATCTAGCCCACCACTCCTCTCGGCCCAAAAGCCCAAATCTAGCCCACCACTCCTTTCGGCCCAAAAGCCCAAATCTAGCCCACCACTCCTCTCAGCCCAAAAGCCCAGATCCAGCCCAACGCTCCTCTCGGCCCAAAAGCCCAAATCTAGCCCACCACTCCTCTCGGCCCAAAAGCCCGAAGCCCAAACCCAAGGCCCAAAACCCGAAGCCCAAACTCAAGGCCCAAACCCGAAGCCCAAACTCAAGGCCCAAAACCCGAAGCCCAAACCCAAGGCCCAAAACCCGAAGCCCAAACCCAAGGCCCAAAACCCGAAGCCCAAACCCAAGGCCCAAAACCCAAGGCCCAAAACCCGAAGCCCAAACCCAAGGCCCAAAACCCAAGGCCCAAAACTCAAGGCCCAAAACCCGAAGCCCAAACTCAAGGCCCAAACCCGAAGCCCAAACTCAAGGCCCAAAACCCGAAGCCCAAACCCAAGGCCCAAAACCCGAAGCCCAAACCCAAGGCCCAAAACCCGAAGCCCAAACCCAAGGCCCAAAACCCAAGGCCCAAAACCCGAAGCCCAAACCCAAGGCCCAAAACCCAAGGCCCAAAACCCAAGGCCCAAAACCTGAGGCCCAAACCCAAGGCCCAAAACCCAAGGCCCAAAACCCGAAGCCCAAACCCAAGGCCCAAAACCCGAAGCCCAAGCCCATGGCCCAAAACCAAGAAAGCCCACCACCCAAAGCCCAAAACCATAAGAGACCCATGTTTCAAATCAGGCCCAAGTCCACAAAGCCTAGGTCCACAAAAATCAAGTTAAGTCCACAAGAATCAAACCTTGAACCAAAGGTTGACCTTTGACCTGAAAATTGACTGAACGTTGACTTTGACCAGAAAACCTTGACCTTGACCAAAACCTTGACCCAATCATTGACCAAACCTGAAAATTGACCCGACTCATCTTCCAATACAAGTCAAACCAAATCAAATCAATTCCAACACATTTTTCAATTCTGATCCCTTTGCGATTCACTTTCAACTTGTAAATTCCTTTCAAAATCCAAAAACCAGAAAGAGTCTCAAAATCATCATTCTATTCAAAGTTTCATCAAGTTTTCAAAGAAACCATTTTGTGGAATTTTAAAGGAAAAACTCTTCTCACATCACAGAAAACTCTTCTCTATTGCAGAAAGTTCTTCTCACATATACAGAAAGTTTTCTCCCAAAACATTTCTCAAAATCAGTGTTTCTTCATAGAGAATTCCGAACAACTTCAAAGATTTTCTAACTCAGTTTTCAAGCTCCAAAATAAACCGTTTTCGGGGAGCAAGAAATGTCTAACCCCTTCAAAATATTTCCTCCACGGTTAGAACATCGCTTGTCTCTCTTCCCAAAAATAAAAATCCGAGGCGGGGCACTGGGGTCGTAACCTCCCTTGTCGCAGTCTGGATCTCTTTAGGCGGGGCATTAGGGTGACAAACCTCCCCTAATTGCAGCCTAGATTTTTACAAGGCGGGGTGCTAGGGAAGTAACAACCTTCCTAGTTGCAGCCGGGATTTTAGAATCGTCTAACTCCCTTCCGCTCGATTTCACTGTGTTTTTAATTTTTAATGTTTTAAAACCCGGGAGTTAGAGACGTTATTAGGGTTCGACCGAGAATATCTCATTCATGGTGTTTCTCTCTGAATCCTATTTTTCGACATAAATTCATTGCCCCATCTTTCGAGCCTCGGCACTTACCATTAATTAAGTGTCGTGTTCGAGGGGGTACATAGGGTAATCCTTCGGGATTATCCGCCCTTTTACAACAAAAATGATTTTGTTTCGATTTTAGAAAACTTTAAGAGAGACAATTTTGAATACCCCAATCCAACATCTCCATTAGAGCTTTAGGACCCATAAACACTTCTCAGTCCTCCTTTTAACTAATTCTAAGTCACATAGGATTTCCGATTCTTGAAAACTCCCAGAAACCTGAAACGTCTTCAAAACCCGAATACTCGCAAACCAAATATCCTCTTCCATGCTCAATCATCCTTAAAACCCGAATTCCTCTTCGACCCATTCGATTTCTCAAAACACCTCAAAAATTCGACCTTTCTAAAAGATGAACCTAACAAACCCGGGAAACTCTTCGACTCTAATAAATGATCCAAACATCCCTTAACTCCACAAGGATGACCAAAATGCCCTTAGCCTCACAAAAGCCGAGACAAATCCAATCCCCTCAAAAATAATCAAAACCTCTCAACCCTTTGACTATTCCCACGAACCAATAGTTCGAGACCAGCCTATCTCTTCAAACTCTTCAAAATCACCTACTCCTCAGTCCGATCCTTTGGCTCTAATTGAATCTCTCTAAAAAGGTTTTGAAAGAAGGCAATCCCGACAATTGGAGACCGAGGTCTCCTCGGGCACCAATCCAAGGTTGTGGTCATCGCCACTTCCAAGGGGTGTAACCCAGTGCGAACCCACACAGAATCTCTAGTATGATCAGATAAGTCCTATTCATAGGTAATAATCTCAGAGTCAATTAACGGTTCTTAGAACCCGATCTTCCTTCCTAGTTATCATAGGTCAAACTAGGTGGCGACTCTAGTCAACTCCGCCTTATAGAGGCATAAGTCCGCGTGGAGCCCATCGAGAGCGGGTGTAGTGCACACTTGCACTCCCCCTTGCGCTTTCTGGGAAAGACGGACGATTCAGTAGGTATTTGAGGGATGCCAGAATAACGGGTTATCACTCTCCACAGAATGGCATTTTCTAGGATCTAGACTTCTCAGCTAGGACCATATTTAGATAGACCCCCCTCATACCGAAAAATCACCCTCCACAGAATGGCGACTCTGCTGGGGAAAACTTGAGTAAGTTTTTCTCAAACTCAAGGAAGACTGAACTCCATTCAAAATTGTCGGGATTTCCCCACTTCTTTCAAAACCTTCAAGAGATTCTTTTCAAAGCCTCTAGGATTATTCTACTCCACACTTAGAGTGTGTATCTGATGAGGACAAATAGGATTTGTTAGATCCTTAGCAAACTTTGCAACAATTGGGTTAATAATTAGCTCACGATTAGAAAGAGACACTTAGGACTGAATGAAGCTAACTTCCCTTTAGGTTAATAAACAACCAATTTGGTGTCACTAATCTCAAGATAAAACCCTTAGTAAATAGGTCGGTGCTAATTTCGTTTGTTTCATTTACTGCTTTCATATTTATGTTACAATTGTGGAGTGCATGGGGTGGGTAGCTTAGGACATGCATTCCTCTATGTCACCCGATTTACCCACGATGTCACGGGATCCCCAACCGGTCCACGGTTGATTCCCCATGAGCTAGGGTCACTTTATGAGTGAACAAACCCACGAGGCGGTAAGGTTTCTGACCGACGCCTTGAGCTCATGATCCAAAATTATCCTCCATTATCCGAGTCGATGCCAGCATATAGTGAACTTTGAGCCTTCAGTGTCCAGCTACCTGGTCCGGTGTCTAAGACGGATTTATGGAAGTCACCCCCTTGTATGCCGCCTGTCTGACCGCCCTTTTGCCTTACCCTGAAGATTGCATGGGCTCAGTTCTCCATTGTTCCTCTGCACTACATGTGTCTCTAAAGCCCAATGTCACGCTATACGTCCATAGAGGATCCCGTATTTACCGGATACCCATACATGGCACAACATAGTCAGTGAATAATTTGGACTTTAGACACACCTGACCGTGCAGGTGACGAGAGACCCGTTCCCATGCAATACTTCCCCGAGTTTCCCGAAAAGTGGGGTGTTGTCGGATCATCACTGGCCGTGGCATATGTTTCCTTATCACCTCGGGTGTCCTGACCTTTCGAACTTAAGCACTCCGGAATTTCTTGATAACATGCCCCCCAAAGGCATAACAGAGAAAAAACCCGAGAGATGATAGTGAAGGGACGACGGTTCCCCCGGTGAGACAGAATCATAATTGACCTGGAAAGTGATTATCCCAACATTAACACTTACAGCTCCACATCAAACATGGCCACGATTTAATTTACGCTATATTTGTGTGCAAACCATTTTGACCAAACCTGTGTTTTCAAAAACTCGTTCGGAATCTCTCTTCAATAGTTGCTTACAAAATTCTTCAAAACCGCTTGTAAAATGGCTTTCAAACCCGTTTGCACAACTATTTATGAACATTCTTTGAAAACCGAATTTCCAAAAATTAAAACCTTTTTATTAAAACCTTTTCAAACCCCTCTATTTCACAAAATTTTCTCTCTTTGTTTTCATTTCCAAAGAGTATGTCATACTGGTATTACAAGGCTGCACATCCCGAATCTCACATATCACTTTCTTCCCCATTTTTCTCTCTTTCTTTACCTCTCTTTTGCAGGATTAGCCATGTTCAACAGATTGGTACCAGTCCCCGGGGAAAGGAAGAGACAAAGGGAAATTGCCGAGCAACAAGAGAAGGAGGCAGCAGCGAAAGAGCAGGCCCGTATTTCCCTATTTTATCAAGAGCGAGCTCAAGAAGTGGAATTCGCCTCCAGCCTGAAAGAGCGATGTGTAGCAATGAAAGACATTGGTGAACCTCTCTTCTTGGGTTTAGCCTATTTGGGCCAACATGTCATTGACTATGAGGCACTATATGAGTCGATCACATATTAGGACCCAGAAGATCATTTATACCGGTTTGCTATGGAGGAGTTGGTCATGTTGCCGGCAGAAATGGATGCCTTCCTGAAGATCAAACCTCACCAAAAGATACCTCGGATCCCGATAGATCGATCGAAGACACCAGCATTCGCAGCCAAATTCTTAGGGGTGGATGTCTCTGAAGTAGAAGATTTTGGGGGAATGAGTTTGAGCTTGAGGGATCTCCTTGATCGTTTCTGCAAGCCGTATCGGTCACAGAGACTTCAGAGGCGGGTGTTAGATCTCTGCCTCATGGGTTTACACCTCTTTCGACAGAGGGGCCTGAAAATGAATCCACATGTCATCTATCTTTTGAAGGCTTATGAAGATGGGCTTAGCATTGGGACATTCGTGGTGGCCGAGATCGTCAGAGCACTAGATCGATGGAAGGAAGCAGGAGCTCGAGAGACATTCTTCCTAGGGAGTCCTTTGCTCCTACAGATATGGCTTTTTGATCACCTGCAATTACCCTGCTTGTCGCGATATCAAACAGTTACCATGTGCACATTCCAAGCTGCAAGAAGAGTGGTAGAAAAATCGGAAGGGGGTTGGAAAGCCTACTTTCGAGATGTTCATCTCCACTCACACTTCGAGTGGGTACTGAAGGACTGGGATGTCCAAGGAGGAACCGTCAGGTCAGCCGAACACAATGGCTTGGTTCTGATTGGTTTGGATCGTTTTGTCACTATCTTCCCATTAAGGGCAATGCGACAGTTCGGACGCGAACAAACCATCCCAGGGGCTGAGATATCAAAATTCAAGAGTCACCGATTCACCGATGCGGCGGTGAACTATGTAGCCCAAGCCTACAACACCGGAGTCAAGTGGGCTATCTTCAACGAACGAGGAACAGACCTTAGCTTGAGTGACTCCTACAAGGATTGGCTTGAGAAGCGAGTGGACCGCGTGGAGAAATATCCATACTCACTTTACCGTTCGGTGATCGAACATGACCCCACTTGCCTGATTACCGTGAATCTACAGCCCCCGCTCACGAGGAACCAACAGAGGAAGAAAAATCGTGAGGAGTCAAAACGGAAGAAGATCATCGGCTGATTCTCTCTAACGGCAGTAGTTTATTATGACTAGTAGATGTATTCCCTTTTGTAATAATTAGCTAGTTAGTGGATGTATCCCCCTTTTGTAATGATTAGCTAATTAGTGGAAATACCCCCCTTTTGTAATGATTAGCTAATTAGTGGAAATACCCCCCTTTTTGTAATGATTAGCTAGTTAGTGGGTATATCCCCCTTTGGTAATGATTAGCTAGTTAGTGGGTATATCCCCCCTCTTGTAGTGAATAGCTAGCTAGTGGATACATTCCCCCTTTTGTAATGATTAGCTAGCTAGTGGATGTATCCCCCCTTTTTATTAGGTTAGCCAACTAGCGGATGTACTTATCCTTTATCACTAACGGTTATATTCCCCCTTTGAATCAGATTGTATCCCCATTTTCCCTCTTCATGTATGCAACTGCGGTTATGTAATATCGGTATGACAAGCATTTTGGAAATGAAAACTAGGCTCGTGCGCCTTTTCCTCACGATCAAATGATATAGAAAACCTTCTTTCACAAAACATTTTACGCAAAACATGGGGACGACCCTCTCCTCTTCTACCTTTTTAAAATGTGCATTCATACTAATGATCTCCATACCATTTCACAATACAGCACCGTCGACAGCAGATTGTGAAGATTTTGCGGTCCGATCCCAAACCAGTCTACCAACATTACTCGACTGTGGAAAAGAGACTCCCGAGGCAGACTGGCCAGTGACACCACAACTGAAACCTCATCAGAAACAATGGATCAAACTCTGATGAATCCCACTGCTCCAGAAAACACCACAGTCGCCTCAGCTGTCGAGGCAAGTGCAAGTGCAGCCATAGGGGCCAGTGGCAGTATTAGAAACATTCCTGATCCAAATGTCCTGTATCACATGCTAGAGACGTTGCTCAAAAATGAAAAATCGATGAGGCAGACAATTGAACGATTGGAGGAACAGTTGCGCAGAGAAAGAATGAGTAAGGGGAAGGATCCGTACTTTACGAATGCTGAAGAGGTTTACGTTGACGAAACACCCAAGCTCACATTTACCCAAAATCCCATGTTCAATACCACGTCACAACCAAACAATGAACACACCACCATTCCCCCCACAACCTTTCAAATGGCTGACTTACTTGCTGGGGTACCCATGCCACCACCAATCTTGACCACAACCACAACTGTTCCAACCACTTTCCCAAAATTACCACCTTTTCTACCAGCTGGGACTGCTCCTCAAATTGCTAACATGAATTGGTCTAGACCACCTGAGACTTTCTATCCGAATTCACCTATCCCTGATCCGATCCAGATGAGACAATATCAGTACACTGCTCCAGGACATGCTGTCCGTTTCGAAGAAGCTATTCCCCACACTCAACTACTGCCACACCCATCAAGTCACTTAATCCATGGGTATCAACAACCTCAAACCCAACCCCTTCCTACTGAAAATCCCCCGTCTAACATGGAGGACTGGAAGAAATCTGTGAAAGAAGAGCTGCTGGCTGAAGTGCGGCTAGGGGAACGAGCCAAGATGCTTGGCTTCCGCTATTTCAGCATGAAGCCGAGCTCTAAGCTTCCAGAAAATTTAAAACTCCCCGAAATCTCGAAATATGCTGGGAAAGGAGACCCCAGACATCACCTTTCTCAGTTTGATCGGGTAATGACAATGCATGGATTGAACGATGAGATGAAAATTATATGCTTCCCTAGCTATCTCGAAGGATCTGCGCAAGCATGGGTTTCAAGGTTAGATCTCTCTGGAAAAAAATTGGAGGAAGTTTATCAGGCCTTCGTCGAGCAGTACAGCTACAATGCCCATCTAGGGGTCACCCGCAGAGACCTCGAGACCATGAGGCAGAGAAATAATGAGACGGTCATGGAATTCATCAATCGCTGGAGGGAGGTGGCCGGCCAAATGCTTGATCGCCCTACCGAAGATGAGCAGATAAGAATAATAATCTCATGTCTGGAGGGTCCATACTCAGATCATCTAAAGTCCCTTGGGATTTGTGACTTCAAACATCTGAAAGCTGCTGCTTCGGCTGCCGAAGAGTTAGCACTGGCAGGAAGATTAAAAGGGTTGAACCTCCCTGGATCAGGACCCAGAACTTCATACCATCAGAACCGCCAAAACCGTGATAGCAGCAACAATCACAACAACAATGACAACAACAAAACTATCCCAACACCTCCAGTGAATCAGGTGCAACCTAGAACCCTCACCGACTACCAACCCCCCACACCTCCAGTGTATCAGGCACAATCCTCCGGAACAACTCAGAACTATCGGGCGATGCCTCCTCCCCGTGATTTTCAAACCCGACCCCAGCGACAATACTCAACATTGGGGATGCCGTTGAATAAGGCGTACAAAAAGTTGAAAGAGAGTGGTTTCCTTCTGAAGCACCCAAATCCCAAACCAGGAATCACCCAACTTGGGCCTGATACGAAAAGCTTCTGTGAATACCATCTGATGAAGGGGCATAGTACAGAGAACTGTAGAGCATTGCGTCATGCTGTGCAAGATCTAATTGATGCAGGAGAGGTGCAATTCCCCAACGCCAATCCAAATACCCAAAATAATTCCATCCCCCAACATGTAAATATGATAAGGCTCAGAGAAAGAGAAGGAAGTCTGCCAGACCTTCGCAAAATTGTGAAAGCTGATGACATCGGGAGTACAACGGAAGTGACCCGACGGAATCCCTCCCCATTTGTCACACCCACACCGCTATTAGATTCCTTCAAGGTTCCCCGTCCGGAGATTCATTTCGATATACTCCCCTTGATGAGGGAATATTTGAAAGAGAAAAACCGGGCTCAAAACACTGTCGACAAATTAAGTTACCAAAGGAAAGTGCCAATCTTCTTCCAATATTGCATGGGTCGACCGATAGAAAGGAATTTGGAAACTTTGCTGATATTAACTTCTGAGGCTGAGGGTCTCCACAAAAAAATGAAGGCACTAGAAGTTGTTGAGGCTTGGTGCGGCCAAAAAGTCCTTGAGAAGCAAAGAAAGAGAAACACTGTCATGTGCAATATGATCATGATCACCGATGAAAGGACTGAATCGCAACAGGTAAGTCAAACCTCTTCCATCTCTCCTCTGTACTTCGACCCTAGTATCTATAGCCCCGCATCGCAGCACATGATGTCTCGGATGGGCTACCAACAGGGGAATAGGTTAGGAAAGGAGCTGCAGGGCGTGGTAGAGCCACTAGTGCCATGTGCTGGAGGTCGAGGGGCAGGCGTAGGATTCACAGAGGCGCCAGGTATGATGCTAACAGATTCACATGTAATTTCCGTAGACCTTTCCTTATCAGTTTTATCTAGAACCGTACATATCTGTGAGTTGTGATGAGCAGAGAGTGGTTCGGGCTCGGGAGCATCTAGAGACAATGGAGTGGGAGAGCTGGCGGACCACTTTATTCTCCATCAACTCATGCCTTAAGGACCATGACGGCAAGGAATGCGACCAAGGAATGCCCGAAGGAGTAACGGAGAGCAGAGTCACGATCGAATCAATCATCAAGGACCCCGCACCCTCGGTGGGTGGTCATGGAGCATGTCTTGTCGTCTATCACAAGAAAGAAGAGCCGATTCAGCAGGAGCCTTACATAGTTAGTCTAAGCTAGCAGTAGTGATGATAGTAATGGTGGTAGTAGTAGCGATAGTATCAGTGAGGGTAGCAATGGCAGTTGTAATGAAGACATCGACAATACAAACAGAATTGAAATAGGAGAAGGATCGTCACCATTTATTTTCACTTGTAAAAATGGTGGCAATTTCCCGTCGATCGCCGACTTATCCAACTCCTCGTATATTAATGAAAATTCAGTTGATTCAGAAAATTCGTCTCCTTTGTCGCTTGATTCATTGCAAACTTATGAGGCCGAAGAAGAGGAATATGATGAAGAAAACATGCTTCCTACAGAACAGTACCCCACTTACACCCAGATATCCAAGTAGGGGATTTCGTTCTGAAAGAGTTGAGAAAAGATCTGCCAGACCCACGAGGGAAACTCAGGCCGAACTGGGTGGGCCCTTATTTGGCGAAAGAAATAACCCCTCATAGTGCTGTATTACTGATAGATGTAGATGGGGAAGAATTTCAAAGCCTTGTCGATCTCGACCGGTTGAAACGATATTATGTCTGAACCGTCATAAAAATCCAAAAAACCACACGCATCCATTCAAAAATCCAAAAAATGCATCCATAAAAAAAAATGCATCCATACAAAATATCTAAAAAAAATGCATCCACACAAAAGTTATCATTATCATCTGCATTAGGTTTAGCTTAATTGCATTTGCATTTGCATATCCCTAGTGTCGAGGTGCATCTCGATCTTTAATTCTAGGAAAGTCACATAAGTCATCAAAGGCCGCCGAACTCTTCCATCATTTTCCGCGAAGAGGTCTTGAAAGGATTTCTAACCTCCCGTGAGAGTTGAGTGTATGAGAGAAACGCAGAGTGTGTAAAACCCAGAGCGCTTGATGCATTTAAATTTCGAAGCACCATGTGAGGATCCCACTTCACGGAACCAAATGTTGACGAGAAAAGCGCGTTACCATTCATGTCAAAATTTGGGAATAGTAGAGGAAACAATTATCTGTCAATAGGTATGACGAGGCACCTAGGATCGAAGAAAACCTCCACAAGGCCAAAAGCCTTATTGACCCTAAAAAAAGATCCCTTAGTGAGCCCCGCTGAGCCTTTCATTGAAAATCTTTTCGGAAATAGCTCCACAACAAGCCACCCCACATCACACAACCATTCACCCCTGCAAAAGAGGATAAAAGAGCTGGAGCCATGGTTCCTTTCCCACCATTTAAAGCATGGAGGAAAGCTTGAAAGAGATACCCAAAGAGGATGAAAACGAGAGAAGTGGAGCACAAGACGCTCAAAATAGTAAAGAGAAGAAATGAAAATCTTACACCACTCGATGCCTCACACTTGATAAATAGATGAGACCAGAAACATCAAACACGTAGAAATACAGATAGAGTATTCAAAGAAGTGCCAAATCAAAAAACGAGAACACATAACAATCCACACAAATGCGAGAGGAGTCAAAAAATCACACCATCCATGGCAAAAGTGAAGCATGTCCTCCGATGCACCAAAGCTCCACAATCCTCAAAACGAATCCACCAGTCCCCACGTCACATACCCCGCAGCCCCGTTATAACCCATCGAAAGACCTCCGGCTTAGAGATGGTATTTGCTTGATTCGAAAAGTACCAAATTTGAAACATGAAAGGCCACAACGCGTCCGATCTTGTCAATACAATCGTGCACAAACGAGTGTCAAAGAGATCAGGAAGGTAGAGAAAAAACGAGTGTTCATCACCCCGATTAAAGAGAGCCCAACTGACCTTGAGAAAGGAAACGGAAAGGTATAAGAGATCCCGAGAGACCTCTTTCAGGTAGATTTTTCAAGAAAGAAGTGGCTCAGAAATGACTAATCTGACTTAACTAGAATTCTTGGCTGAGCTCACCTTGACTCGACATCCTCATTGCATTCAATCATATCCAATAAAAAAAATGCATGTAGAATAGATTTGCATCCATCGGTTCGGACATAATATCCTACACCACGGGAAGAGAAGAATGAGTATGCTCTTTTAGAAGGGGAAGCCACAGCACAGAGCCCGTCTCCAACCGGCACGACAGCAATTCTCGGAGACCGCACAACCATCAAAACAAAAGGATCAAAAGTCTTCGGGCACTGTTCAAAGAAAATGCCCCGCAAGACATCCCCCCTCACCACCAAGCTCTTCGCTCGTCAAGAATTATGAACTACGTAAGGTTTGATCTCAACAGGGAGTTGAGTATGTAGGCAACCCTCTCAGGGTGCGACCCCGTCCCAAATAAAAACCCTTCTTCCCCTCGAACCACGAGGTCATTGCCATCACTCTGTGGAGGAGTTTGCCTCAATCAGGAGAATCATCCCGGGGCTACACCGGAGCCATCTCAGGGCCGTACCGGAGCCACCCAATCGCCATGGGGCCATCCGATCATACCGGAGCCCTTAGATCATATCGAACCAAATCTATCAACCTTCCCAGAGTCGTTGCTCACAAGGGAGTCACAGATCAAACTGGAGCCATCCGATCATACCGGAGCCCTCAGATCATATCAAACCCAAACACATCAACCATCCAGAGTCGTTGCTCACAAGGGAGTCACAGATCAAACTGGAGCCATCCGATCATACCGGAGCCCTCAGATCATATCAAACCCAAACACATCAACCATCCCAGAGTCGTTGCTCACAAGGGAGTCACAGATCAAACTGGAGCCATCCGATCATACCGGAGCCCTCAGATCATATCAAACCCGAATTCATCAACCTTCCCAGAGTCGTTGCTCACAAGGGAGTCATAGATCAAACCGGAGCCATCTCAGTGCTATACTGGAGGCATCTCAGCGTTATACCGGAGTCATCCCGAACTTCCCAGGATCATTCCAAAACTCATCTCTGGAGTCATTATCGGAGCCATCCCCGAATCATGTCGGAGCCATCGACCGAAACCCTCTCTCGACCTCAAAAACCACACCTGACCTTTGCAGTCAAACCATGAATCTACTATTCACACCAAGGCTACCCTCCGTGCTGGAGCCATCCGATCACCTCGGAATCACTCGATCCCGTCAAACCCTGCACTCATACAGTCGAATACGACAACACCTAAGGTAGATTTCCAACCCTCAAATCCCTCATGAGGGATCAGATGGCCCACAGAGAGCGCCCGACCTCGAATCAACCTACAACCAGAAACAACTTCAGATTAACCACTTACTGCAGTGAGTTTCGTACAACTCCCTCAATGCATTCTAGGCCCGTCATCAGTCTTGAGCTAGACACTAAGATCTAGTTGAGGCCCGTCGTTAGCCCTCATGCATAACTTATGTACCGGTTGTATTCTAGGCCCGTCTTTAGTCCTAGAGCTAGACATCGAGATCTAGTTGAGGCCCGTCGTTAGTCCTCATACAATTCGAAGATGCATTCTAGGCCCGTCTTTAGTCCTAGAGCTAGACATCGAGATCTAGTTGAGGCCCGTCGTTAGCCCTCATGCATAACTTATATACCGGTTGTATTCTAGGCCCGTCTTTAGTCCTAGAGCTAGACATCGAGATCTAGTTGAGGCCCGTCGTTAGTCCTCATACAATTCGAAGATGCATTCTAGGCCCGTCATCCCTAGAGCTAGACACCGAGATCTAGTTGAGGCCCGTCGTTAGCCCTCATGCATAACTTATATACCGGTTGTATTCTAGGCCCGTCTTTAGTCCTAGAGCTAGACATCGAGATCTAGTTGAGGCCCGTCGTTAGTCCTCATACAATTCGAAGATGCATTCTAGGCCCGTCATCAGTCCTAGAGCTAGACACCGAGATCTAGTTGAGGCCCGTCGTTAGCCCTCATGCATAACTTATATACCGGTTGTATTCTAGGCCCGTCTTTAGTCCTAGAGCTAGACATCGAGATCTAGTTGAGGCCCGTCGTTAGTCCTCATACAATTCGAAGATGCATTCTAGGCCCGTCATCAGTCCTAGAGCTAGACACCGAGATCTAGTTGAGGCCCGTCGTTAGCCCTCATGCATAACTTATATACCGGTTGTATTCTAGGCCCGTCTTTAGTCCTAGAGCTAGACATCGAGATCTAGTTGAGGCCCGTCGTTAGTCCTCATACAATTCGAAGATGCATTCTAGGCCCGTCATCAGCCCTAGAGCTAGACACCCAGATCTAGTTGAGGCCTGTCTTTAGTCCTCATGCATAGGTAGATTGATCGTATTCTAGTCTTTAGACCTAGAGCTAGACACCGAGATCTAGTTGAGGCCCGTCGTTAGTCCTCATACCATCGACTATCACATTCTAGGCCCGTCATAAGTCCTAGCGCTAGACGCCGAAGTCTAGTCGGGGCTCGTCATAAGTCCCCACTCGTATGGTACTCATATCTCACGCATGGGAATGCCCCAAGCCACAGTGAGAATTTTTGGCATCCCGTCAACCTTGATCCAATTCTGCAAGCCTTCTGTTGCAGAATTGAATCAAGGAGAGCCATCTGTAGACACCAAAAATTCTCACCCCTCATATTTATTATTCAACCAAAACAAGGTGGTCGTCCCCGCTTTCGATCAAAGGGATTTCCTTTTACTAATCTTTAAAATCTCACATTCCTTATGAGAAAAGGAGCACGAGCCTTTTACTTATCCGTTTTAACCTACTTCATTTTGTATACCTATTTTGTAGCTTTTGTTTTAAAATATTTCACAGTTTTATTATTACCTTGTATTATTTCATGTACATAGGCTATTCTTTTATTTATATCCCATTATGTTTTTGAATCTTATTTCCAATTGTATTCCATTCTTTCGTGTCATTAGATTAATCATCTCGTTTTATTGTGTGAATTTTCTTTTGGATTCGTCGTGTTTTTAGAAGAGTTATCCAGTCAAATTTAGAGCTCTCGTATTATGTCTCCCATGAATGTATTGAATTTCGACATAGCTTAACTGGTTAGAGTACTTGTATGTAACCCATGGGTCTCGGGTTCGATTCTTGGCATGAGCGAGAGTATTTTTTGTACTTTTGCTTCAGCTCGCGGCATGGTTTTTCCTTTATTTTGTTCCCTTACATAATGAATTCCGCCTTGGCTCAACTGGTAGAGTGTGCAGAGGAGTACACTAAGGTACCGAGTTCGAAACTCGGTATAAGCATTTTTTTCACTTTGAGCTCCCGATTTTTGCCAGAGGTGGGCATGCAACCCAGGCCCCGATCTGGATACGTTTTTATTCATGAATAAGGCTCACAACTGCCTACAAGAAACCCTAGTTTGACATCTGTATACCCTCACACTATAAAACAACCTTAAAACCTTACAGTATACCCACGTTTTTCTCAACCCAGCAGACACAGATCCCCATTGTTCTATTTCTTTCCCCGTCGTTCTCATTCCTTTGGTCTGCCCAGTTTTTTTGAAATCCCGAGACAAAAAAAAACCAGACGTTGAGCCTTCTTCCTAAAAGAACCAGGACCTTCTGCTCAATTCTTCATCTCCATCAATCCACCGAGTTTGCCCACTCTCACTATTTCGGTTTCATTTTGTTCCAGAGATTAACAGAGTAAGTGAATTCCACCGTTCTCTCCACCTTCAAATCCTCGTTTCTCCAGTTGAAGTTTTGTTTCTTTACTATACTCTTTCGATGGCGAATCTGTCAACCAAATGAACCCAAATCGGGGATGGTTAGTGAAAGCGCAACTCTATCGGGACTTTGGTCCCGAAATACGAGTTCGTTTTTACATTTTTCTCGCACTCAAGTTTTCTACCCTGCTATCCTGTCGTCCCGTTTCTGCTTAAACACCATCAGTGTCGAAAAATAAACTCTCGATTCTCGCTGTGTATGTCAATCACAAACGAGTATCAAGACTGCTAAGAAATTTTTGCCGTTTTTTTTCTTCTCTACTGCCCGTACATTCTGTTTTTGAAAGCATTTCAGTGATTAAGCAAAATTATCCCTCTGTATGCCCCGATGCTCTTCCCGCTTTCGTTTTTTTGGTAGGATATGCAACCTGGTATGGACAAAGCAGTCCACGAACAGGAGGACTGGGATGCAATGCGGGTCTGAATTTCGATTCTCAGTTTACGTGGGTCATGTTTGTCTTCTTCTCGCCCAATGAATTTACGCACTCTAATGCCCATAAGCTTGCCATTGTGTTAAGGAAAATGAAAGGGGTCGAGAACCGGAACCCTTTTACCCTTGTATGTTTCTGGTTTGTCTGAAAATCTGGTACCGAGTGGGAAATACCTGTGTGTGATTTCGAGTAATTTGATGTCACCTCCCTGGGATTCAGTTTAAAGTTATTACTATCTTTTTTTTCTTTTCTTCACCATTCATGTATCTGTATCCATCGACCCGTGTAACATGTTCGGTTTGGATTATGCCTGTGTAATCTGAAGCTGCCCCCGACAGAAACCATACGCTTGAGTTATTATTCTCTGATTCAATAGATTGATCTGTCTCTCTGAAATTGAAGTTTGTTGTCTCTGTAAGAAGTCCAGGTTATATTCGGCTGCTACTGAGGGTACTCTTCCTCCCTTTGGAGAGTATCATTGTTTCTCTGGTACACCATTTCTTGTCTACTGCATATACTCTCCTCCGATTGCTGCTCATCATTGGCCATGTTTTGTTTGCCAACTTAATTCTCAATTGCTTGTCTGTTAGATTAAATCTCATAAATAACACAATCATTCCCTGTGAAATGTTAGACCTGTTAGAAACCTGACAAAAATGCTCGTACATGAGTTTATTCTGCTAGTTTGTTCTGATGCGTGATGTTTGTTGCTGATGCGGTATCGTTTTGCTTTATAACTATACTGTATTCATGAATGGGTGAAATCGTGTGAAACTGCCTAGTCTCAAATTCTTAGTATTAACCAGTTAGAAGCCTAAGGGCATAGAAAGGGAAATAAATGTGCTTGGCAATATTGGTGCAATCCTGGGTTTCTGTTCAGTCCTGAGTGGTTAGCACCTGGCTAGAATTAATCATGTGTTCTTCAGTAGTTTGCCTTTTGCCTTTGAAACCTGTTAACTCTCGAGTTTGGTTTAAAAAAAAAAAAGAGAAGGAACTAAAAAAAAAGTAGAAGGAAATAAAGGAGTAAAATGACGAGGATGAATAAGACAAAGTGCTGGATATTTCAACTCAGGATGGAGTGACTGTGCCCCCGGTTGCTTGATAGTAACAAGGCAGAAACGTTTCTTTATGTCAGTAGCTTCTTCCAATATGGACGGGTGATTTGTAATTGCTTGCGCTTGTGGATTTATTTTCCTTGTACATATACTGCTTTACTTCCTTTCCGAATCGTTTTTTTATTGTTGTGTATATCTATTCATTTTATTTAAACCCTAGATGACCCCTTAGGTCACCCCTTTTTCTTTTGATCAAAGTCTTGGAAGATACCCCACAGCTAGCTTATTTCTGATTTGCTTTGTGGGGAACAATACCATCCAAAACTTTGAATTTTCTCTTAAGCCTTGAGGGTACCCCACAGCTAGCTTATTTCTGATTTGCTTTGTGGGGAACAATACCCTCCAAACTTTTAAAGCCTATCCCAAACCACCCCTTAATTTCACTAAAAAACTTGCCCCCCAAAAAAAAAAGAAAAGAAAAGAATTCAGAATGCCTATAGCTTAAGGTTCCTCATTCCAAATCCCTCCATTTTTTTTCAAACTCTCCCACATTGAATTGTCTCTCACCTTTAATTTATGTTTCATCTCCAAATAAATCTCATTTTTATTTCGAACACCATTTTCCCACTTGTAAATAAAAACCCAAAATTGACCCACTCCTCTCGGCCCAAAAGCCCAGATCCAGCCCAACACTCCTCTCGGCCAAAAGCCCAAATCTAGCCCACCACTCCTTTCGGCCCAAAAGCCCAAATCTAGCCCACCACTCCTCTCGGCCCAAAAGCCCAGATCCAGCCCAACGCTCCTCTCGGCCCAAAAGCCCAAATCTAGCCCACCACTCCTCTCGGCCCAAAAGCCCAAATCTAGCCCACCACTCCTTTCGGCCCAAAAGCCCAAATCTAGCCCACCACTCCTCTCAGCCCAAAAGCCCAGATCCAGCCCAACGCTCCTCTCGGCCCAAAAGCCCAAATCTAGCCCACCACTCCTCTCGGCCCAAAAGCCCGAAGCCCAAACCCAAGGCCCAAAACCCGAAGCCCAAACTCAAGGCCCAAACCCGAAGCCCAAACTCAAGGCCCAAAACCCGAAGCCCAAACCCAAGGCCCAAAACCCGAAGCCCAAACCCAAGGCCCAAAACCCGAAGCCCAAACCCAAGGCCCAAAACCCAAGGCCCAAAACCCGAAGCCCAAACCCAAGGCCCAAAACCCAAGGCCCAAAACTCAAGGCCCAAAACCCGAAGCCCAAACTCAAGGCCCAAACCCGAAGCCCAAACTCAAGGCCCAAAACCCGAAGCCCAAACCCAAGGCCCAAAACCCGAAGCCCAAACCCAAGGCCCAAACCCGAAGCCCAAACCCAAGGCCCAAAACCCAAGGCCCAAAACCCGAAGCCCAAACCCAAGGCCCAAAACCCAAGGCCCAAAACCTGAGGCCCAAACCCAAGGCCCAAAACCCAAGGCCCAAAACCCGAAGCCCAAACCCAAGGCCCAAAACCCGAAGCCCAAGCCCATGGCCCAAAACCAAGAAAGCCCACCACCCAAAGCCCAAAACCATAAGAGACCCATGTTTCAAATCAGGCCCAAGTCCACAAAGCCTAGGTCCACAAAAATCAAGTTAAGTCCACAAGAATCAAACCTTGAACCAAAGGTTGACCTTTGACCTGAAAATTGACTGAACGTTGACTTTGACCAGAAAACCTTGACCTTGACCAAAACCTTGACCCAATCATTGACCAAACCTGAAAATTGACCCGACTCATCTTCCAATACAAGTCAAACCAAATCAAATCAATTCCAACACATTTTTCAATTCTGATCCCTTTGCGATTCACTTTCAACTTGTAAATTCCTTTCAAAATCCAAAAACGAAAAGTCTCAAAATCATCATTCTATTCAAAGTTTCATCAAGTTTTCAAAGAAACCATTTTGTGGAATTTTAAAGGAAAAACTCTTCTCACATCACAGAAAACTCTTCTCTATTGCAGAAAGTTCTTCTCACATATACAGAAAGTTTTCTCCCAAAACATTTCTCAAAATCAGTGTTTCTTCATAGAGAATTCCGAACAACTTCAAAGATTTTCTAACTCAGTTTTCAAGCTCCAAAATAAACCGTTTTCGGGGAGCAAGAAATGTCTAACCCCTTCAAAATATTTCCTCCACGGTTAGAACATCGCTTGTCTCTCTTCCCAAAAATAAAAATCCGAGGCGGGGCACTGGGGTCGTAACCTCCCTTGTCGCAGTCTGGATCTCTTTAGGCGGGGCATTAGGGTGACAAACCTCCCCTAATTGCAGCCTAGATTTTTACAAGGCGGGGTGCTAGGGAAGTAACAACCTTCCTAGTTGCAGCCGGGATTTTAGAATCGTCTAACTCCCTTCCGCTCGATTTCACTGTGTTTTTAATTTTTAATGTTTAAAACCCGGGAGTTAGAGACGTTTAGGGTTCGACCGAGAATATCTCATTCATGGTGTTTCTCTCTGAATCCTATTTTTCGACATAAATTCATTGCCCCATCTTTCGAGCCTCGGCACTTACCATTAATTAAGTGTCGTGTTCGAGGGGGTACATAGGGTAATCCTTCGGGATTATCCGCCCTTTTACAACAAAAATGATTTTGTTTCGATTTTAGAAAACTTTAAGAGAGACAATTTTGAATACCCCAATCCAACATCTCCATTAGAGCTTTAGGACCAATAACCCTTCTCAGTCCTCCTTTTAACTAATTCTAAGTCACATAGGATTTCCGATTCTTGAAAACTCCCAGAAACCTGAAACGTCTTCAAAACCCGAATACTCGCAAACCAAATATCCTCTTCCATGCTCAATCATCCTTAAAACCCGAATTCCTCTTCGACCCATTCGATTTCTCAAAACACCTCAAAAATTCGACCTTTCTAAAAGATGAACCTAACAAACCCGGGAAACTCTTCGACTCTAATAAATGATCCAAACATCCCTTAACTCCACAAGGATGACCAAAATGCCCTTAGCCTCACAAAAGCCGAGACAAATCCAATCCCCTCAAAAATAATCAAAACCTCTCAACCCTTTGACTATTCCCACGAACCAATAGTTCGAGACCAGCCTATCTCTTCAAACTCTTCAAAATCACCTACTCCTCAGTCCGATCCTTTGGCTCTAATTGAATCTCTCTAAAAAGGTTTTGAAAGAAGGCAATCCCGACAATTGGAGACCGAGGTCTCCTCGGGCACCAATCCAAGGTTGTGGTCATCGCCACTTCCAAGGGTGTAACCCAGTGCGAACCCACAGAATCTCTAGTATGATCAGATAAGTCCTATTCATAGGTAATAATCTCAGAGTCAATTAACGGTTCTTAGAACCCGATCTTCCTTCCTAGTTATCATAGGTCAAACTAGGTGGCGACTCTAGTCAACTCCGCCTTATAGAGGCATAAGTCCGCGTGGAGCCCATCGAGAGCGGGTGTAGTGCACACTTGCACTCCCCCTTGCGCTTTCTGGGAAAGACGGACGATTCAGTAGGTATTTGAGGGATGCCAGAATAACGGGTTATCACCCTCCACAGAATGGCATTTTCTAGGATCTAGACTTCTCAGCTAGGACCATATTTAGATAGACCCCCCTCATACCGAAAAATCACCCTCCACACCTGGCGACCCCTCAGATCAGCCTCTACCAACAGGGCGACATCAGTAACGCCCCTGAAGGTCTTGTGACGCAGGGGCGTCACAGCAGAACGGATATCTGGCCTCAAACCACTCTCAAACTTCCTGGCCTTCCTATGCTCGTCAGGCTCAGGTGCAAACTTAGACAGACTGATGAACTTACGAACGTACTCCTCAACGCTCATGTCCCGACCCTGGCGTAGTCGGTTATACTCCAGAATGCGCTGATCCTTAGACGTCGGGGTAGAACTGTTTGTTGAACTCCCCAGTGAACTGCTCCCACGTCCAAGGCTGTGGGAACTTCCCCATAACTGACCTCCACCACTCCTTGGCTTCGGCCTTGAACAGAAAGGTGCGAAGTCGACCTTCTGCTCCTCCTCTGAGCCCATGACACGTAGCAAGTCCTCCACCTCTGACAGCCAATGACTGGCCACCTGGGGGTCTCCTGCCCCATCGAACGATGGCGGCTTCAGCTTCATGAACTCCTGAAGCGCCTTCACGTTCCTCCCACCAGCATCTGCCCCAGCTGGGCCTGCTCCGCCAGCTGGTCCTCCTCCAGCTGGTCCACCTCCTGCAGCCATGGTCTGCATGAGCTGCGTCATGAACTGCTGAACAGCATCAGCCACATTCCCTGGAGGGTTATTTGCTCTTCTTGGCGGCATTCTGAAAGTCCAACAGCAAGCAGTTAAACTCAGACACTAGCACTGACGTTTCTGACTGACTGGCTAACTTAAAATCCCAGCAGATTAGAACCTAGAGCTCTGATACCACTAAATGTAACACCCCCAAACACTGGCCTAGGAGTTAGGGGTATTACACGCCGCGTATTATTACATAATAACGCAAGGCTCTAATAAACAGACTTAAACAGATAATCAAATAAGGCCCAAACGAAATACTTAAATAAGGTATAACCAAAGTGATGTCGTAACATCCCGAAAGTATTACAGATACCACTAAATGTAACACCCCCAAACACTGGCCTAGGAGTTAGGGGTATTACACGCCGCGTATTATTACATAATAACGCAAGGCTCTAATAAACAGACTTAAACAGATAATCAAATAAGGCCCAAACGAAATACTTAAATAAGGTATAACCGAAGTGATGTCGTAACATCCCGAAAGTATTACAGAACCCACCAAAACGAATATCAAAGCAAAAGCTAACAGAAGAGGCCCAAAGGCTCAAATTCAATTACAAAGTCTCAAACGAATCAAATAACATATGAGCTAAACTCCAGAAGCTGAGGGTAGACGATCCTCGCTAATCAATCTGCAAAAGCGTTAGAAGTAGGGGAATGAGCACACAACTATGCCCAGTAGATGACTAACTTCATCAACCAGCATGCTCAAAACATTTACAGAATATTGACAAATCAGAAGGAGTCAAAGAATCCATAAACGTGTCAGAAATCAGAAATAGAAGTCCAATCAATAAGGGACTAAACAGAGCAGAAGCAGACAGAAACAGAAAACAGAGTGGGACACTAGCGATCACAGCATACAGACAGAACGAGCAAACCAGCTCGTGAACAGAACGAGGAAACCTCACTCGTAAACAGAACAGGTGTAAACACCCGTGAACAGAACGGGGAACATCACCCGTGAACAGAAGGATCCTACATAGCGCGCTACGAGACAGCGAAACCAGCCATCCAAAGGCTCAGACACAGAGATAACTAGGTCCCAAAACAGAAGCTTAAATACAAATAAGCATATGTACACCAAAGGCACCAGAAAGCCCATAGATAGCTTGGGAATCAGAAGGGGAATCCAACCCCGCAAACAGAAGTCAAAACGGAGCTTAAACGAGCAAGTTATGGCCAAAACAGTAGCCTGTCCGAACTTGTGTCCGGACATCGATGTTCGGACACAAGTCGAGACTCAAAACAGAAGCAGAGACAGAGATGTCCGAACATCAATGTTCGGACGGATGTTCGGACGTTTTACGAAAACAGGTACGCGGAGTGTCCGAGCTTGTGTACGGACATCAATGTTCGGACACAAGTCGAAGCAAAAACAGAGGAATGAGAAAGGGGGTGTCCGAACTTATGTCCGGACTTACAAGTTCGGACACCCTCGAAACTCGTAAGCCGGACCTCGTCCTCGCACACCCCGTCCGAACTTAGAAGCTCGGACGGAAGTTCGGACACATCAAACAGTTCAGAAATCCAGAGCGTAGAAGGGCATGTCCGAACTTCAACGGTCGGACCGAAGTTCGGACACGCCGAAAATTTCAGAAAACAGAGGTGAATTCAACACGAACAGAGGCACAAAAACCAATCTAAATCAACACACACATTTACAAAACAACCTTGGGGGTTTAATCCATTGAAATGGCATTAAACAAACATGAACCACACACAAACACAAGATCAAATCATTGAGTTAACTTGCAGAACCCAAACTCCCCAAGGTTGAACACACGGATCGAATCCGAAAACCACCTACCTCGAATACAGCAGAGAACTACAATCTGAACCGCAGAGCCACAATCAAGCAGGATCCCGAAACGTAGACCGGACACGCAATCCAACAACGCAAACCCAAGCCTCTGACTGAACACAAAAGCAACCCCGAATCAGAAACGCAACTTAATCCCTGAGACTGAAACTGAAATCCGGAAACTGCAACATAATCCTTACCTGAATTCTGACGACGAACCCACAGATGAAGCCGACAGCAGAAGGAATTGATCGAACGCAAGAACCAACGCTGAACCACAAACAGATTGCAGAAAACTAATTCAGAAAGAGAGTAGGCTCCCCCAATTGTAGAATTGCACACGAACAACCTGACGCCCTTACCTTAATCTGGACCGGAATGCAGCCGAGAGAAGGATCCACAACAGAATTAGAATCGCAGGGACGCAACAGCAGGAATTGGGCACTTGATTGATCGTACTCTTTGGAAGAGAGAGAACAGAGAAGAGAGGAGCGTATAGACGGTATCTCAAAACTGACAGAGTGAGGGGAAAGAAAGAACGTCGTGTAAACGTGATTAGAAGAGAGGATAATTAATGAGGGAAATAAATAAATTAATAGGAAGGGAAATATTGAGAGATTAATCTCACCAGAAAATAAAACGGATGGGGGAAAAGACCTCCTTGTCCCCGGCTTCTTTAATAAGGACTTCCGTGTCCTAAATTCAGAATACAATAATGCAAGACCACTTGTGACGAAATAAAATATAACCAAATCTTGGGTTATAACAGTAGATATCATTGTTCCTGGAGTATCTGTAGCAGTTGCTGGTGTCTTTTGCCTTTTCTGTCTAATGATCACAGATAGAGCACGTATATGAGGGAGACAGAAAACCTGCAAAAGTGAACGAGTAAAATGAAGAAAATTTAAAGAGGTAGGAAGATGAAGAGACGACATATGTGTTACCAGACAAAATCAGTACTGTAAGTTTGACAATGCATTACCGACATTTGTGTTACCAGACACACCAAACTCACTAATTGACAGAGGCAAATCAGAAGAAGAAATATGCAAGCTTAAGAAGATTCGTGGTACATACAATGTGGAAGAAGAGTACAAGGATTTAGTAAAAGCTTGGGAGACATCAGAAAAAGTAAAGATTTAGATAGCCAGGGCACCAGAATAAATGAGAATCCAATTTAGGACAGAGACGTATACGTGAGAATCAAATCTAGGACAGCCAAATGCACACAATATAGAGAATTTAGACCAAAAAACCAGCACCATAAGATTTCCAGCACAATTCTGAAATAACGTGAGGCTTGAAGTCATGTCTATAGGGGAATTAGGGATTGATGAAAATAATTAGGGTAGAGTGGGTGATACGAACCGGATAACGTTGCCAAGTCTTAGATTGATGAGAACAGCAACACAAACTTGCCACTACAACCGATTGTCGAAGGAAGATTTAGGTTTTCATTGGGTGGAGGAGAAGTTCCGCTCAGTCCGCGCGCAGTTCGCACTGCTTCTACTACTTTCTGGTTTGGGAATAAAAGAATGAAGTTAATTAGTTGTATACTTATAAATTATTTCCTACGGATTGATAGAGTTTCACCTACAAAACTTCTATCTCTAAAAAAATACATCCTTTTCCCACCAAAATTTTACAACGCCCGCGTATAAAATTAGGCAATAGTTTTACATACGGAAATATTTCCGTCGGTAATGAGTTAATATTCCGTCGGTAATAGTTCATATCACTATAATAACTCTTCCGTAGGAAATTTGGTAAAATTCCGTAGGTAAAGATGTTTTTTACATACGGATTAATTCCATAGGAAATTTTCCGTCTGTGATACCACTGGTTTTTTGTAGTGGATGAAGCCCATACATATTCTTCTTTCTCTATTGATATCGGGTCCAAAACAACCGGGAAACAAAATTGATGTGTTTTTGCAACCACTTATAGATGATTTACAACTCTTGTGGAATGAAGGTACAACAGTGTATGATTCATACAGTATGGAAAATTCATGCTCCAGGCTATGTTGTTTGAACAATTAATGACTTCTTTGCATACAACAACCTTTCGGGATATACAATCAAAGGAGCACTAGCGTGCCCCATATGTGGAGATAAAAGTTGCAACATACGGTTGAAACACAGTGGCAAAAATGTATATATGGGCCATCTAAAATTCCTTCCAAAAGGTCACAAATACCTTAAGATGGCGAAAGAATTTAACGGGAAAACCGATCATGTAGTCGCACGACCACCATTTTCTGTTGTTGAGATTTACAATCAGTTAAAAAATGCTATGAAAAACTTTGGTCCACCAACTAACGCCACTGAAATGAGCATCTGGAAAAAAAAATCAATATTTTGGGAACTTGAATATTGGCAACATTTAGAGGTGAGACATTGCATTGATGCTATGCATGTGGAAAAAATATTGGTGAAAGTGTTAGTGCAACACTGCTAAACGTGAAAGGGAAGACAAAACACCACTTGAAGGGTAGAAAATATTTGGTTGAATTGGATATACAAGAAGAACTCGCGCTGAAATACCCCAAACCTTGATATGTTGTTTAAACATTAAACTATGGTATTTAAAGGTTAAAAAGTGCCTTAGGAATGTCAGTATACAATTTAAACCATAGTAAAAACAGTAAAGCACTAAAAGACAGTTTGAGCAAAAACATGCTCTAAGCTTGGAGTGAACTTGGTTAGGACCCAAAGAACCTACCAAGACTAAATAATATTCAATTATGATTTAATAAGGCTAATTAAGTCCTTAGGAAACCTTGGTAGACAATTAAATCAAACAAAACACAAATAAATACCTTAAAGTCAATATGGGCAGAAATGTGCTCTAAGCTTGGGATAAATTTGTATAAGACCTAAAGGTCATACCTATACCTTATAAATATGTTAATGAACATATTAAATCAATTACTAAAGAAAAACAAGCTTGAAAACAAGTTAAAACACAAAATGTGCTTTAAGGAGGCTTAAAGCACATTTTTGAAAAATTGTCTTGTAAATGAGTTTTGAGTGGCTAAATGTCCATCATTACTCTTTAATTAACATGTGTACTACTTAGTATCACATTAGGAAGTCTAAATCAATGGGAAATAAAAAATTTCACAAATATGTGCCTTAGTTTGTGAATAGTAACTAAATTGTACTAGTTTATAATATAAGTCAATATAAGTGACTTAGTTGGTCAAAAAAGACCACCAAAGAGCCTAAACTACTAAGGGGGCCAATTTTTCATATGTGACTCACCACACTTGACCAATCAAATAACTAAGGAAAGTAATAAAGCAAAAGAACTATTTGCTTTTAAACATAAATATCTTAATAAAGTGTACCCTCTCACCGCATTCTCTTATTCTCCTTCACTCACCATCGATTTCTTCATCTTCTCCCAAGCTCCATCGGTTTTTCTACAGCAAACCACACCATCTCCAACTTCCATAGCTTGTAACTTCTAGCTCTATGATCCAAATTCAATTCTAAGACCATATTTGTCTTAGTTAGGCAAAAATCTTCAATTCTATCTTTTCAAATCTTCAAAAGCTCCATTTCGGTGCCATGGAGATTCACCATTGAAGGAGCTTGAGCTCATCTTTTCACACCTTGTTGTTCTCCTTAGCTTCAAGGTAAGGAAAAACCAAAGAAAACTTCACTTCCTTCACTTTTGTTGTTGACCGAAAATTCACCATGTGATGGTGTTTTCTTTTGCTCATTCATAGCTCATTCCAATCATTCAAGGGCTTGGTGGGAACCTCTCTTGTTACATATTCAAGTTCTCTTTCAAACTCAAAGGTAAATATCATTTTAGTGTATTAAAACACTTATGTTAAACTAGGGTTTGTATATGAGTTTAAGTATGAATTCTTAAGCTCATTACCCTTATATGTATATTGATTAGAAAGTTGACAAGTGATCAAACTCCTTGCTGATTTTCGGTTCAAGGAAACAAGAAAGAATTTTGAGAGGAAAAGAGGTAAACAAACTATCTCAATGTAGTTTAAATGCCTTAGGAAAAGTGAGCTTGATTTGCTTAACAAAATACCTAAGGAGCCAATGGTGAATGACCTAGTAAAATGCTCTCAAGGAAACTATTAAAGGGCATATGTGTTGTTGTATGTAATTTAAGGTCAAAGGCATTATTTATGTGGGAAATTCAGTGTTTAAGGTTTAAGTTATTTAAGGGCCTAAGAGCCATGTTATTTAAGGGCCTAAGTGCCAAGCAATTTAAGTTTATGCACTATATTGTGATGTAGTGTAAATTTGGTAAAGTTTTGTGTGTGAGAAAGTTCTTGATGGATTTAGGTGTTCTTGAATGTTTGATGGTAAAAACTATGTGTTTTGGAGTGTTGATGTGCTAGGAGAACCCATGGCAAAATTTGGAAAATGCATAAGAAGTTCTAAGTGTTTTAAATGAGTTTTGGTGAACTAGGAAGTGTTAGAAATGAACAAGTGTTTTACTAGAGAGGAAAACATGTCTTAAAGTGTACTAGGATGCAATAAGTGTTTAGGCATTGTCTTGGAGGATTTAGAATGCAAATGAGTGTTTGGGATACTTTAAAGTCTTGGTGAGAAAACATTTTAGGATAGTTGTTGTCATAGGTGGGAAACACCATTTAGAAACCTAGTATGAAGTGTTATAAGTGTGGGTAAATTTTGTAAGAAATTGAGTAACATGTTGGATATGGAATTAGACAAGTTTGAGGTGTTATTTTAGCATTGGAATTTACCTAAGATCATGTGGGAAGCTTGGGTAATCAAAGGATGAAAAGAAAAGATGAAACAAGACTTGAAAATGTCAAATTTGGGAATCTGTTACAGCGGTCCGGGACTAGGTTTTGGAAGATGACCCGGACCATGCATTAAAAGGGGCCGAGAGTTCTTACACTACCTTGGTCCGGGACTTAGGTCTTGTAGGAAGTCCCGGACCACCCCCTGATTTACCCCGAGGATTTCTAGCTTATATTGGTCCGGGACCTAAGTTCTGTATGAAGTCCCGGACCACTACATAAAACCACCCGAGAGTTAGATTAAGTGTTGGTCCGGGGCTTAAGGTAAGGACCAAGTCCCAGACCACTCTAAAATATTGTTTAAGGTTGGAAAATGATATGTAATGGTGGGGATTGATGAGTAATGATGTTATAAGGTTGTTAAGGACATGTTAGGTGGGTTATAAAGACAATTAAGTGGATGAAAAATTGTAATGAAATGTGAGAGTAAAACAAGTTAAAAATGTCAAGTTATTTAACTAGTTAACGGGGATAAGTTATGAGCTTCAGACTTTAAACAAACAAGTTACCCCAATGTTAATGAAAGTAATTGTAATGTTACCAGTTGCTCAAGGGTTGTTCGAGGAACATAGGAGGACACAATAGAGTGGACATTGGTGACAGGTATGGTTTTCTTTCAATCTGTGTCCTACCGGATTACACCGGCTTGTATGCCAATGTGTTTTTCTGTATGTTTGCCACGTTATAAGATAAATCATGAAACGAGTTTACAGTCGTTATTGTTGATGGGTGTTTGCGTACCGATACCGGTAACCTCGAATGCGTATGAAAGGGGCTAGTTAACCATTATTAGGTAAACGTAAGAGAACGGTATCCGGTAATAACGTTTCCAACCTAAGGAACGTTCTAGCCACGACTATGCATGAGTTAGCTATGTGTTTGTTTGTGCGTGTTAATATGTTCATTACCCTTGTGTGTGTCTAACTAGACTTAACCACCTGATTGTGAATTAATGTACTAAGTCCAATAATGAGACTTCTAACAAGTGCTAACCGGGGAGTGAGGAGTCCGGTAGTTCCGGCCACGCGTGTGAGTATGGGGGTCGTTGTCATATCAGGTTCGATCCTCTCTGTATGTTATGGTTGTTTTCCTTTTTGGTTTCCAACCTTCCCTTTAGCTTAACTAAGGCTATTTTACTGACTCACGTCGGGCCATAGGGGCATACTATGTTTGTTCGGTGTGCTTGGATTACTATATCCGACACACCTTGGTGTTAAGTTATCTGTTCATTTAACGAGACGGTAACGAGTTATGTAACGAGCTTATCATGAGTCTGGCAACATTCTCTAGGCTCTACAAGTGAACTAACTATGTTTGGGCCGGTTCGTAAAGGGAGCCGTTCCCGTTATGTTATGTATTATTGTTGTGCTGAAATTCTTGTTGCGATGTGATGTTATATGTTGTTAAGATGTGGAGTATGTGGACCAAGGATACGAATTCCAGTTTATTATAAGAGGCGTTTAAGGATAACCCGATTGGTGGATAAGTGTCGTCTATTAAGGAAATAGCTCCATTAAAGGAGAAACACTCTAGGGGTTAAAGATCACAATGGGTGACTCATTAAGTGTAGATGTGTTGGCTGTTTTATTGAGCCATTGTTGTGCAGTGTAGTGTGTTGTGTGTTCGTAGTTTACACACATGATTTAAATGTAATCAACCGCATGCTAAGATGACAAATAGTTGTGCGTGGCCCGGTAGCATGCGGGCTGCGGGATTACCATACCAGCAAAGGTGCTGAGCCCCTGGGGGGCCACCCTTTCTTCTCTTTCCTATTTCAGGTACAAGGAGCTGGAGGCCGTCCGAGAGTAGGACGGGGTAGTTGATTCTGCACGGGTAGTTAATGAATTCTTATGTATTGTAAGTGTAGTAAGACCGAAATTGTGTTCGGCATTAGTTTGTAAATACTCGGTACAGTTGGAATGTATATGTATACTGGTTGTTGTTAATGGAAAGGGATAGTAATGTGTAGTTGCTCGGGAATCTAGTCCATCAGACCGATACAATGTATATGTATTAGCCTTGTTAGCCACGTGGGTGGTTAACGGCGTGTAACACCATTGGGAAAAGTAATGTGATGAATTGGATTTTCCGCTGCAGTTTGTTGTTAAGTGTGTTGTTGTTAGTTGGGGTGTTACAAAAAGTGGAATCAGAGCGAAGTATCGCTCTGATGACTGAATTACCGAGCTTAGGAAGTACCGAGTTAGGATTTTAGTACTTTGGGTTAAGGGTTGAGAGATAGCGAGAGAGATACGCTAGTTAGGAACTACCAGTGAATACTGGAAACCTACTATATCCATCCCGCCCTCCACAATCCCTGTTTTATAACTTGGGAAAGAACACCAGAGAGAAGGAAGTCCTCTCTTGCTCGGGAAATCCCGATCTGGCTGTTATTAAACATCGCTATAAGTAAGGAGAACCTGTCATACGGTAAATCCTGAAAAGTGGGAATCCCGGAGACGGTTTCCATCTAAACAATGTTAACCGCATTTGATAGCAAAGAATGAAGAAACCTATGCATAGGAGAATAGAATTTCCGGCAACCTGGGTCGACATGCCGAGCAATCGAGAACAACCAGCTTGCAACACACCGACCGTGCAACAGGCAAGAAGTGGAGTAATGAAACCCGGGATGAGTGTCTACGGGACCATAGTTGTTAAATAATACACCAACGGTATACCAACCGACAAAGGAAGTACAACGTAGTGCCCAAACAAGAGACATGTCTCAGTAACCACGACAAAGGCGTGGAACGGGCTACGAAGAAGATACAATACTAAGAAAAGGGATCTCCAGAATGGGAAACACCCTAGTTAATGATTACCATGTGAATACAGTGAGAAGTCGCCCAGAGGGTTAGTTGTCAAGACTGTAAGATCAAGTAAGGGCCAACAAGGCCACTGATGACAGTGTGGGTAAAGGACAATACCACAACTGGTATGTGTTGAACTGATAGCCAGTTAGCATGGCGCACTTGCCATGGCAAGTGCTGCTATAACAGGGCTGTTCGGGAGGTTTAACAAATACGAAGTACTTAGTAAAGTACCATGAAGTTAAGTGAGATCATCATAACCGTGGAAGGGCTTGATAGCCTAACCTCTATAATTGGAAGTACACCAGTCAGCAAGAGGCTAGACTTGGTTAAGGCAAGAAGACGTTGTGAAACCATGAAAAGTTTTCTTTCAAACTCAGATTTATTTCAAACTCTTTTCTTTCAAAACCAGGTTTTCTTTCAAACCTATACTCATTTTTAACCTTCTTTTAAAACCAAACCAGTAAACTAAAGGGTAGTTGACATGGATACAACAGTGGATAAACCTTCGCTTGATTAAGTTCGGGAAGCAGGGAATGCATATTATCACAGGACGATATAAGGGAGTAGACAACAGAATACTTCACCTAGGCATGTGACGGACACTACGAGTGTACCAACTGAAATGTGGGATGACTGCACTCCGATAGGAGCATGTGGGCCTGGCAGACCTACTTATGGGTTAGTCGGGTAAGTAGCAATGTATCAGCATGGTACCCCACATATGTATACAAGTAGAGTCCGGAACACGGGAGGTAGTCGACTCCGTACTACGGTCAGCAGAATAAGTCAATCAAGAGCTAAGGATTACCAAGAAAGGTTAAAGTAAAGGAACTCAGTTAAGTTAACGAAACTAAAGGAATTAGTGAATTCATTTCAAGGAAATGTTTAAGAGTCAGGAGGTGCGAAGTGCACTAACTGCTATGGAAAGACATCGCATATGTCTTAAGAATCTCGAGGGATAAACATGATAGCTGGAACGGTGACCCAGCCTATACATGACGAGGCAGATGCCTAATGTGGACATATTAATGTGCAACGAACGGGATGAAATTCCCAGAATGAGTACCTACACTACCAGGAAATGTCGATCTTCACAGAAGAAGATAGTAAGCCAGTTAAGAACGCAAAACGGCATGGCTAACTGAATATACCAATAAGTGCGAACCAGATGTAATGGCATAACTTAGCAACACCCAGGAGCAATCCATGAAGGGTGTTCGCATCAACAATTGTTGCACAAAATAATGTGACAGAAACGCAAGGACTGAAACTAACACCCAGTTTAGGCATAAGTTGTCAGGAGACGGACTGACAATCTTAAGGGGCATCCCATGAAAGGAAACATGATGCAACGACCTTATCATGGAGCCCAATACTACCACTAAACCATGTAATGTTGTACAGAAAAGTAAATGTGTGTGAACAGCCTACAATTAGCGGAGCTCAAGGTAATAAGACTTATAGCCACAAACAAGATATGTTATGCAAATTTGAAGCAATTGTAGAAGTTTATGTTCTACAAGAAAATAGAGCGGAGAACGAACCACTGCTTAAAGGGTGGGGATACCTCTCGATATTGTGAAACCGCACACTAGTAGAAAAAACATTTTAAATGACGACACTTAAACCACGGTTAAATGAAAAACCGTGGTTTAAAGTTTATAAACCACGGTTTCTAGGGAAACCGTCATTTATAGTACACGCCGGAGAGAATAAACCACAGTTTTTGGAGAACCGTGGTATATAGCTTACTTATAAACCACGGTTTGTAGGGCAATCGTCATTAATAGTACATGCCAGAGAGAATAAACCACGGTTTTTGGAGAACCGTGGTATATAACCGTCATGCCAGAGAGAATAAACCACGGTTCTTTAAGAACCGTGGTATATAACCGTCACGCCGGAGAGAATAAACCACGGTTTTTGGAGAACCGTGGTATATAGTCTGAGCGGGAATTTTAATTTTCGGCCCAAATTAACGCGGCTCTTCTCTCCGGTGTGTACTATAAATGACGGTTGCCCTACAAACCGTGGTTTATAAGTAAGCAAAGAGAGCCGCGTTAGTTTGGGCCGAAAATTAAAATTCTCGCTCAGACTATATACCACGGTTTTTATAGAACCGTGGTATATAACCGTCACGCCGGAGAGAATAAACCACGGTTTTTAAAGAACCGTGGTATATAACCATCACGCCAGAGAGAATAAACCACAGTTTTTGGAGAACCGTGGTATATAGTCTGAGCGGAAATTTTAATTTTCAGCCCAAATTAACGCGGCTCTCTTTGTTCTCTTATATATTTCTCTCACTGTAATTGCAACCCACACTGGCGAACAAGGATTGAATGCGCCTCTTCCTCATTCTCTTCACCTCCCGGTAATTTTTACAACCCACGCCGGCGAACATGGAACATGCTTTACGCCATCTCTTCAACCTCCCGGTAATTTCTCAACCCATACTAGTGAATAAGGAACATGCTCTATGCCATATCAACCACACTGTAAATTTGCTACCCATACTTGCGAACAAGGAACATGCTCCTACCTCTCTCATTATCTTGTTTTCATGGTAATTTTTGCAACCCACAATGGCGAACTAGGAATGTGCTCTGCGTCTCATCCTCATGTTCACTCATTGTAATTTTTGCAACCCCAGCCGGCGAACAACGAACATGCTCTACGCCGCATCCATTCTCTTCAACCTCGCGGTAATTTTAGAACCCACCGGCGAACAAGGAGCATACTGCGCCTCCATTCTTCACTCATGATTTCGCAAGCTTAATTTGCAAACAAGGAACATACAAAATCTGGCATCTTCATTGTCTTGTATATGCGCTCTGTTGAGATTTCCAGATTAAAGGCAAAGATTTGAAAAATTCATGGACTATAAACCACGGCTTCATGTATAACCGTGGTTTATTCGGTGTTTTTTTCACCTTATATACCACGGTTTTTAGAATAACCGTGGTTTATTCTCTCCGGCGTGACGGTTATATACCACGGTTCCCCAAAAACCGTGGTTTATTCTCTCCGGCATGTACTATAAATGACGGTTGCCCTACAAACCGTGGTTTAAAACCGTGTTTATTTACATTATATACCACGGTTTTTAGAATAACCGTCATTTATTACTCACAATAAATGACGGTTATTGGCATAAACCGTGGTTTATAGTTAACAAGTTCCGCGCGAGAAATACTTTAAAATGACGGTTTATAGAACCGTGGTTTTTATCTTCATTTAAAACCACTGTTTTGAACCGTGGTATATAATATTTTGGCATTTGCGACGGGAGCAAATACCACGGTTTGTAACCGTGGTATATAAGCGAAATAACCGTGGTATATAATGTTTTTTCTACTAGTGGCAGGAGTGGTAGTTATGTGAACCAAGTTCAAGAGATATACGATAAGGATTGACCATGTTGATATTACCCCAGTGTGATTGAATAAGAAGAATACGAAAAGAAGTGTTTGTACTAGTTGTGGAGATCGGAAGAGTAATAAGTCTAATAGCAACCACCATAGATGTGTGACACTAAATGTGTAATGGACAATGCTCAAGGAGCATAAAGACTCAAAGACTAGAATATTCAACAATCAGCCAAATGAGTGGCGAACCATAATACGAGTGATGTAAGTATATGTGTGGAAACTAATATGACAGTGAGTACCATGTAAGTTAGTGTTATACAAGGAGTAAGAGCACGGTACGCAGTAAGCGACTGTTGTATAAGTGTTGTTAAACGATAAGTGTTAGCAATGAACTAGGCAGTAAGCCAGTAGCCAGTATTACGAGATAAGAATCTCAGTGAAACACAGTGTGAATTCCATTTCAATCGCATAAGAGATTTACTGCCAAGAGTTTACGCCTCTGCACTCTGTATGACTGAGTGTTTTTGTATTGCATTTGCGCAGTAATGATCGAATGGGATAGCTAGGATTTGAGGAAATGTTAATTGTCGTGGAAGTAGAAAGAGGCTTATAACGCCATAGTGACCGGTGCATAGGAAATGCAAGGCCGTACCAATGAAATGATACTTGTACAGAATCAAATATGGAGTTGTGATTAGCAATAAATGACTGTAGTAACACGAGATACCAAATATCAGTATGCAATATACCTCGAGTGTGGGAAATAACTGAGAGAGCACTACACATTAGGTAGTAGCTCAATCAAGTCAATCATTGTGAAATACGTAGCAGTTTACGCAGTAAGTTAATAGGGAAGTGGATGGAAAGTTTTGAAACTCACCGAATTCGCTCACGGTAAGAGATACCACGCGTCGGTTGAGAAACCGTTATTACCAAGATAAAGGTGATAATTGGAGATGTACAATACAATAAGAATAACGAATGGGGCAAACTAAGCTCAACAGTTATCAAAGTTTCGCAGCAGACACTAGTGAACCGGTGATTCAAGTGTACAATGTGTATAGTGAATATGAGTGAATGGCTAATTATTAATGCCTAGAAGCCTCACAGGCGAGGACCGAAACCGGTTATGAGTTAAATAAACTCTAATGAGAATTCTTGATTTAGGGACTAAACCGCCAATATGGTTAAGATCCTCTAACCAGAAACCATTGTATAACAGACCGTGTGGAAGTTAAAACACTTCACGACGGCAGAACATTTTAAGCCAATGTTCAGTGATTGATTACGTGGGCGTAATCCCTTTTAAGGGGGGTAGAGCGCAAAACCACTTAGTGTGTATTACCGTACAAGTGTACGTGACCTATGGTGTGCATAGCACAAATAATTTGTTTTGAGGATTAGAGTGTGTGTTACGTAAACATACGCATTCATTCATGGTGTAATTGTGGTAATTGCACACAGAAGATGCGAATACCATTGTGATAAGTGTGTTTATTTGTTAACAGTTGTGTGTGATAGTACAAGTGCGGGGAGTAGAGAAACTCCCGGGGAACAAAAACCCCGACAGTGTATAAATGTGAAACTGTGTGTTGTAGTTTGATAAATATATGTGTATATATACAATATAGTGATTCATGAAAGGGTATGAAACCGACATAGAACCTAGTGAGAATAAGATTCCCTAGGTAACAGGATTAAAATGAATGGAGATAACTGGTAGACGGAGTTCTATCCTTTAGAGATGTAATGATTATGACTAGAAAGACTAAAAGATAGAAAATTGGAAATGGGTGTATTATTTGGTGCGTGAAAATGAAGTGGGAGGTGGAACTTGATTTGCATGCGATCAAGGGAAGCCGAACACAAATTGGGGTGGAAGGATAGTTCAACACTGATGCTGATCACATTAGGGTTGGATGATTCTTGAAGCTCTCCTTAAGTGGTCGCAAATAACCACGCTAAGGAAAAGAAATAAAGAACATAAGTTGGACTTGGTGTTGTATGTGTTTTCAAAAGGGTTTTGAATTAGTATTTATAAAACGTCGATAGATACCATACATTATGGAAGTACTTTTATTTAACCTTAACAAAGAATATTTTTGTAGTACTTGCCCGGTGACATGGGCAACATATGTGTTAAAAAAAAATTAAGTGATTGTTTTGATCTCCCAAAGGAACGGGGACGGAAGGTGTCCATCGCGACCGGGTTCTGTGGGATCACAGTGTATATAAAAGATATTTTTGATTGTTATACATGCTATGACATGTTGTGTGGTATGTGAAATAAATACTATTTTGACCTTGAGTCCTAATGTGGATGAGTTCCGAAAGTTGTTATGTTACCTAGACCTATGTGTTTAAATGTTGTTATGTTACCTAGACCTATGTGTCTAAATGTTGTTATGTTACCCAGACCTGAGAGTCTAAGGGTTGTTATGTGAGTACAAATGTTGATTAAGGTACCCGGACCGTTAAGTCCGAGGTTATCATGTATGTTATGTTATGTATGGATGTGGAAATGTTGCCCGGACCGTTAGGTCCGAGGTTGTGATGTAAAGTATGTTTGGTTATGGAAGTTTTATTTTACAAGTAATCCCCGTATTCTAATCCAATGATGTGTGGGAAGTGTGAACTTCGAGGACGAAGTTCTTTTAAGGGGGGTAGATTGAAATACCCCAAACCTTGATATGTTGTTTAAACATTAAACTATGGTATTTAAAGGTTAAAAAGTGCCTTAGGAACGTCAGTGTACAATTTAAACCATAGTAAAAACAGTAAAGCACTAAAAGACAGTTTGAGCAAAAACATGCTCTAAGCTTGGAGTGAACTTGGTTAGGACCCAATGAACCTACCAAGACTAAATAATATTCAATTATGATTTAATAAGGCTAATTAAGTCCTTAGGAAACCTTGGTAGACAATTAAACCAAACAAAACACAAATAAATACCTTAAAGTCAATATGGGCAGAAATGTGCTCTAAGCTTGGGATAAATTTGTATAAGACCTAAAGGTCATACCTATACCTTATAAATATGTTAATGAACATATTAAATCAATTACTAAAGAAAACCAAGCTTGAAAACAAGTTAGAACACAAAATGTGCTTTAAGGAGTCTTAAAGCACATTTTTGAAAAATTGTCTTGTAAATGAGTTTTGAGTGGCTAAATGTCCATCATTACTCTTTAATTAACATGTGTACTACTTAGTATCACATTAGGAAGTCTAAATCAATGGGAAATCAAAAATTTCACAAATATGTGCCTTAGTTTGTGAATAGTAACTAAATTGTACTAGTTTATAATATAAGTTAATATAAGTGACTTAGTTGGTCAAAAAAGACCACCAAAGAGCCTAAACTACTAAGGGGGCCGATTTTTCATATGTGACTCACCACACTTGACCAATCAAATAACTAAGGAAAGTAATAAAGCAAAAGAACTATTTGTTTTTAAACATAAATATCTTAATAAAGTGTACCCTCTCACCTAATTCACTTATTCTCCTTCACTCACCATCGATTTCTTCATCTTCTCCCAAGCTCCATCGGTTTTGCTACAGCAAACCACACCATCTCCATGAAATACCCCTAACCTCAATACGTTAGTCAATTACATAATTAATATATTTTAAGACTTAATTAGTCATTAAGAACATGTGGGAGAAATTCCCGAAAGAAACGAATCCATATAATGGATTAAATGCACAAACGAGACTTTAAACACGTTTTTCAAGAAAACTGAAAAACGTGACGTTAAACGCCTAAAGCGGACTTGTATAAATTATAGTTGATTTTATAACTATAATTATATACTAATTAAAGTCTAAGAATTTCTTAGAATCAAAATATATATTCCGGAAACCGGACCCGGACTGTCAAAACCGACAGTTCGGGAATTAACGGGTGTTATCTGCTAATGACCAAGTGCCACTCTCTCACATTGTAAAATAAAAACCAGATTTTTACTTCCCTCTCTATTCTATTAATACTACTCATTACTAAAACTACAAAACAATAAAATACATTTATTTCCCTCTCACACACAAAACTCTCTCTCACTCTCTCTCTTCCCCTCATTCTCTTCTCTCACGTTTCTTTCCCCTCTCCCAGCTCTCTCTCTGTTTTGTTTCCCAGCAATGGCGATTTCACATGCCAAAGGAAAACCCCAACTTCTTTCCCTTGTAACTTCCTCATCTTAGCTCCAAATCAAGAAATTCTTTCACCAAAATACTCCTCTCATCTTGGGGATCATTTTGTACCTTTCAAAATCTCAAAACTCCATACTTCATCTCCATGGGTGTTCCACATTTTGAAGATAAAACTCCACATTCTTGAAGCCCAGCATCTTCTTGTTGTTCTAAGGTAAGAAGGAAATCAAAAACTCACTCATTCCTTCATTTCCTTCTTGAAATCGATTTTCCCTATTTTGAACACTATGCTTGTTCTCCTTGTTAGCTTGTTCAATCTTCAAGAGTTGTTGGAGCTAGCCATAATTCCATTACCAAGCATTTCATTTTGAAATAGAAGGTAATTCCTTTCAAGTGTTCTAGTGAATTCTAAATCCTAGGGTTAATGAATTATAAACCCTAAATACTCATTTTGGCAATCTTGGCTTGGTCATTAGTGTAGCGGTAAAATCCCGTTGATAACCGATTGTGGAACAAAGAGTAAAGAGAAGGGAAGGTTTGGGAAGGAAAACCAAAGGTAATAAACTTACCTTAAACCAATGTGTGAGCTATGGAATGTGTTTTGTTTTGGTGTAAATAAATGTTCAGTGAATTGCAGGTGTTGCTAATAATATGAGGAAATTCAGTGTTTAAATTGTTGTTGTTTAAGTGCCAAACTCTAAAGGTTATATACATTGTGGCGTTGTTGTCGAATTGATGGATTCGTATACAAATTGGTGTTTTCTTTTTGAAATGAGTTGTGGTCAAAGTGTTTTGAGGGCTAGATAATGTGGGGAAAACATGTAATAACTATGGGGAAGTCATGCCAAGAATTGTATTGAGTTTGGGTGAAATTCTGTGTTGAAAACGCCACTGAAAAATGCATTTCTGGGTCTGTCCGAACTTCCGTCCGGACTTGGAAGTTCGGACATGCCTCGTTAAGTTATAAGTTTTCGGAACTTTGGGTGATGTCCGAACTTCGGTCCGACCTTCGAAGTTCGGACACTCAAAATTTTTCGCAAGTTTTAAGTCTCGACTTGTGTCCGAACTTCGATGTCCGGACACAAGTTCGGACACCTCAATTTTCACAGGTTTTAACCCTCGACTTGTGTCCGAACTTCGATGTCCGGACACAAGTTCGGACGCACCAAGATTTTCACGGGTTTAAGTCTCGACTTGTGTCCGAACATTGATGTCCGGACACAAGTTCGGACACGTTAAAAATTTCCCAGATTTGCTCTCGACTTGTGTCCGAACATTGATGTCCGGACACAAGTTCGGACAAATGCCAGTTTTCAACTTCTGAGTCTCGGCTTGTGTCCGAACATTGATGTCCGGACACAAGTTCGGACATGTCACTGTTTTCAACATAAACTGCTCGTTTGAGCCCCGTTTCGACTTCCGTTTGCGGGGGGTTGTCTAGAACATGTAGGTGGACTATAATAACAACTAAAAGATGGGGAAAAATCATAATAAAGTGTGAAAGAAAAATAAACAAGGAATGTGAAGTAACAAGTTTATCAAGGGTCTAGTATATCAATTAACCGACGTTATTAATCGTGTTTAGGAACCACGTACGGTGGAACACTAGAGCGGCAAGGACCAAGGTATGGTTTTCTTGCAGTCCGTTGCCTACCGGTTTACACCGGCTTGTGTGCTACTTGTGTTTTTGTGTGTTTACAACCTTGTAAGATTAAATCATGAAACGAGTTTACAGTTTTGTTATTAATGCGACGTGTACGTGCCGATACCGGTAACCTCGAATGCGTGCTAACCACTATTTAACCCAAGTCTAGAAACGTAAGAGAACGGTATCCGGTAACAACGTGCCCAACCTGAGGAACGTTCTAACCCGGCTATGTGTGTATGGTTGTGTTGTGTGTTGCCGATTTATGCCTTCTCTCTCTTTATGTCTAACTGGACTTAAACACTTAATTGTGTGAGATGATGTTAAGCTCCCATTGTGGGACTTCTAACGAGTGCTAACCGGGGAGTGAGGAATCCGGTCGTTCCGGTCACGCGTGCAGGTATGGGTGTCGACATCTGAATCAGATTCGGCTCTCTCCTTATGTTAGGGTAGTCTTCCTTTTATGGGGAATTCGACCTCCCATAGCTTAGCCAAAGCTACCTACCTGACTTCCATCGGACTAGGGGGAAATTATGTGTTGATGTGTTCGGGTCACTACGCTCGTCTCATCTTTCAAGTTAAAGTTATTCATCCACTAACAAAACAGTAATGTGATATGTGTTAAGCTTAACATGAGGATGAAGACATCCTCTAGGCTTACAAGTTGACTAACCATGTTGGTTGTTACTTAAAGTGAACTGCTTTCACTATGTATGTGTTGTTATTGTTCTGCAATAGCTTCTGTTATATATATGCATGTTGTATGATAAAATCAACTCCATGTAATAATGACAAATAGTTGCGTGTATCCCGGTAGTCAGCGGGCTGCACGTTAACCATGCCAGCAAAAGGTTGCTGACCCCCTTTGGGGGCTATGTTTATTTGCAGGATGAGGATCGAGGAAGCAGATTGGCTTTAGATCCTAGGATGTTGATATTTTGTTGTTTTTGGATGTTGAACCCGAGTAGTGTTTGTACACTCGAGGTCGTTTACTTTTGGTGGATGTAAAGTTGGTTAGTGATTTTTGAACAGTTACACTCGGTATATTGTAATTCTTTTTGGATGGTCATTTTTGGAAGGTTGTACGTATGCTCGGGATTCGTGTGATCAGACCGATACATATTATGTAACAGCCTTGTTAGCCACGTGGGTGGCTAACGGCGTGTAACACCGCCCTTTTGGTATATGTTTAAGTAATGATTTCCGCTGCGATTATTGATTAAGTGTTAAGGTTTTGGATGGGGTGTTACAAAAAGTGGTATCAGAGCGAAGTATCGCTCTGATTACCGATTACCGAGCTTAGGAATATACCGAGTTAGGAAATTTAAATCTTGCCGTCCCAAGGACGTTATAAACATGTGATGGAATAAGTTTGTAAGCACAATACTAATGTGCTCTCATATATATATTCAGATGGCAGGGCGACCGCGGGGACGAGGCCGTGGAGGGCCTGGTCCAGGAAACACGGGGGATAATCCCACCGCTCAAATGATGGCCGAAGCTGTAGCGGCCGCCCTAGCACAAGTAATACCGCAAATTGTAACCGCAGTGCAGCAAGGGCAGCAACAACCCGGGGGTGAGGATCAACCAACCACCACCACCACCACAGCCACGCGAGACCAATTGGGTGAAAGCGTTGGCCGACTTGAGGCCCCCGTCTTTCAAAGGGGAGACCAACCCTTCTAAGGAGAAGGGAGAAGAAGAAAAGGAGAAAAAAAGACAGTGACATACAATATCTCGGAGCTCGAGACCGCCTACGAGACTTTGGCCGTTCCTGCTGCCGATGCCAAGGTCCGACTAGCTGCTTTCTATTTAAGGGTTCGGCTAGAAATTGGTGGAAACTCGTACGAGCCGAGAATTTGGCCGATCCGGATTTTGGTTGGGAGCAGTACACGGCATTGCTGAGGGCCAAGTACTATCCCGTGCATGTGCAAGAGGCGAAGCGCCTGGAACTGGACAGTCTGAAACAAGGGGACAAAATGACGGTGGACGACTACTACACCGCCTTCACCGACCTTGTTCATCTTCTACCCGACCTTGGTTACTCGAACCGGGTCTTAGTGAACGATTCTACAGTGGGCTGAGCCACCGCCTACGCTATGGCATGGGGCCAGCCGAGTACAACACCTTGCAGGTAAATTTCCAATATGTCTAAGTGTAATGAGTAATGTTGTATGGAGTGTGTAAATGTGTTGCGGGGCATGACTAACACCTTGATACTCAGGAGTGCTATCATGCCGCTGCTAAGGTGGAGATCACCGTCCGTCTAAGGGACGAGGAGAATGCGCATAAGCGCAAGGTCTCGAGCGAGGGCCAGAGCTCGCAAGGGTACCAAGGAGGGAAGAAGAGGAAACCTTACCCTCAGCCCCAGAAGGGCCAGCAGCAGCAAGATGGCAAGGGCCAAGCCCAGCCCACTACCACTGAGGAGCCACTGAAGCTCACTTATGCCTATGCGGCTAAGCCCTTACGCTCTCACCCGCCCAAGGGTAACTAATAATTTCGAATATCGATTCAAGTATGTATTGTTATGTTGTGAAGTGTGTATTGATTGTGTGTTGTAATAGCAGCCAGTACGGGCTCTGCACCGGAGCGCCACTACTTCTGCAAGTGGTGCAAGGGACCATCCCGGTAAGGACTGCAAAGGGAACGATGTGCAGTGCCACTACTGCAAGAAGCTGGGGCACCGTGATTTTGAGTGCTACAGCAACCCCGATGGCAGAAACTATAGGCCTAGAGGGCAATGGAAGGGTAAGGCCACTGCTACCACTGAGGCCCGAAATCTACCTATCAGCCATCCCGGGCAAGGAATACTGATTCCCAGAAGGGGAAGGGGCCGGGAGCAGGCAAGGCTGCCTTGAACGTGGTGGACCGGTCAGAGGCACCAGGATCGTCTTCTAGACCAGGTACCCCCTTTAAACCGTTAAGTAAGATAAGTGATTGCTTACCGCATTTCCATGCATGTGTGTTAGTGGGACTAAATGAATAACCACATGAATAACGAGTTGAAGTATGTGAAAACCACCTAAATTAGAAATTTATAAACCTTAGGAACCTTCAATATTTGCTATCCAATCCCACCCACACCGAACCCCGGAGATACCACCATCGACATTGCCGACTATCCGACAGAACAGTGTCAGGTTATCCAACCAGGTATGATATTATTGAAAGGATACCTGACACCCGAAGCACAAATCCATGTCATTCGACGATGCGACGAGCTTGGAGCAGCACCTGGAGGTTTCTACACACCCGAATACCCAAGTGGAGCGAAAATGAACTTAAAGATGATGTGCATGGGTAAGGATTGGAACCCTTACACCAAGTCATATCAGGATACAAGAGCTGAAGATGGAGCTACCATACCGAGTATACCTGAGGAATTCCTTACGGTTGTTAACCACACCGTGGGAATTGCTCAGCATGTTGAACCGGAACAAACCCCAAGTATCAAGGCAGATTTGTGTATTGTCAATTTCTACCAGAAAGGTGGAAGGTTGGGTTTACACCAAGACAAGGACGAGTCACCCGAGTCTCTTAGTAGGGGAGTACCCGTGGTGTCTTGGTCCATTGGTGACACCGCAGTGTTCATGTACGGCGAGCAGAAGCGTGCGGACCTCGCAAGAAAGTTAGTATTGGAGTCTGGAGATGTGTTAATCATGGGTGGGCAGTCGAGGATGCTGTATCATGGTATCAAGAAGATCAAATTGAATACGGCGCCTCCGACAATAATCAATGCCACACACATGAAACCTGGAAGACTGAACTTAACCTTTAGACAGTTCTGAAGTTATGTGCAATCATGTAAAGTGTGAAATCAGTTGTATGTCGAGTATGTGATGCAGTAAGTATGCTAAGTCATCAAACTATGTAGCCAATGTAATACCATCATAATGTAACGATGAGTTTTATGAATAAAGCAGTGTTGAATTCTTGAGCATTCCACCCGTGTTGTTACCAATATACTTATCAAGTTTATGAAATAAATTAGGCGCTGCACTCGGGACGGAAGGTACACTGAGTGTGTGTACAGAGGCAGAGGCCGGCAGAAGCGGCACTATCCTCACCGGTACCTTCCCAGTGAATGGCGTGGATGCGTCGATCTTGTTCGACTCTGGAGCCTCACATACGTTTGTCTCACTCTCATTTGCGAGGAGACTGGGGCTAGACGGGGAGGAGATCCCTGACTTCTTAGTCACTCTCCCGTCTAAGGAGCGGATCAGATGCACCCGTTATTACCGAGATGCCACCGTTCGAATTAAGAATGAGAGTTCCCGGTCGACTTGATAGAGTTCGAGGGGCTCGGATTTGATGTGATTGTGGGGATGAACTGGTTGGAGCGGTACAAGGGCGAATCCTATGTGCCGAGCACGTCTGCTTCTTAGGAGTCCGTCTGGGGTTACCATTTCATACCGCCAGAGGCCCAGGGAGCCTTCGACACAGATCATCTCCGCCATGGCCATGTATCACGAAATCAGAAGGAAGAATGATGTATACCTCTGCTATGTCCAGGACATAGAGAGAGACCCTGAGTTTAGCCCAGATGTACCGGTTGTGTCGGAGTTTCCTGATGTCTTTCCTAAGGAGCTCCCAGGCATGCCGCCTACACGGGCAGTTGAGTTTGAGATTGACTTGGTACCGGGCACCGGACCTATAGCGAAGGCGCCCTACCGTATGGCTCCAATTGAGATGACAGAGCTCAAGAAGCAGCTGCGAGACCTGCTAGACAAGGGGTTTATCCGCCCTAGCGTCTCACCATGGGGAGCACCAGTCCTTTTTGTGAAGAAAAAGGATGGGAGTCTCCGCCTCTGCATCGACTACAGAGAGCTGAATGCTGTGACGGTGAAGAACCGTTACCCATTGCCACGTATCGATGATTTGTTTGATCAGCTGAGAGGTGCATCTGTATTCTCTAAGATCGATCTGCGATCGGGTTACCATCAGATTGCTATCAGAGACAGTGATATAGAGAAGACCTCTTTCCGTACCAGATATGGGCACTATGAATTCACGGTCATGCCGTTTGGGTTGTCTAATGCACCAGCAAAGTTTATGGACTTGATGAATCGTTTGTTTCGAGATCAGTTGGATAGATCAGTAGTTGTATTCATCGATGATATTCTCATTTATTCCAAGTCCAAGGTGGAGCATGAAGCTCACCTGAGGAGTGTGTTGCAGACGTTGAGGGAGAACCAGCTTTATGCGAAGTTCTCAAAATGTGAATTTTGGTTGGACCAAGTCTCCTTTCTTGGTCATGTTATTTCTGAGGCCGGGATCGCTGTGGATCCGGCCAAGATTGATGCTGTGCGCACCTGGCCTAGACCGAAGACGGTTGCCGACATTCGGAGCTTCCTCGGTCTGGCAGGTTATTATCGGAGGTTTGTGAGGAATTTCTCTAGTGTTTCGAAACCGTGACATCCTTGACGAAGAAGGATGCACCATTTGATTGGACTGTGGACTGTGAGAGCTCATTTCAGAAGCTCAAGGATGCTTTGACTTCTGCACCAATTCTTACTATACCAGAGGGTACTGATGGTTTTGAGGTGTACTGTGATGCGTCAGGTAAAGGTATGGGCTGTGTTTTGATGCAACACGGGAAGGTCGTGGCTTACGCCTCCCGACAGTTGAAGCGACATGAAGAAAATTATCCTACGCATGATTTAGAATTGGGTGCCATTGTCTTCGCATTGAAGATATGGCGACACCATTTGTATGGAGTGAATGTGACGATTTATTCAGATCACAAGAGCTTGAAATACCTGTTCACTCAGAAGGAGTTGAACATGAGGCAAAGAAGATGGGTTGAATTCCTTACTGATTAATATTAACCTTCAGTACAAGGAAGGTAAAGCAAACATTGTAGCTGATGCATTGAGTCGCCGAGCACACTCTCTCCATTCGCTTATCTCTCACTCTAGCTTGGTTGAAGAGGTGCGGAGTGCTCAGATGTCAGATCAGTACATGCAAGAGATCAAACAGAAGCTTATCGATGGCACATTCGAAGGTCAGAAGTATGACTTCCGACTTCATGATGATGGTTTGATCAGGCTGAATGGCCGACTTTGTATTCCACGAAGTAGCGCTGAGCTGAAGGAGCGCATATTGAATGAATCACATTGTTCTTCTACTTCTATTCACCCCGGAGCTTCAAAGATGTACAAGGGTATGAAGAGATATTTCTGGTGGACCGGTATGAAGAAAGATGTGACAGATTATGTTGTTAGGTGTCTCACTTGCCAGAAGGTCAAGTTTGAGCACCGTCGTCCTGGTGGCATGGTACAGCCAATGCCCGTTCCCGAATGGAAGTTCCATGATATTTCCATGGACTTCGTTGTTGGGCTTCCGCCTACTCGGGGAGGCTTGAATATGATATGGGTCGTTGTTGACCGACTGACCAAGGTGGCCCGATTCATTCCGATGAAGGACACCTGGAAAGTGGCGAAGCTAGCAGAGCTCTTCGACCGTGAGATAGTACGACATCATGGAGTACCGAAGACTATCGTGTCGGATAGGGATACCAGATTCCTCTCGAGGTATTGGAGAAGTACACGGGAAGCACTTGGTACTGAACTGAAGTTGAGTACGGCGTTTCACCCACAGACAGATGGTCAAAGTGAGCGCACCATACAGACGCTTGAGGATATGTTACGTGCATGTGCACTTGACTTTCAGACCAGCTGGATTGATAAGTTACATCTGATCGAGTTTAGCTACAACAACAGTTACCACGCGTCGATCAAGATGTCTCCCTTCCAGGCTTTGTACGGTAGACCATGCCGCACGCCATTATGCTGGGATGAGTCGAGTGAGACGGTCATCATAGGACCTGAGTATTTAGAACAAGTACAAGCAGAAGTTCACCAAATCCGGGCTAACATGAAGGCAGCTCAGGATAGGCAGAAATCGTACGCCGATGTGCGCAGACGCGACCTGGAGTTCGCTGTGGGCGATCAGGTATTCCTTAGAGTATCCCCCATGAAGGGAGTATTTCGTTTTGGCCAGAAAGGCAAGTTAAGCCCGAAATATGTGGGGCCGTATGTTGTGACGGAGCGGATAGGCCCGGTAGCTTACAGGCTTGATTTACCTGCTGAGCTGGGCAAGGTACATGATGTATTTCATGTGTCCCAGTTGAAGAAATATATGTCTCATCCGTCTCATGTACTTCAGCCCGAGAGGCTAACATTAGAGCCGACCATGCGATCAGTGGAGACTCCCGTACGGATCCTGGACGCTAAGACTCGAGACACTCGCCATAAATCTGTGAGATTGGTGAAGGTTCTCTGGTCTAACCAGGAAGTCGAGGAGGCCACTTGGGAGCTGGAGGAGAAGATGAGGGCGAAGTACCCGTCGTTGTTTACTTCTTAGTTGTATGTATAGGGTACGGGGCGTACCCCTATTTAAGGGGGGTAGAGCCGCTTCGGTTATGTATGTACCGCATGTATTGGAATACATGTCTATGTTTGTTATGTTACAGACCTTAAGTCCAATGTGATGTAAAGAATGTTTGTATGTTTGTTATGGGAGCGTTGTTGCAGAAGTAATCCCCGTGTTCTAATATTTAAGATACGTGGGAAGTGTGAACTTTGGGGACAAAGTTCTTTTAAGGGGGGTAGATTGAAATACCCCAAACCTCAATACGTTAGTTAATTACATAATTAATATATTTTAAGACTTAATTAGTCATTAATGCCTAGAAGCCTCACAGGCGAGGACCGAAACCGGTTATGAGTTAAATAAACTCTAATGAGAATTCTTGATTTAGGGACTAAACCGCCAATATGGTTAAGATCCTCTAACCAGAAACCATTGTATAACAGACCGTGTGGAAGTTAAAACACTTCACGACGGTAGAACATTTTAAGCCAATGTTCAGTGATTGATTACGTGGGCGTAATCCCTTTTAAGGGGGGTAGAGCGCAAAACCACTTAGTGTGTATTACCGTACAAGTGTACGTGACCTATGGTGTGCATAGCACAAATAATTTGTTTTGAGGATTAGAGTGTGTGTTACGTAAACATACGCATTCATTCATGGTGTAATTGTGGTAATTGCACACAGAAGATGCGAATACCATTGTGATAAGTGTGTTTATTTGTTAACAGTTGTGTGTGATAGTACAAGTGCGGGGAGTAGAGAAACTCCCGGGGAACAAAAACCCCGACAGTGTATAAATGTGAAACTGTGTGTTGTAGTTTGATAAATATATGTGTATATATATACAATAGTGATTCATGAAAGGGTATGAAACCGACATAGAACCTAGTGAGAATAAGATTCCCTAGGTAACAGGATTAAAATGAATGGAGATAACTGGTAGACGGAGTTCTATCCTTTAGAGATGTAATGATTATGACTAGAAAGACTAAAAGATAGAAAATTGGAAATGGGTGTATTATTTGGTGCGTGAAAATGAAGTGGGAGGTGGAACTTGATTTGCATGCGATCAAGGGAAGCCGAACACAAATTGGGGTGGAAGGATAGTTCAACACTGATGCTGATCACATTAGGGTTGGATGATTCTTGAAGCTCTCCTTAAGTGGTCGCAAATAACCACGCTAAGGAAAAGAAATAAAGAACATAAGTTGGACTTGGTGTTGTATGTGTTTTCAAAAGGGTTTTGAATTAGTATTTATAAAACGTCGATAGATACCTTACATTATGGAAGTACTTTTATTTAACCTTAACAAAGAATATTTTTGTAGTACTTGCCCGGTGACATGGGCAACATATGTGTTAAAAAAAAATTAAGTGATTGTTTTGATCTCCCAAAGGAACGGGGACGGAAGGTGTCCATCGCGACCGGGTTCTGCGGGATCACAGTGTATATAAAAGATATTTTTTATTGTTATACATGCTATGACATGTTGTGTGGTATGTGAAATAAATACTATTTTGACCTTGAGTCCTAATGTGGATGAGTTCCGAAAGTTGTTATGTTACCTAGACCTATGTGTTTAAATGTTGTTATGTTACCTAGACCTATGTGTCTAAATGTTGTTATGTTACCCAGACCTGAGAGTCTAAGGGTTGTTATGTGAGTACAAATGTTGATTAAGGTACCCGGACCGTTAAGTCCGAGGTTATCATGTATGTTATGTTATGTATGGATGTGGAAATGTTGCCCGGACCGTTAGGTCCGAGGTTGTGATGTAAAGTATGTTTGGTTATGGAAGTTTTATTTTACAAGTAATCCTGTATTCTAATCCAATGATGTGTGGGAAGTGTGAACTTCGAGGACGAAGTTCTTTTAAGGGGGGTAGATTGAAATACCCCAAACCTTGATATGTTGTTTAAACATTAAACTATGGTATTTAAAGGTTAAAAAGTGCCTTAGGAACGTCAGTGTACAATTTAAACCATAGTAAAAACAGTAAAGCACTAAAAGACAGTTTGAGCAAAAACATGCTCTAAGCTTGGAGTGAACTTGGTTAGGACCCAATGAACCTACCAAGACTAAATAATATTCAATTATGATTTAATAAGGCTAATTAAGTCCTTAGGAAACCTTGGTAGACAATTAAACCAAACAAAACACAAATAAATACCTTAAAGTCAATATGGGCAGAAATGTGCTCTAAGCTTGGGATAAATTTGTATAAGACCTAAAGGTCATACCTATACCTTATAAATATGTTAATGAACATATTAAATCAATTACTAAAGAAAACCAAGCTTGAAAACAAGTTAGAACACAAAATGTGCTTTAAGGAGTCTTAAAGCACATTTTTGAAAAATTGTCTTGTAAATGAGTTTTGAGTGGCTAAATGTCCATCATTACTCTTTAATTAACATGTGTACTACTTAGTATCACATTAGGAAGTCTAAATCAATGGGAAATCAAAAATTTCACAAATATGTGCCTTAGTTTGTGAATAGTAACTAAATTGTACTAGTTTATAATATAAGTGACTTAGTTGGTCAAAAAAGACCACCAAAGAGCCTAAACTACTAAGGGGGCCGATTTTTCATATGTGACTCACCACACTTGACCAATCAAATAACTAAGGAAAGTAATAAAGCAAAAGAACTATTTGTTTTTAAACATAAATATCTTAATAAAGTGTACCCTCTCACCTAATTCACTTATTCTCCTTCACTCACCATCGATTTCTTCATCTTCTCCCAAGCTCCATCGGTTTTGCTACAGCAAACCACACCATCTCCATGAAATACCCCTAACCTCAATACGTTAGTTAATTACATAATTAATATATTTTAAGACTTAATTAGTCATTAAGAACATGTGGGAGAAATTCCCGAAAGAAACGAATCCATATAATGGATTAAATGCACAAACGAGACTTTAAACACGTTTTTCAAGAAAACTGAAAAACGTGACGTTAAACGCCTAAAGCGGACTTGTATAAATTATAGTTGATTTTATAACTATAATTATATACTAATTAAAGTCTAAGAATTTCTTAGAATCAAAAATATATATTCCGGAAACCGGACCCGGACTGTCAAAACCGACAGTTCGGGAATTAACGGGTGTTATCTGCTAATGACCAAGTGCCACTCTCTCACATTGTAAAATAAAAACCAGATTTTTACTTCCCTCTCTATTCTATTAATACTACTCATTTACTAAACTACAAAACAATAAAATACATTTATTTCCCTCTCACACACAAAACTCTCTCTCACTCTCTCTCTTCCCCTCATTCTCTTCTCTCACGTTTCTTTCCCCTCTCCCAGCTCTCTCTCTGTTTTGTTTCCCAGCAATGGCGATTTCACATGCCAAAGGAAAACCCCAACTTCTTTCCCTTGTAACTTCCTCATCTTAGCTCCAAATCAAGAAATTCTTTCACCAAAATACTCCTCTCATCTTGGGGATCATTTTGTACCTTTCAAAATCTCAAAACTCCATACTTCATCTCCATGGGTGTTCCACATTTTGAAGATAAAACTCCACATTCTTGAAGCCCAGCATCTTCTTGTTGTTCTAAGGTAAGAAGGAAATCAAAAACTCACTCATTCCTTCATTTCCTTCTTGAAATCGATTTTCCCTATTTTGAACACTATGCTTGTTCTCCTTGTTAGCTTGTTCAATCTTCAAGAGTTGTTGGAGCTAGCCATAATTCCATTACCAAGCATTTCATTTTGAAATAGAAGGTAATTCCTTTCAAGTGTTCTAGTGAATTCTAAATCCTAGGGTTAATGAATTATAAACCCTAAATACTCATTTTGGCAATCTTGGCTTGGTCATTAGTGTAGCGGTAAAATCCCGTTGATAACCGATTGTGGAACAAAGAGTAAAGAGAAGGGAAGGTTTGGGAAGGAAAACCAAAGGTAATAAACTTACCTTAAACCGTGTGAGCTATGGAATGTGTTTTGTTTTGATGTAAATAAATGTTCAGTGAATTGCAGGTGTTGCTAATAATATGAGGAAATTCAGTGTTTAAATTGTTGTTGTTTAAGTGCCAAACTCTAAAGGTTATATACATTGTGGCGTTGTTGTCGAATTGATGGATTCGTATACAAATTGGTGTTTTCTTTTTGAAATGAGTTGTGGTCAAAGTGTTTTGAGGGCTAGATAATGTGGGGAAAACATGTAATAACTATGGGGAAGTCATGCCAAGAATTGTATTGAGTTTGGGTGAAATTCTGTGTTGAAAACGCCACTGAAAAATGCATTTTGGGTCTGTCCGAACTTCCGTCCGGACTTGGAAGTTCGGACATGCCTTGTTAAGTTATAAGTTTTCGGAACTTTGGGTGATGTCCGAACTTCGGTCCGACCTTCGAAGTTCGGACACTCAAAATTTTTCGCAAGTTTTAAGTCTCGACTTGTGTCCGAACTTCGATGTCCGGACACAAGTTCGGACACCTCAATTTTCACAGGTTTTAACCCTCGACTTGTGTCCGAACTTCGATGTCCGGACACAAGTTCGGACGCACCAAGATTTTCACGGGTTTAAGTCTCGACTTGTGTCCGAACATTGATGTCCGGACACAAGTTCGGACACGTTAAAAATTTCCCAGATTTGCTCTCGACTTGTGTCCGAACATTGATGTCCGGACAAATGCCAGTTTTCAACTTCTGAGTCTCGGCTTGTGTCCGAACATTGATGTCCGGACACAAGTTCGGACATGTCACTGTTTTCAACATAAACTGCTCGTTTGAGCCCCGTTTGACTTCCGTTTGCGGGGGTTGTCTAGAACATGTAGGTGGACTATAATAACAACTAAAAGATGGGGAAAAATCATAATAAAGTGTGAAAGAAAAATAAACAAGGAATGTGAAGTAACAAGTTTATCAAGGGTCTAGTATATCAATTAACCGACGTTATTAATCGTGTTTAGGAACCACGTACGGTGGAACACTAGAGCGGCAAGGACCAAGGTATGGTTTTCTTGCAGTCCGTTCCTACCGGTTTACACCGGCTTGTGTGCTACTTGTGTTTTTGTGTGTTTACAACCTTGTAAGATTAAATCATGAAACGAGTTTACAGTTTTGTTATTAATGCGACGTGTACGTGCCGATACCGGTAACCTCGAATGCGTGCTAACCACTATTTAACCCAAGTCTAGAAACGTAAGAGAACGGTATCCGGTAACAACGTGCCCAACCTGAGGAACGTTCTAACCCGGCTATGTGTGTATGGTTGTGTTGTGTGTTGCCGATTTATGCCTTCTCTCTCTTGTATGTCTAACTGGACTTAAACACTTAATTGTGTGAGATGATGTTAAGCTCCCATTGTGGGACTTCTAACGAGTGCTAACCGGGGAGTGAGGAATCCGGTCGTTCCGGTCACGCGTGCATGTATGGGTGTCGAAATCTGAATCAGATTCGGCTCTCTCCTTATGTTAGGGTAGTCTTCCTTTTATGGGGAATTCGACCTCCCATAGCTTAGCCAAAGCTACCTACCTGACTTCCACTCGGGCTAGGGGGAAATTATGTGTTGATGTGTTCGGGTCACTACGCTCGTCTCATCTTTCAAGTTAAAGTTATTCATCCGACTAACAAAACAGTAATGTGATATGTGTTAAGCTTAACATGAGGATGAAGACATCCTCTAGGCTTACAAGTTGACTAACCATGTTGGTTGTTACTTAAAGTGAACTGCTTTCACTATGTATGTGTTGTTATTGTTCTGCAATAGCTTCTGTTATATATATGCACGTTGTATGATAAAATCAACTCCATGTAATAATGACAAATAGTTGCGTGTATCCCGGTAGTCAGCGGGCTGCACGTTAACCATGCCAGCAAAAGGTTGCTGACCCCCTTTGGGGGCTATGTTTATTTGCAGGATGAGGATCGAGGAAGCAGATTGGCTTTAGATCCAAGGATGTTGATATTTTGTTGTTTTTGGATGTTGAACCCGAGTAGTGTTTGTACACTCGAGGTCGTTTACTTTTGGTGGATGTAAAGTTGGTTAGTGATTTTTGAACAGTTACACTCGGTATATTGTAATTCTTTTGGATGGTCATTTTGGAAGGTTGTAAGTATGCTCGGGATTCGTGTGATCAGACCGATACATATTATGTAACAGCCTTGTTAGCCACGTGGGTGGCTAACGGCGTGTAACACCGCCCTTTTGGTATATGTTTAAGTAATGATTTCCGCTGCGATTATTGATTAAGTGTTAAGGTTTTGGATGGGGTGTTACAAAAAGTGGTATCAGAGCGAAGTATCGCTCTGATACCGAACCGAGCCTAGGAATATACCGAGTTAGGAATTTAAACTTGTCGTCCAAAGGACGTTATAAACATGTGGGATAAGTTTGTAAGCACAATACTAATGTGCTCTCATATATGTTCAGATGGCAGGGCGACCGCGGGGACGAGGCCGAGGAGGGCCTGGTCCAAGTGACGGGGGATAACCCCACCGCTCAAATGATGGCCGAAGCTGTAGCGGCCGCCCTAGCACAAGTTGTGCCTCAATAGTCTGCAGTGCAGCAAGGGCAGCAACAGCCCGGGGTGAGGATCACCAGAACCACCACCACCACAGCCACGCGAGACTAATTGGGTGAAAGCGTTGGCCGACTTGAGGCCCCCGTCTTTCAAAGGGGAACCGACCCTTCTAAGCTAGAGGCGTACATCTCGGAGCTCGAGACCGCCTATGAGACTTTGGCTGTTCCTGCTGATGCCAAGGTCCGACTAGCTGCTTTCTATTTGAAGGGTTCGGCTAGAAATTGGTGGAAACTCGTACGAGCCGAGAATTTGGCCGATCCGGATTTTGGTTGGGAGCAGTACACGGCATTGCTGAGGGCCAAGTACTATCCCGTGCATGTGCAAGAGGCGAAGCGCCTGGAACTGGACAGTCTGAAACAAGGGGACAAAATGACGGTGGACGACTACTACACCGCCTTCACCGACCTTGTTCATCTTCTACCCGACCTTGGTTACTCGAACCGGGTCTTAGTAAACCGATTCTACAGTGGGTTGAGCCACCGCCTACGCTATGGCATGGGGCCAGCCGAGTACAACACCTTGCAGGTAAATTTCCAATGATGTCTAAGTGTAAATGAGTAATATTGTATGGAGTGTGTAAATGTGTTGCGGGGCATGACTAACACCTTGATACTCAGGAGTGCTATCATGCCGCTGCTAAGGTGGAGATCACCGTCCGTCTAAGGGACGAGGAGAATGCGCATAAGCGCAAGGTCTCGAGCGAGGGCCAAAGCTCGCAAGGGTACCAAGGAGGGAAGAAGAGGAAACCTTACCCTCAGCCCCAGAAGGGCCAGCAGCAGCAAGAGGCAAGGGCCAAGCCCAGCCCACTACCACTGAGGAGCCACTGAAGCTCACTTATGCCTATGCGGCTAAGCCCTTACGCTCCACCCGCCCAAGGGTAACTAATAATTTCGAATATCGATTCAAGTATGTATTGTTATGTTGTGAAGTGTGTATTGATTGTGTGTTGTAATAGCAGCCAGTACGGGCTCTGCACCGGAGCGCCACTACTTCTGCAAGTGGTGCAAGGGTGACCATCCCGGTAAGGACTGCAAAGGGAACGATGTGCAGTGCCACTACTGCAAGAAGCTGGGGCACCGTGATTTTGAGTGCTACAGCAACCCCGATGGCAGAAACTATAGGCCTAGAGGGCAATGGAAGGGTAAGGCCACTACCACTGAGGGCCCGAAAGCTACTATCAGCCATCCCCAGGGCAAGGGAATACTGATTCCCAGAAGGGGAAGGGGCCGGGAGCAGGCAAGGCTGCCTTGAACGTGGTGGACCGGTCAGAGGCACCAGGATCGTCTTCTAGACCAGGTACCCCCTTTAAACCGTTAAGTAAGATAAGTGATTGCTTACCGCATTTCCATGCATGTGTGTTAGTGGGACTAAGTGAATAACCACATGAATAACGAGTTGAAGTATAATGTGAAAACCACCTAAATTAGAAATTTATAAACCTTAGGAACCTTCAATATTTGCTATCCAATCCCACCCACACCGAACCCCGGAGATACCACCATCGACATTGCCGACTATCCGACAGAACAGTGTCAGGTTATCCAACCAGGTATGATATTATTGAAAGGATACCTGACACCCGAAGCACAAATCCATGTCATTCGACGATGCGACGAGCTTGGAGCAGCACCTGGAGGTTTCTACACACCCGAATACCCAAGTGGAGCGAAAATGAACTTAAAGATGATGTGCATGGGTAAGGATTGGAACCCTTACACCAAGTCATATCAGGAACAAGAGCTGAAGATGGAGCTACCATACCGAGTATACCTGAGGAATTCCTTGCGGTTGTTAATCACACCGTGGGAATTGCTCAGCAAGTTGAACCGGAACAAATCCCAAGTATCAAGGCAGATTTGTGTATTGTCAATTTCTACCAGAAAGGTGGAAGGTTGGGTTTACACCAAGACAAGGACGAGTCACCCGAGTCTCTTAGTAAGGGAGTACCCGTGGTGTCTTGGTCCATTGGTGATACCGCAGTGTTTATGTAGGCGAGCAGAAGCGTGCGGACCTTGCAAGAAAGTTAGTATTGGAGTCTGGAGATGTGTTAATCATGGGTGGGCAGTCGAGGATGCTGTATCATGGTATCAAGAAGATCAAATTGAATACGGCGCCTCCGACAATAATCAATGCCACACACATGAAACCTGGAAGACTGAACTTAACCTTTAGACAGTTCTGAAGTTATGTGTAATCATGTAAAGTGTGAAGCCAGTTGTATGTTAAGTATGTGATGCATTAAGTATGTTAAGTATCGAGCGATGTAGCCAATGTAATACCATCATGTAACGATGAGTTTTATGAATAAAGCAGTGTTGATTCTTGAGCATTCCACCCGTGTTGTTACCAATATACTTATCAAGTTTATGAAATAAATTAGGCGCTGCACTCGGGACGGAAGGTACACTGAGTGTGTACAGAGGCAGAGGCCGGCAGAAGCGGCACTATCCTCACCGGTACCTTCCCAGTGAATGGCGTGGATGCGTCGATCTTGTTCGACTCTGGAGCCTCACATACGTTTGTCTCTCTCATTTGCGAGGAGACTGGGGCTAGACGGGGAGGAGATCCCTGACTTCTTAGTCACTCTCCCGTCTAAGGAGCGGATCAGATGCACCCGTTATTACCGAGATGCCACCGTTCGAATTAAGAATGAGAGTTCCCGTCGACTTGATAGAGTTCGAGGGGCTCGGATTTGATGTGATTGGGGATGAACTGGTTGGAGCGGTACAAGGGCAGAATCCTATGTGCCGAGCACCGTCTGCTTCTTAGGAGTCCGTCTGGGGTTACCATTTCATACCGCCAGAGGCCCAGGGAGCCTTCGACACAGATCATCTCCGCCATGGCCATGTACCACGAAATCAGAAGGAAGAATGATGTATACCTCTGCTATGTCCAGGACATAGAGAGAGACCCTGAGTTTAGCCCAGATGTACCGGTTGTGTCGGAGTTTCCTGATGTCTTTCCTAAGGAGCTCCCAGGCATGCCGCCTACACGGGCAGTTGAGTTTGAGATGACTTGGTACCGGGCACCGGACCTATAGCGAAGGCGCCCTACCGTATGGCTCCAGCTGAGATGACTGAGCTCAAAGAACAGCTGCGAGACCTGCTAGACAAGGGGTTTATCCGCCCTAGCGTCTCACCATGGGGAGCACCAGTCCTTTTTGTGAAGAAAAAGGATGGGAGTCTCCGCCTCTGCATTGACTACAGGGAGCTGAATGCTGTGACGGTGAAGAACCGTTACCCATTGCCACGTATCGATGATTTGTTTGATCAGCTGAGAGGTGCATCTGTATTCTCTAAGATCGATCTGCGATCGGGTTACCATCAGATTGCTATCAGAGACAGTGATATAGAGAAGACCGCTTTCCGTACCAGATATGGGCACTATGAATTCACGGTCATGCCGTTTGGGTTGTCTAATGCACCAGCAAAGTTTATGGACTTGATGAATCGTTTGTTTCGAGATCAGTTGGATAGTCAGTAGTTGTCTTCATCGATGATATTCTCATTTATTCTAAGTCCAAGGTGGAGCATGAAGCTCACCTGAGGAGTGTGTTACAGACGTTGAGGGAGAACCAGCTTTATGCGAAGTTCTCAAAATGTGAATTTTGGTTGGACCAAGTCTCCTTTCTTGGTCATGTTATTTCTGAGGCCGGGATCGCTGTGGATCCGGCCAAGATTGATGCTGTGCGCACCTGGCCTAGACCGAAGACGGTTGCCGACATTCGGAGCTTCCTCGGTCTGGCAGGTTATTATCGGAGGTTTGTGAGGAATTTCTCTAGTGTTTCGAAACCGTTGACATCCTTGACGAAGAAGGATGCACCATTTGATTGGACTGTGGACTGTGAGAGCTCATTTCAGAAGCTCAAGGATGCTTTGACTTCTGCACCAATTCTTACTATACCAGAGGGTACTGATGGTTTTGAGGTGTACTGTGATGCGTCAGGTAAAGGTATGGGCTGTGTTTTGATGCAACACGGGAAGGTCGTGGCTTACGCCTCCCGACAGTTGAAGCGACATGAAGAAAATTATCCTACGCATGATTTAGAATTGGGTGCCATTGTCTTCGCATTGAAGATATGGCGACACCATTTGTATGGAGTGAATGTGACGATTTATTCAGATCACAAGAGCTTGAAATACCTGTTCACTCAGAAGGAGTTGAACATGAGGCAAAGAAGATGGGTTGAATTCCTTACTGATTATGATATTAACCTTCAGTACAAGGAAGGTAAAGCAAACATTGTAGCTGATGCATTGAGTCGCCGAGCACACTCTCTCCATTCGCTTATCTCTCACTCTAGCTTGGTTGAAGAGGTGCGGAGTGCTCAGATGTCAGATCAGTACATGCAAGAGATCAAACAGAAGCTTATCGATGGCACATTCGAAGGTCAGAAGTATGACTTCCGACTTCATGATGATGGTTTGATCAGGCTGAATGGCCGACTTTGTATTCCACGAAGTAGCGCTGAGCTGAAGGAGCGCATATTGAGTGAATCACATTGTTCTTCTACTTCTATTCACCCCGGAGCTTCAAAGATGTACAAGGGTATGAAGAGATATTTCTGGTGGACCGGTATGAAGAAAGATGTGACAGATTATGTTGTTAGGTGTCTCACTTGCCAGAAGGTCAAGTTTGAGCACCGTCGTCCTGGTGGCATGGTACAGCCAATGCCCGTTCCTGAATGGAAGTTCCATGATATTTCCATGGACTTCGTTGTTGGGCTTCCGCCTACTCGGGGAGGCTTGAATATGATATGGGTCGTTGTTGACCGACTGACCAAGGTGGCCGATTCATTCCGATGAAGGACACCTGGAAGTGGCGAAGCTAGCAGAGCTCTTCGACCGTGAGATAGTACGACCATGGAGTACCGAAGACTATCGTGTCTGATAGGGATACCAGATTCCTCTCGAGGTACTGGAGAAGTACACGGGAAGCACTTGGTACCGAACTGAAGTTGAGTACGGCGTTTCACCCACAGACAGATGGTCAGAGTGAGCGCACCATACAGACGCTTGAGGATATGTTACGTGCATGTGCACTTGACTTTCAGACCAGCTGGATTGATAAGTTACATCTGATCGAGTTTAGCTACAACAACAGTTACCACGCGTCGATCAAGATGTCTCCCTTCCAGGCTTGTACGGTAGACCATGCCGCACGCCATTATGCTGGGATGAGTCGAGTGAGACGGTCATATAGGACCTGAGTATTTGGAGCAAGTACAAGCAGAAGTACCAATCCGGGCTAACATGAAGGCAGCTCAGGATAGCAGAAATCGTACGCCGATGTGCGCAGACGCGACCTGGAGTTCGCCGTGGGCGATCAGGTATTCCTTAGAGTATCCCCCATGAAGGGAGTATTTCGTTTTGGCCAGAAAGGCAAGTTAAGCCCGAAATATGTGGGGCCGTATGTTGTGACGGAGCGGATAGGCCCGGTAGCTTACAGGCTTGATTTACCTGCTGAGCTGGGCAAGGTACATGATGTATTTCATGTGTCCCAGTTGAAGAAATATATGTCTCATCCGTCTCATGTACTTCAGCCCGAGAGGCTAACATTAGAGCCGACCATGCGATCAGTGGAGACTCCCGTACGGATCCTGGACACTAAGACTCGAGACACTCGCCATAAATCTGTGAGATTGGTGAAGGTTCTCTGGTCTAACCAGGAAGTCGAGGAGGCCACTTGGGAGCTGGAGGAGAAGATGAGGGCGAAGTACCCGTCGTTGTTTACTTCTTAGTTTGTATGTATAGGGTACGGGGCGTACCCCTATTTAAGGGGGGTAGAGCCGCTTCGGTTATGTATGTACGGCATGTATTGGAATACATGTCTATTGTTATGTTACAGACCTTAAGTCCAATGTGATGTAAAGAATGTTTGTATGTTTGTTATGGGAGCGTTGTTGCAGAAGTAATCCCCGTGTTCTAATATTTAAGATACGTGGGAAGTGTGAACTTTGGGGACAAAGTTCTTTTAAGGGGGGTAGATTGAAATACCCCAAACCTCAATACGTTAGTTAATTACATAATTAATATATTTTAAGACTTAATTAGTCATTAATGCCTAGAAGCCTCACAGGCGAGGACCGAAACCGGTTATGAGTTAAATAAACTCTAATGAGAATTCTTGATTTAGGGACTAAACCGCCAATATGGTTAAGATCCTCTAACCAGAAACCATTGTATAACAGACCGTGTGGAAGTTAAAACACTTCACGACGGTAGAACATTTTAAGCCAATGTTCAGTGATTGATTACGTGGGCGTAATCCCTTTTAAGGGGGGTAGAGCGCAAAACCACTTAGTGTGTATTACCGTACAAGTGTACGTGACCTATGGTGTGCATAGCACAAATAATTTGTTTTGAGGATTAGAGTGTGTGTTACGTAAACATACGCATTCATTCATGGTGTAATTGTGGTAATTGCACACAGAAGATGCGAATACCATTGTGATAAGTGTGTTTATTTGTTAACAGTTGTGTGTGATAGTACAAGTGCGGGGAGTAGAGAAACTCCCGGGGAACAAAAACCCCGACAGTGTATAAATGTGAAACTGTGTGTTGTAGTTTGATAAATATATGTGTATATATACAATATAGTGATTCATGAAAGGGTATGAAACCGACATAGAACCTAGTGAGAATAAGATTCCCTAGGTAACAGGATTAAAATGAATGGAGATAACTGGTAGACGGAGTTCTATCCTTTAGAGATGTAATGATTATGACTAGAAAGACTAAAAGATAGAAAATTGGAAATGGGTGTATTATTTGGTGCGTGAAAATGAAGTGGGAGGTGGAACTTGATTTGCATGCGATCAAGGGAAGCCGAACACAAATTGGGGTGGAAGGATAGTTCAACACTGATGCTGATCACATTAGGGTTGGATGATTCTTGAAGCTCTCCTTAAGTGGTCGCAAATAACCACGCTAAGGAAAAGAAATAAAGAACATAAGTTGGACTTGGTGTTGTATGTGTTTTCAAAAGGGTTTTGAATTAGTATTTATAAAACGTCGATAGATACCTTACATTATGGAAGTACTTTTATTTAACCTTAACAAAGAATATTTTTGTAGTACTTGCCCGGTGACATGGGCAACATATGTGTTAAAAAAAATTAAGTGATTGTTTTGATCTCCCAAAGGAACGGGGACGGAAGGTGTCCATCGCGACCGGGTTCTGCGGGATCACAGTATATAAAAGATATTTTTGATTGTTATACATGCTATGACATGTTGTGTGGTATGTGAAATAAATACTATTTTGACCTTGAGTCCTAATGGTTTGAGTTCCGAAAGTTGTTATGTTACCTAGACCTATGTGTTTAAATGTTGTTATGTTACCTAGACCTATGTGTCTAAATGTTGTTATGTTACCCAGACCTGAGAGTCTAAGGGTTGTTATGTGAGTACAAATGTTGATTAAGGTACCCGGACCGTTAAGTCCGAGGTTATCATGTATGTTATGTTATGTATGGATGTGGAAATGTTGCCCGGACCGTTAGGTCCGAGGTTGTGATGTAAAGTATGTTTGGTTATGGAAGTTTTATTTTACAAGTAATCCTTGTATTCTAATCCAATGATGTGGGAAGTGTGAACTTCGAGGACGAAGTTCTTTTAAGGGGGGTAGATTGAAATACCCCAAACCTTGATATGTTGTTTAAACATTAAACTATGGTATTTAAAGGTTAAAAAGTGCCTTAGGAACGTCAGTGTACAATTTAAACCATAGTAAAAACAGTAAAGCACTAAAAGACAGTTTGAGCAAAAACATGCTCTAAGCTTGGAGTGAACTTGGTTAGGACCCAATGAACCTACCAAGACTAAATAATATTCAATTATGATTTAATAAGGCTAATTAAGTCCTTAGGAAACCTTGGTAGACAATTAAACCAAACAAAAACACTAAATACCTTAAAGTCAATATGGGCAGAAATGTGCTCTAAGCTTGGGATAAATTTGTATAAGACCTAAAGGTCATACCTATACCTTATAAATATGTTAATGAACATATTAAATCAATTACTAAAGAAAACCAAGCTTGAAAACAAGTTAGAACACAAAATGTGCTTTAAGGAGTCTTAAAGCACATTTTTGAAAAATTGTCTTGTAAATGAGTTTTGAGTGGCTAAATGTCCATCATTACTCTTTAATTAACATGTGTACTACTTAGTATCACATTAGGAAGTCTAAATCAATGGGAAATCAAAAATTTCACAAATATGTGCCTTAGTTTGTGAATAGTAACTAAATTGTACTAGTTTATAATATAAGTTAATATAAGTGACTTAGTTGGTCAAAAAAGACCACCAAAGAGCCTAAACTACTAAGGGGGCCGATTTTTCATATGTGACTCACCACACTTGACCAATCAAATAACTAAGGAAAGTAATAAAGCAAAAGAACTATTTGTTTTTAAACATAAATATTAATAAAGTGTACCCTCTCACCTAATTCACTTATTCTCCTTCACTCACCATCGATTTCTTCATCTTCTCCCAAGCTCCATCGGTTTTGCTACAGCAAACCACACCATCTCCATGAAATACCCCTAACCTCAATACGTTAGTTAATTACATAATTAATATATTTTAAGACTTAATTAGTCATTAAGAACATGTGGGAGAAATTCCCGAAAGAAACGAATCCATATAATGGATTAAATGCACAAACGAGACTTTAAAACACGTTTTTCAAGAAAACTGAAAAACGTGACGTTAAACGCCTAAAGCGGACTTGTATAAATTATAGTTGATTTTATAACTATAATTATATACTAATTAAAGTCTAAGAATTTCTTAGAATCAAAAATATATATTCCGGAAACCGGACCCGGACTGTCAAAACCGACAGTTCGGGAATTAACGGGTGTTATCTGCTAATGACCAAGTGCCACTCTCTCACATTGTAAAATAAAAACCAGATTTTTACTTCCCTCTCTATTCTATTAATACTACTCATTTACTAAACTACAAAACAATAAAATACATTTATTTCCCTCTCACACACAAAACTCTCTCTCACTCTCTCTCTTCCCCTCATTCTCTCTCTCACGTTTCTTTCCCCTCTCCCAGCTCTCTCTCGTTTTGTTTCCCAGCAATGGCGATTTCACATGCCAAAGGAAAACCCCAACTTCTTTCCCTTGTAACTTCCTCATCTTAGCTCCAAATCAAGAAATTCTTTCACCAAAATACTCCTCTCATCTTGGGGATCATTTTGTACCTTTCAAAATCTCAAAACTCCATACTTCATCTCCATGGGTGTTCCACATTTTGAAGATAAAACTCCACATTCTTGAAGCCCAGCATCTTCTTGTTGTTCTAAGGTAAGAAGGAAATCAAAAACTCACTCATTCCTTCATTTCCTTCTTGAAATCGATTTTCCCTATTTTGAACACATGCTTGTTCTCCTTGTTAGCTTGTTCAATCTTCAAGAGTTGTTGGAGCTAGCCATAATTCCATTACCAAGCATTTCATTTTGAAATAGAAGGTAATTCCTTTCAAGTGTTCTAGTGAATTCTAAATCCTAGGGTTTGAATTATAAACCCTAAATACTCATTTTGGCAATCTTGGCTTGGTCATTAGTGTAGCGGTAAAATCCCGTTGATAACCGATTGTGGAACAAAGAGTAAAGAGAAGGGAAGGTTTGGGAAGGAAAACCAAAGGTAATAAACTTACCTTAAACCAATGTGTGAGCTATGGAATGTGTTTTGTTTTGTGTAAATAAATGTTCAGTGAATTGCAGGTGTTGCTAATAATATGAGGAAATTCAGTGTTTAAATTGTTGTTGTTTAAGTGCCAAACTCTAAAGGTTATATACATTGTGGCGTTGTTGTCGAATTGATGGATTCGTATACAAATTGGTGTTTTCTTTTTGAAATGAGTTGTGGTCAAAGTGTTTTGAGGGCTAGATAATGTGGGGAAAACATGTAATAACTATGGGGAAGTCATGCCAAGAATTGTATTGAGTTTGGGTGAAATTCTGTGTTGAAAACGCCACTGAAAAATGCATTTCTGGGTCTGTCCGAACTTCCGTCCGGACTTGGAAGTTCGGACATGCCTCGTTAAGTTATAAGTTTTCGGAACTTTGGGTGATGTCCGAACTTCGGTCCGACCTTCGAAGTTCGGACACTCAAAATTTTTCGCAAGTTTTAAGTCTCGACTTGTGTCCGAACTTCGATGTCCGGACACAAGTTCGGACACCTCAATTTTCACAGGTTTTAACCCTCGACTTGTGTCCGAACTTCGATGTCCGGACACAAGTTCGGACGCACCAAGATTTTCACGGGTTTAAGTCTCGACTTGTGTCCGAACATTGATGTCCGGACACAAGTTCGGACACGTTAAAAATTTCCCAGATTTGCTCTCGACTTGTGTCCGAACATTGATGTCCCAAGTTCGGACAAATGCCAGTTTTCAACTTCTGAGTCTCGGCTTGTGTCCGAACATTGATGTCCGGACACAAGTTCGGACATGTCACTGTTTTCAACATAAACTGCTCGTTTGAGCCCCGTTTGACTTCCGTTTGCGGGGGTTGTCTAGAACATGTAGGTGGACTATAATAACAACTAAAAGATGGGGAAAAATCATAATAAAGTGTGAAAGAAAAATAAACAAGGAATGTGAAGTAACAAGTTTATCAAGGGTCTAGTATATCAATTAACCGACGTTATTAATCGTGTTTAGGAACCACGTACGGTGGAACACTAGAGCGGCAAGGACCAAGGTATGGTTTTCTTGCAGTCCGTTGCCTACCGGTTTACACCGGCTTGTGTGCTACTTGTGTTTTTGTGTGTTTACAACCTTGTAAGATTAAATCATGAAACGAGTTTACAGTTTTGTTATTAATGCGACGTGTACGTGCCGATACCGGTAACCTCGAATGCGTGCTAACCACTATTAACCCAAGTCTAGAAACGTAAGAGAACGGTATCCGGTAACAACGTGCCCAACCTGAGGAACGTTCTAACCCGGCTATGTGTGTATGGTTGTGTTGTGTGTTGCCGATTTATGCCTTCTCTCTCTTGTATGTCTAACTGGACTTAAACACTTAATTGTGTGAGATGATGTTAAGCTCCCATTGTGGGACTTCTAACGAGTGCTAACCGGGGAGTGAGGAATCCGGTCGTTCCGGTCACGCGTGCATGTAGGGTGTCGACATCTGAATCAGATTCGGCTCTCTCCTTATGTTAGGGTAGTCTTCCTTTTATGGGGAATTCGACCTCCCATAGCTTAGCCAAAGCTACCTACCTGACTTCCACTCGGGCTAGGGGGAAATTATGTGTTGATGTGTTCGGGTCACTACGCTCGTCTCATCTTTCAAGTTAAAGTTATTCATCCGACTAACAAAACAGTAATGTGATATGTGTTAAGCTTAACATGAGGATGAAGACATCCTCTAGGCTTACAAGTTGACTAACCATGTTGGTTGTTACTTAAAGTGAACTGCTTTCACTATGTATGTGTTGTTATTGTTCTGCAATAGCTTTGTTATATATGCACGTTGTATGATAAAATCAACTCCATGTAATAATGACAAATAGTTGCGTGTATCCCGGTAGTCAGCGGGCTGCACGTTAACCATGCCAGCAAAAGGTTGCTGACCCCCTTTGGGGGCTATGTTTATTTGCAGGATGAGGATCGAGGAAGCAGATTGGCTTTAGATCCTAGGATGTTGATATTTTGTTGTTTTTGGATGTTGAACCCGAGTAGTGTTTGTACACTCGAGGTCGTTTACTTTTGGTGGATGTAAAGTTGGTTAGTGATTTTTGAACAGTTACACTCGGTATATTGTAATTCTTTTTGGATGGTCATTTTTGGAAGGTTGTACGTATGCTCGGGATTCGTGTGATCAGACCGATACATATTATGTAACAGCCTTGTTAGCCACGTGGGTGGCTAACGGCGTGTAACACCGCCCTTTTGGTATATGTTTAAGTAATGATTTCCGCTGCGATTATGATTAAGTGTTAAGGTTTTGATTTTTGGGTGTTACAAAAAGTGGTATCAGAGCGAAGTATCGCTCTGATTACCGATTACCGAGCTTAGGAATATACCGAGTTAGGAAATTTAAATCTGCCGTCCCAAGGACGTTATAAACATGTGATGGAATAAGTTTGTAAGCACAATACTAATGTGCTCATATATATATTCAGATGGCAGGGCGACCGCGGGGACGAGGCCGTGGAGGGCCTGGTCCAGGAAACACGGGGGATATCCACCGCTCAAATGATGGCCGAAGCTGTAGCGGCCGCCCTAGCACAAGTTACCTCAATGTACGCAGTGCAGCAAGGGCAGCAACACCCGGGTCAGGATCAGCCAGAACCACCACCACCACCACAGCCACGCGAGACTAATTGGGTGAAAGCGTTGGCCGACTTGAGGCCCCCGTCTTTCAAAGGGGAGACCGACCCTTCTAAGCTAGAGGCGTATCTCGGAGCTCGAGACCGCCTATGAGACTTTGGCTGTTCCTTGATGCCAAGGTCCGACTAGCTGCTTTCTATTTGAAGGGTTCGGCTAGAAATTGGTGGAAACTCGTACGAGCCGAGAATTTGGCCGATCCGGATTTTGGTTGGGAGCAGTACACGGCATTGCTGAGGGCCAAGTACTATCCCGTGCATGTGCAAGAGGCGAAGCGCCTGGAACTGACAGTCTGAAACAAGGGGACAAAATGACGGTGGACGACTACTACACCGCCTTCACCGACCTTGTTCATCTTCTACCCGACCTTGGTTACTCGAACCGGGTCTTAGTGAACGATTCTACAGTGGGTTGAGCCACCGCCTACGCTATGGCATGGGGCCAGCCGAGTACAACACCTTGCAGGTAAATTTCCAATATGTCTAAGTGTAATAGTAATTTGTATGGAGTGTGTAAATGTGTTGCGGGGCATGACTAACACCTTGATACTCAGGAGTGCTATCATGCCGCTGCTAAGGTGGAGATCACCGTCCGTCTAAGGGACGAGGAGAATGCGCATAAGCGCAAGGTCTCGAGCGAGGGCCAAGCTCGCAAGGGTACCAAGGAGGGAAGAAGAGGAAACCTTACCCTCAGCCCCAGAAGGGCCAGCAGCAGCAAGATGGCAAGGGCCAAGCCCAGCCCACTACCACTGAGGAGCCACTGAAGCTCACTTATGCCTATGCGGCTAAGCCCTTACGCTCTCACCCGCCCAAGGGTAACTAATAATTTCGAATATCGATTCAAGTATGTATTGTTATGTTGTGAAGTGTGTATTGATTGTGTGTTGTAATAGCAGCCAGTACGGGCTCTGCACCGGAGCGCCACTACTTCTGCAAGTGGTGCAAGGGGACCATCCCGGTAAGGACTGCAAAGGGAACGATGTGCAGTGCCACTACTGCAAGAAGCTGGGGCACCGTGATTTTGAGTGCTACAGCAACCCCGATGGCAGAAACTATAGGCCTAGAGGGCAATGGAAGGGTAAGGCCACTGCTACCACTGAAGGCCCGAAATCTACCTATCATCAGCCATCCCAGGGCAAGGAATACTGATTCCCAGAAGGGGAAGGGGCCGGAGCAGGCAAGGCTGCCTTGAACGTGGTGGACCGGTCAGAGGCACCAGGATCGTCTTCTAGACCAGGTACCCCCTTTAAACCGTTAAGTAAGATAAGTGATTGCTTACCGCATTTCCATGCATGTGTGTTAGTGGGACTAAATGAATAACCACATGAATAACGAGTTGAAGTATAATGTGAAAACCACCTAAATTAGAAATTTATAAACCTTAGGAACCTTCAATATTTGCTATCCAATCCCACCCACACCGAACCCCGGAGATACCACCATCGACATTGCCGACTATCCGACAGAACAGTGTCAGGTTATCCAACCAGGTATGATATTATTGAAAGGATACCTGACACCCGAAGCACAAATCCATGTCATTCGACGATGCGACGAGCTTGGAGCAGCACCTGGAGGTTTCTACTCACCCGAATACCCAAGTGGAGCGAAAATGAACTTAAAGATGATGTGCATGGGTAAGGATTGGAACCCTTACACCAAGTCATATCAGGATACAAGAGCTGAAGATGGAGCTACCATACCGAGTATACCTGAGGAATTCCTTACGGTTGTTAACCACACCGTGGGAATTGCTCAGCAAGTTGAACCGGAACAAATCCCAAGTATCAAGGCAGATTTGTGTATTGTCAATTTCTACCAGAAAGGTGGAAGGTTGGGTTTACACCAAGACAAGGACGAGTCACCCGAGTCTCTTAGTAAGGGAGTACCCGTGGTGTCTTGGTCCATTGGTGACCGCAGTGTTTATGTATGGCGAGCAGAAGCGTGCGGACCTTGCAAGAAAGTTAGTATTGGAGTCTGGAGATGTGTTAATCATGGGTGGGCAGTCGAGGATGCTGTATCATGGTATCAAGAAGATCAAATTGAATACGGCGCCTCCGACAATAATCAATGCCACACACATGAAACCTGGAAGACTGAACTTAACCTTTAGACAGTTCTGAAGTTATGTGTAATCATGTAAAGTGTGAAATCCAGTTGTATGTTAGTATGTGATGCATTAAGTATGTAAGTTATCGAGCGATGTAGCCAATGTAATACCATCATGGTGTAACGATGAGTTTTATGAATAAAGCAGTGTTGAATTCTTGAGCATTCCACCCGTGTTGTTACCAATATACTTATCAAGTTTATGAAATAAATTAGGCGCTGCACTCGGGACGGAAGGTACACTGAGTGTGTACAGAGGCAGAGGCCGGCAGAAGCGGCACTATCCTCACCGGTACCTTCCCAGTGAATGGCGTGGATGCGTCGATCTTGTTCGACTCTGGAGCCTCACATACGTTTGTCTCACTCTCATTTGCGAGGAGACTGGGGCTAGACGGGGAGGAGATCCCTGACTTCTTAGTCACTCTCCCGTCTAAGGAGCGGATCAGATGCACCCGTTATTACCGAGATGCCACCGTTCGAATTAAGAATGAGGAGTTCCCGGTCGACTTGATAGAGTTCGAGGGGCTCGGATTTGATGTGATTGTGGGGATGAACTGGTTGGAGCGGTACAAGGGCAGAATCCTATGTGCCGAGCACCGTCTGCTTCTTAGGAGTCCGTCTGGGGTTACCATTTCATACCGCCAGAGGCCCAGGGAGCCTTCGACACAGATCATCTCCGCCATGGCCATGTATCACGAAATCAGAAGGAAGAATGATGTATACCTCTGCTATGTCCAGGACATAGAGAGAGACCCTGAGTTTAGCCCAGATGTACCGGTTGTGTCGGAGTTTCCTGATGTCTTTCCTAAGGAGCTCCCAGGCATGCCGCCTACACGGGCAGTTGAGTTTGAGATTGACTTGGTACCGGGCACCGGACCTATAGCGAAGGCGCCCTACCGTATGGCTCCAGCTGAGATGACAGCTCAAGAACAGCTGCGAGACCTGCTAGACAAGGGATTCCGCCCTAGCGTCTCACCATGGGGAGCACCAGTCCTTTTTGTGAAGAAAAAGGATGGGAGTCTCCGCCTCTGCATCGACTACAAGAGCTGAATGCTGTGACGGTGAAGAACCGTTACCCATTGCCACGTATCGATGATTTGTTTGATCAGCTGAGAGGTGCATCTGTATTCTCTAAGATCGATCTGCGATCGGGTTACCATCAGATTGCTATCAGAGACAGTGATATAGAGAAGACCGCTTTCCGTACCAGATATGGGCACTATGAATTCACGGTCATGCCGTTTGGGTTGTCTAATGCACCAGCAAAGTTTATGGACTTGATGAATCGTTTGTTTCGAGATCAGTTGGATAGATCAGTAGTTGTATTCATCGATGATATTCTCATTTATTCCAAGTCCAAGGTGGAGCATGAAGCTCACCTGAGGAGTGTGTTGCAGACGTTGAGGGAGAACCAGCTTTATGCGAAGTTCTCAAAATGTGAATTTTGGTTGGACCAAGTCTCCTTTCTTGGTCATGTTATTTCTGAGGCCGGGATCGCTGTGGATCCGGCCAAGATTGATGCTGTGCGCACCTGGCCTAGACCGAAGACGGTTGCCGACATTCGGAGCTTCCTCGGTCTGGCAGGTTATTATCGGAGGTTTGTGAGGAATTTCTCTAGTGTTTCAAAACCGTTGACATCCTTGACGAAGAAGGATGCACCATTTGATTGGACTGTGGACTGTGAGAGCTCATTTCAGAAGCTCAAGGATGCTTTGACTTCTGCACCAATTCTTACTATACCAGAGGGTACTGATGGTTTTGAGGTGTACTGTGATGCGTCAGGTAAAGGTATGGGCTGTGTTTTGATGCAACACGGGAAGGTCGTGGCTTACGCCTCCCGACAGTTGAAGCGACATGAAGAAAATTATCCTACGCATGATTTAGAATTGGGTGCCATTGTCTTCGCATTGAAGATATGGCGACACCATTTGTATGGAGTGAATGTGACGATTTATTCAGATCACAAGAGCTTGAAATACCTGTTCACTCAGAAGGAGTTGAACATGAGGCAAAGAAGATGGGTTGAATTCCTTACTGATTATGATATTAACCTTCAGTACAAGGAAGGTAAAGCAAACATTGTAGCTGATGCATTGAGTCGCCGAGCACACTCTCTCCATTCGCTTATCTCTCACTCTAGCTTGGTTGAAGAGGTGCGGAGTGCTCAGATGTCAGATCAGTACATGCAAGAGATCAAACAGAAGCTTATCGATGGCACATTCGAAGGTCAGAAGTATGACTTCCGACTTCATGATGATGGTTTGATCAGGCTGAATGGCCGACTTTGTATTCCACGAAGTAGCGCTGAGCTGAAGGAGCGCATATTGAGTGAATCACATTGTTCTTCTACTTCTATTCACCCCGGAGCTTCAAAGATGTACAAGGGTATGAAGAGATATTTCTGGTGGACCGGTATGAAGAAAGATGTGACAGATTATGTTGTTAGGTGTCTCACTTGCCAGAAGGTCAAGTTTGAGCACCGTCGTCCTGGTGGCATGGTACAGCCAATGCCCGTTCCTGAATGGAAGTTCCATGATATTTCCATGGACTTCGTTGTTGGGCTTCCGCCTACTCGGGGAGGCTTGAATATGATATGGGTCGTTGTTGACCGATTGACCAAGGTGGCCCGATTCATTCCGATGAAGGACACCTGGAAAGTGGCGAAGCTAGCAGAGCTCTTCGACCGTGAGATAGTACGACCATGGAGTACCGAAGACTATCGTGTCTGATAGGGATACCAGATTCCTCTCGAGGTATGGAGAAGTACACGGGAAGCACTTGGTACCGAACTGAAGTTGAGTACGGCGTTTCACCCACAGACAGATGGTCAGAGTGAGCGCACCATACAGACGCTTGAGGATATGTTACGTGCATGTGCACTTGACTTTCAGACCAGCTGGATTGATAAGTTACATCTGATCGAGTTTAGCTACAACAACAGTTACCACGCGTCGATCAAGATGTCTCCCTTCCAGGCTTGTACGGTAGACCATGCCGCACGCCATTATGCTGGGATGAGTCGAGTGAGACGGTCATCATAGGACCTGAGTATTTAGCAAGTACAAGCAGAAGTTCACCAATCCGGGCTAACATGAAGGCAGCTCAGGATAGGCAGAAATCGTACGCCGATGTGCGCAGACGCGACCTGGAGTTCGCCGTGGGCGATCAGGTATTCCTTAGAGTATCCCCCATGAAGGGAGTATTTCGTTTTGGCCAGAAAGGCAAGTTAAGCCCGAAATATGTGGGGCCGTATGTTGTGACGGAGCGGATAGGCCCGGTAGCTTACAGGCTTGATTTACCTGCTGAGCTGGGCAAGGTACATGATGTATTTCATGTGTCCCAGTTGAAGAAATATATGTCTCATCCGTCTCATGTACTTCAGCCCGAGAGGCTAACATTAGAGCCGACCATGCGATCAGTGGAGACTCCCGTACGGATCCTGGACGCTAAGACTCGAGACACTCGCCATAAATCTGTGAGATTGGTGAAGGTTCTCTGGTCTAACCAGGAAGTCGAGGAGGCCACTTGGGAGCTGGAGGAGAAGATGAGGGCGAAGTACCCGTCGTTGTTTACTTCTTAGTTTGTATGTATAGGGTACGGGGCGTACCCCTATTTAAGGGGGGTAGAGCCGCTTCGGTTATGTATGTACGGCATGTATTGGAATACATGTCTATGTTGTTATGTTACAGACCTTAAGTCCAATGTGATGTAAAGAATGTTTGTATGTTTGTTATGGGAGCGTTGTTGCAGAAGTAATCCCCGTGTTCTAATATTTAAGATACGTGGGAAGTGTGAACTTTGGGGACAAAGTTCTTTTAAGGGGGGTAGATTGAAATACCCCAAACCTCAATACGTTAGTTAATTACATAATTAATATATTTTAAGACTTAATTAGTCATTAATGCCTAGAAGCCTCACAGGCGAGGACCGAAACCGGTTATGAGTTAAATAAACTCTAATGAGAATTCTTGATTTAGGGACTAAACCGCCAATATGGTTAAGATCCTCTAACCAGAAACCATTGTATAACAGACCGTGTGGAAGTTAAAACACTTCACGACGGTAGAACATTTTAAGCCAATGTTCAGTGATTGATTACGTGGGCGTAATCCCTTTTAAGGGGGGTAGAGCGCAAAACCACTTAGTGTGTATTACCGTACAAGTGTACGTGACCTATGGTGTGCATAGCACAAATAATTTGTTTTGAGGATTAGAGTGTGTGTTACGTAAACATACGCATTCATTCATGGTGTAATTGTGGTAATTGCACACAGAAGATGCGAATACCATTGTGATAAGTGTGTTTATTTGTTAACAGTTGTGTGTGATAGTACAAGTGCGGGAGTAGAGAAACTCCCGGGGAACAAAAACCCCGACAGTGTATAAATGTGAAACTGTGTGTTGTAGTTTGATAAATATATGTGTATATATATACAATATAGTGATTCATGAAAGGGTATGAAACCGACATAGAACCTAGTGAGAATAAGATTCCCTAGGTAACAGGATTAAAATGAATGGAGATAACTGGTAGACGGAGTTCTATCCTTTAGAGATGTAATGATTATGACTAGAAAGACTAAAAGATAGAAAATTGGAAATGGGTGTATTATTTGGTGCGTGAAAATGAAGTGGGAGGTGGAACTTGATTTGCATGCGATCAAGGGAAGCCGAACACAAATTGGGGTGGAAGGATAGTTCAACACTGATGCTGATCACATTAGGGTTGGATGATTCTTGAAGCTCTCCTTAAGTGGTCGCAAATAACCACGCTAAGGAAAAGAAATAAAGAACATAAGTTGGACTTGGTGTTGTATGTGTTTTCAAAAGGGTTTTGAATTAGTATTTATAAAACGTCGATAGATACCTTACATTATGGAAGTACTTTTATTTAACCTTAACAAAGAATATTTTTGTAGTACTTGCCCGGTGACATGGGCAACATATGTGTTAAAAAAAATTAAGTGATTGTTTTGATCTCCCAAAGGAACGGGGACGGAAGGTGTCCATCGCGACCGGGTTCTGCGGGATCACAGTGTATATAAAAGATATTTTTGATTGTTATACATGCTATGACATGTTGTGTGGTATGTGAAATAAATACTATTTTGACCTTGAGTCCTAATGTGTGAGTTCCGAAAGTTGTTATGTTACCTAGACCTATGTGTTTAAATGTTGTTATGTTACCTAGACCTATGTGTCTAAATGTTGTTATGTTACCCAGACCTGAGAGTCTAAGGGTTGTTATGTGAGTACAAATGTTGATTAAGGTACCCGGACCGTTAAGTCCGAGGTTATCATGTATGTTATGTTATGTATGGATGTGGAAATGTTGCCCGGACCGTTAGGTCCGAGGTTGTGATGTAAAGTATGTTTGGTTATGGAAGTTTTATTTTACAAGTAATCCTGTATTCTAATCCAATGATGTGTGGGAAGTGTGAACTTCGAGGACGAAGTTCTTTTAAGGGGGGTAGATTGAAATACCCCAAACCTTGATATGTTGTTTAAACATTAAACTATGGTATTTAAAGGTTAAAAAGTGCCTTAGGAACGTCAGTGTACAATTTAAACCATAGTAAAAACAGTAAAGCACTAAAAGACAGTTTGAGCAAAAACATGCTCTAAGCTTGGAGTGAACTTGGTTAGGACCCAATGAACCTACCAAGACTAAATAATATTCAATTATGATTTAATAAGGCTAATTAAGTCCTTAGGAAACCTTGGTAGACAATTAAACCAAACAAAACACAAATAAATACCTTAAAGTCAATATGGGCAGAAATGTGCTCTAAGCTTGGGATAAATTTGTATAAGACCTAAAGGTCATACCTATACCTTATAAATATGTTAATGAACATATTAAATCAATTACTAAAGAAAACCAAGCTTGAAAACAAGTTAGAACACAAAATGTGCTTTAAGGAGTCTTAAAGCACATTTTTGAAAAATTGTCTTGTAAATGAGTTTTGAGTGGCTAAATGTCCATCATTACTCTTTAATTAACATGTGTACTACTTAGTATCACATTAGGAAGTCTAAATCAATGGGAAATCAAAAATTTCACAAATATGTGCCTTAGTTTGTGAATAGTAACTAAATTGTACTAGTTTATAATATAAGTTATATAAGTGACTTAGTTGGTCAAAAAAGACCACCAAAGAGCCTAAACTACTAAGGGGGCCGATTTTTCATATGTGACTCACCACACTTGACCAATCAAATAACTAAGGAAAGTAATAAAGCAAAAGAACTATTTGTTTTTAAACATAAATATCTTAATAAAGTGTACCCTCTCACCTAATTCACTTATTCTCCTTCACTCACCATCGATTTCTTCATCTTCTCCCAAGCTCCATCGGTTTTGCTACAGCAAACCACACCATCTCCATGAAATACCCCTAACCTCAATACGTTAGTTAATTACATAATTAATATATTTTAAGACTTAATTAGTCATTAAGAACATGTGGGAGAAATTCCCGAAAGAAACGAATCCATATAATGGATTAAATGCACAAACGAGACTTTAAACACGTTTTTCAAGAAAACTGAAAAACGTGACGTTAAACGCCTAAAGCGGACTTGTATAAATTATAGTTGATTTTATAACTATAATTATATACTAATTAAAGTCTAAGAATTTCTTAGAATCAAAAATATATATTCCGGAAACCGGACCCGGACTGTCAAAACCGACAGTTCGGGAATTAACGGGTGTTATCTGCTAATGACCAAGTGCCACTCTCTCACATTGTAAAATAAAACCAGATTTTTACTTCCCTCTCTATTCTATTAATACTACTCATTTACTAAACTACAAAACAATAAAATACATTTATTTCCCTCACACACAAAACTCTCTCTCACTCTCTCTCTTCCCTCATTCTCTTCTCTCACGTTTCTTTCCCCTCTCCAGCTCTCTCTCTGTTTTGTTTCCCAGCAATGGCGATTTCACATGCCAAAGGAAAACCCCAACTTCTTTCCCTTGTAACTTCCTCATCTTAGCTCCAAATCAAGAAATTCTTTCACCAAAATACTCCTCTCATCTTGGGGATCATTTTGTACCTTTCAAAATCTCAAAACTCCATACTTCATCTCCATGGGTGTTCCACATTTTGAAGATAAAACTCCACATTCTTGAAGCCCAGCATCTTCTTGTTGTTCTAAGGTAAGAAGGAAATCAAAAACTCACTCATTCCTTCATTTCCTTCTTGAAATCGATTTTCCCTATTTTGAACACTATGCTTGTTCTCCTTGTTAGCTTGTTCAATCTTCAAGAGTTGTTGGAGCTAGCCATAATTCCATTACCAAGCATTTCATTTTGAAATAGAAGGTAATTCCTTTCAAGTGTTCTAGTGAATTCTAAATCCTAGGGTTAATGAATTATAAACCCTAAATACTCATTTTGGCAATCTTGGCTTGGTCATTAGTGTAGCGGTAAAATCCCGTTGATAACCGATTGTGGAACAAAGAGTAAAGAGAAGGGAAGGTTTGGGAAGGAAAACCAAAGGTAATAAACTTACCTTAAACCGTGTGAGCTATGGAATGTGTTTTGTTTTGATGTAAATAAATGTTCAGTGAATTGCAGGTGTTGCTAATAATATGAGGAAATTCAGTGTTTAAATTGTTGTTGTTTAAGTGCCAAACTCTAAAGGTTATATACATTGTGGCGTTGTTGTCGAATTGATGGATTCGTATACAAATTGGTGTTTTCTTTTTGAAATGAGTTGTGGTCAAAGTGTTTTGAGGGCTAGATAATGTGGGGAAAACATGTAATAACTATGGGGAAGTCATGCCAAGAATTGTATTGAGTTTGGGTGAAATTCTGTGTTGAAAACGCCACTGAAAAATGCATTTCTGGGTCTGTCCGAACTTCCGTCCGGACTTGGAAGTTCGGACATGCCTTGTTAAGTTATAAGTTTTCGGAACTTTGGGTGATGTCCGAACTTCGGTCCGACCTTCGAAGTTCGGACACTCAAAATTTTTCGCAAGTTTTAAGTCTCGACTTGTGTCCGAACTTCGATGTCCGGACACAAGTTCGGACACCTCAATTTTCACAGGTTTTAACCCTCGACTTGTGTCCGAACTTCGATGTCCGGACACAAGTTCGGACGCACCAAGATTTTCACGGGTTTAAGTCTCGACTTGTGTCCGAACATTGATGTCCGGACACAAGTTCGGACACGTTAAAAATTTCCCAGATTTGCTCTCGACTTGTGTCCGAACATTGATGTCCGGACAAATGCCAGTTTTCAACTTCTGAGTCTCGGCTTGTGTCCGAACATTGATGTCCGGACACAAGTTCGGACATGTCACTGTTTTCAACATAAACTGCTCGTTTGAGCCCCGTTTTGACTTCCGTTTGCGGGGGTTGTCTAGAACATGTAGGTGGACTATAATAACAACTAAAAGATGGGGAAAAATCATAATAAAGTGTGAAAGAAAAATAAACAAGGAATGTGAAGTAACAAGTTTATCAAGGGTCTAGTATATCAATTAACCGACGTTATTAATCGTGTTTAGGAACCACGTACGGTGGAACACTAGAGCGGCAAGGACCAAGGTATGGTTTTCTTGCAGTCCGTTACCTACCGGTTTACACCGGCTTGTGTGCTACTTGTGTTTTGTGTGTTTACAACCTTGTAAGATTAAATCATGAAACGAGTTTACAGTTTTGTTATTAATGCGACGTGTACGTGCCGATACCGGTAACCTCGAATGCGTGCTAACCACTATTTAACCAAGTCTAGAAACGTAAGAGAACGGTATCCGGTAACAACGTGCCCAACCTGAGGAACGTTCTAACCCGGCTATGTGTGTATGGTTGTGTTGTGTTTGCCGATTTATGCCTTCTCTCTCTTGTATGTCTAACTGGACTTAAACACTTAATTGTGTGAGATGATGTTAAGCTCCCATTGTGGGACTTCTAACGAGTGCTAACCGGGGAGTGAGGAATCCGGTCGTTCCGGTCACGCGTGCATGTATGGGTGTCGAAATCTGAATCAGATTCGGCTCTCTCCTTATGTTAGGGTAGTCTTCCTTTTATGGGGAATTCGACCTCCCATAGCTTAGCCAAAGCTACCTACCTGACTTCCACTCGGGCTAGGGGGAAATTATGTGTTGATGTGTTCGGGTCACTACGCTCGTCTCATCTTTCAAGTTAAAGTTATTCATCCGACTAACAAAACAGTAATGTGATATGTGTTAAGCTTAACATGAGGATGAAGACATCCTCTAGGCTTACAAGTTGACTAACCATGTTGGTTGTTACTTAAAGTGAACTGCTTTCACTATGTATGTGTTGTTATTGTTCTGCAATAGCTTCTGTTATATATATGCACGTTGTATGATAAAATCAACTCCATGTAATAATGACAAATAGTTGCGTGTATCCCGGTAGTCAGCGGGCTGCACGTTAACCATGCCAGCAAAAGGTTGCTGACCCCCTTTGGGGGCTATGTTTATTTGCAGGATGAGGATCGAGGAAGCAGATTGGCTTTAGATCCAAGGATGTTGATATTTTTTGTTTTGGATGTTGAACCCGAGTAGTGTTTGTACACTCGAGGTCGTTTACTTTTGGTGGATGTAAAGTTGGTTAGTGATTTTTGAACAGTTACACTCGGTATATTGTAATTCTTTTTGGATGGTCATTTTTGGAAGGTTGTACGTATGCTCGGGATTCGTGTGATCAGACCGATACATATTATGTAACAGCCTTGTTAGCCACGTGGGTGGCTAACGGCGTGTAACACCGCCCTTTTGGTATATGTTTAAGTAATGATTTCCGCTGCGATTATTGATTAAGTGTTAAGGTTTTGGATGGGGTGTTACACTCCAACTTCCATAGCTTGTAACTTCTAGCTCTATGATCCAAATTCAATTCTAAGACCATATTTGTCTTAGTTAGGCAAAGCTCTTCAATTCTATCTTTTCAAATATTCAAAAGCTCCATTTCGGTGCCATGGAGATTCACCATTGAAGGAGCTTGAGCTCATCTTTTCACACCTTGTTGTTCTCCTTTGCTTTAAGGTAAGGAAACACCAAAGAAAACTTCACTTCCTTCACTTTTGTTGTTGACCGAAAATTCACCATGTGATGGTGTTTTCTTTTGCTCATTCATAGCTCATTCCAATCATTCAAGGGCTTGGTGGGAACCTCTCTTGTTACATATTCAAGTTCTCTTTCAAACTCAAAGGTAAATATCATTTTAGTGTATTAAAACACTTATGTTAAACTAGGGTTTGTATATGAGTTAAAGTATGAATTCTTAAGCTCATTACCCTTATATGTATATTGATTAGAAAGTTGACAAGTGATCAAACTCCTTGCTGATTTTCGGTTCAAGGAAACAAGAAAGAAGTTTGAGAGGAAAAGAGGTAAACAAACTATCTCAATGTAGTTTAAATGCCTTAGGAAAAGTGAGCTTGATTTGCTTAATAAATTACCTAAGGAGCCAATGGTGAATGACCTAGTAAAATGCTCTCAAGGAAACTATTAAAGGGCATATGTGTTGTTGTATGTAATTTCAGGTCAAAGGCATTATTTATGTGGGAAATTCAATGTTTAAGGTTTAAGTTATTTAAGGGCCTAAGAGCCATGTTATTTAAGGGCCTAAGTGCCAAACAATTTAAGTTTATGCACTATATTGTGATGTAGTGTAAATTTGATGAAGTTTTGTGTGTGAGAAAGTTCTTGATGGATTTAGGTGTTCTTGAATGTTTGATGGTAAAAACTATGTGTTTTGGAGTGTTGATGTGCTAGGAGAACCCATGGCAAAATTTGGAAAATGCATAAGAAGTTCTAAGTGTTTTAAATGAGTTTTGGTGAACTAGGAAGTGTTAGAAATGAACAAGTGTTTTACTAGAGAGGAAAACATGTCTTAAAGTGTACTAGGATGCAATAAGGGTTTAGGCATTGTCTTGGAGGATTTAGAATGCAAATGAGTGTTTGGGATACTTCAAAGTCTTGGTGAGAAAACATTTTAGGATAGTTGTTGTCATAGGTGGGAAACACCATTTAGAACCTAGTATGAAGTGTTTAAGTGTGGGTAAATTTTGTAAGAAATTGAGTAACATGTTGGATATGGAATTAGACAAGTTTGAGGTGTTATTTTAGCATTGGAATTTACCTAAGATCATGTGGGAAGCTTGGGTAATCAATGGATGAAAAGAAAAGATGAAACAAAACTTGAAAATGTCAAATTTGGGAATCTGTTACAGCGGTCCGGGACTAGGTTTTGGAAGATGACCCGGACCATGCATTAAAAGGGGCCAAGAGTTCTTACACTACCTTGGTCCGGGACTTAGGTCTTGTAGGAAGTCCCGGACCACCCCCTGATTTACCCCGAGGATTTCTAGCTTATATTGGTCCGGGACCTAAGTTCTGTATGAAGTCCCGGACCACTACATAAAACCACCCGAGAGTTAGATTAAGTGTTGGTCCGGGGCTTAAGGTAAGGACCAAGTCCCAGACCACTCTAAAAATGTTGTTTAAGGTTGGAAAATGATATGTAATGGTGGGGATTGATGAGTAATAATGTTATAAGGTTGTTAAGGACATGTTAGGTGGGTTATAAAGACAATTAAGTGGGTGAAAAATTGTAATGAAATGTGAGCGTAAAACAAGTTAAAAATGTCAAGTTATTTAACTAGTTAACGGGGATAAGTTATGAGCTTCAGACTTTAAACAAACAAGTTACCCCAATGTTAATGAAAGTAATTGTAATGTTACCAGTTGCTCAAGGGTTGTTCGAGGAACATAGGAGGACACAATAGAGTGGACATTGGTGACATGTATGGTTTTCTTGCAATCTGTGTCCTACCGGATTACATCGGCTTGTATGCCAATGTGTTTTTCTGTATGTTTGCCACGTTATAAGATAAATCATGAAACGAGTTTACAGTCGTTATTGTTGATGTGTGTTTGCGTACCGATACCGGTAACCTCGAATGCGTATGAAAGGGGCTAGTTAACCATTATTAGGTAAACGTAAGAGAACGGTATCCGGTAATAACGTTTCCAACCTAAGGAACGTTCTAACCACGGCTATGCGTGAGTTAGCTATGTGTTTGTTTGTGCGTGTTAATATGTTCATTACCCTTGTGTGTGTCTAACTACACTTAACCACCTGATTGTGAATTAATGTACTAAGTCCAATAATGAGACTTCTAACAAGTGCTAACCGGGGAGTGAGGAGTCCGGTAGTTCCGGCCACGCGTGTGAGTATGGGGGTCGTTGTCATATCAGGTTCGATCCTCTCTGTATGTTATGGTTGTTTTCCTTTTTGGTTTCTAACCTTCCCTTTAGCTTAACCAAGGCTATTTTACTGACTCACGTCGGGCCACAGGGGCATACTATGTTTGTTCGGTGTACTTAGATTACTATATCCGACACACCTTGGTGTTAAGTTATTCGTTCATTTAACGAGACGATAACGAGTAATGTAACGAGCTTATCATGAGTCTGGCAACATTCTCTAGGCTCTACAAGTGAACTAACTATGTTTGAGCCGGTTCGTAAAGGGAACCGTTCCCGTTATGTTATGTATTATTGTTGTGCTGAAATTCTTGTTGCGATGTGATGTTATATGTTGTTAAGATGTGGAGTATGTGGATCAGGGATATGAATTCCAGTTTATTATAAGAGGCATTTAAGGATAACCTGATTGGTGGATAAGTGTCGTCTATTAAGGAAATAACTCCATTAAAGGAGAAACACTCTAGGGGTTAAAGATCACAATGGGTGACTCATTAAGTGTAGATGTGTTGGATGTTTTATTGAGCCATTGTTGTGCAGTGTAGTGTGTTGTGTGTTCGTAGTTTACACGCATGATTTAAATGTAATCAACCGCATGCTAAGACGACAAATAGTTGTGCGTGGCCCAGTAGCATGCGGGCTACGGGATTACCATACCAGCAAAGGTGCTGAGCCCCTGGGGGGCCACCCTTTCTTCTCTTTCCTATTTTAGGTACAAGGAGCTGGAGGCCGTCCGAGAGTAGGACGGGGTAGTTGATTCTGCACGGGTAGTTAATGAATTCTTATGTATTATAAGTGTAGTAAGACTAAAATAGTGTTCGGCATTAGTTTGTAAATACTCGGTACAGTTTGAATGTATATGTATACTGGTTGTTGTTAATGGAAAGGGATAGTAATGTGTAGTTGCTCGGGAATCTAGTCCATCAGACCGATACAATGTATATGTATTAGCCTTGTTAGCCACGTGGGTGGTTAACGGCGTGTAACACCATTGGGAAAAGTAATGTGATGAATTGGGTTTTCCGCTGCAGTTTGTTGTTAAGTGTGTTGTTGTTAGTTGGGGTGTTACACGCGCCACAACAAAGTGGCAAACGTGCATTCTTGCCTCCCGCATGTCACACATTATCCAAAGAAGAGAAGAAGAGTTTTTGTCATTCTCTTCGTGATATTCAAGTGCCATTGGGCTGCTCAACAAACATATCGAGTTTGGTATCAATGTCTGAGCTTAAACTGATAGGGATGAAGTCTCACGACTATCATGTACTGATGCTACACTTGCTTCCGGTTGCAATCCGTGGGATCCTTCCAAATGATGTCAGAAAAACTATTACAAATTTATGCATTTCTTCAAAAGCTATTTTGGTTAAAGTGCTTGATGTGGAGACACTAGATAAATTACAAAATGACCTCGTGATCACCATGTGTCAGTTTATGTGAGCCTCAATTTTTAAACCCGTATCCTAGGTTGATTAAAGTTGATTAGGATCTGATCAGGTTTTAGGTCCACTTATAACCTAAGTTTAATAACTAAGTCATATAACCATAATCATTAAAACCTAAGCTAGCTCACTGGAACCTATTATGAGTCACCACCTAATTTTAACCTAGATCAAAGTAGGAAAGGATAGTTCGGGTTGGGGGGCTTGATATTTGACTTAATTAGGGTTCAGTTACTTTCATTACCCCTAGAAGTCGTTTTTTCTCTACTTAGTTTAATTACGGCTTATTACAAGTTGTTTTAACCTAAGTGTGCACTTCTAATTTTTTTTTTGAGATTTTAAACATTTTTTGACTGAAAATTAAAGTGAAAATTAAATTACCTAAACTAGGGTTTTGAAGGCAGAATCAAGTCAAATTTCAGTTATGTCCGTAGCCACGGACCTAATGTCCGAGACCACGGACCCTAGTTAAATAACATGAAAGTAAAAAGTCGAATTAAACAGAAAACAAAATTTTGAAAAGTTCGGGACCACGGACAGGCTGTCCTTGGGCCCGGACATGTACCGTTAAACCCTAAAAAATTCGAAAATTTCAATCCTGCCGCCGTCAGTGGGTGTCCGTGGCCACGAACAACTCGTCCGTGGTCCCGCACCATAGGTCCGCGGTCACAGACCACCCACGGACGGTGGGTTTTGGGTGGTTCCTGAAGGTGTTTTTGGCTCACAATTTATGGACGTGTAGCCTGAAAGATGTACAAGATGTTAGTAATCAGAAGTTCTCAGTTTGAAGTCGAATTAAGCACAAAACTTAGCAAACAAGTTAAAATGCAGAAACTAAAACAAATGTAGAGTTAGATAATGTAAAAGGTTAGTTTGCCACCAAAATTTGACAGATGGTCAATGAAATCGTGGAGAATTGAAACATCCACCTACAAACCTTTTTTTACCTTTCGGATTATGATGATTCTTTATGTCGGGAATCTTTCGGTGCTCCGTTGAAGTAGATTCCGAGTTGAGTTCGAACCAAGCTTCTGACCTTTGAGAATTGGTGATGTTCTTCATTTTGGTCGTGGTTTGATGGTGATTTGATGATTGTGGATGTGATGGGGATTGAAGAATGTGTTTTGGTGTTGCTTTTGGTAAGATTTCGGTATTGTTTTGGTGCTTGGGAGTGCAAAAACGTGAGAGGCTGGCTATGGAGAAGAGTTTTGACTACCTAGGGTTCTGAGAGCTTGTGGGATTCTGCCTTGATCAAAAGATTTATCTCTTTATATAGACTTCCTTAAAGATAAAGAAAATCTAGTGAAAACGAGATTTTTCGGGATTTTAATTAATTGACTTCGCAAAAAACTTTTGCTGTGAAATTTTATCCACATGTCAAGAATGATATTTCTGATTTTTCCAAGGCGGAATAGAATTTTTTGGATATTGGAATATTTTTAAATTCAATTTCTCTTCAGATTCAATCAGAAATTGCTAGAAAATTATTGGAAATTCGAAAAATCAAAATTCCAATGTCATTATGCTTAAAATGCCATCCTCTATCATAAGTTAAAATTTCAAAATATTCGGAGTTGATTTGAGCCACTTTCGGTGGAGAGAGAAAGCTCGTAGGGGGCTTAGGAGCCTTGAAAAATCACGAAAATACCCCTAAAGGTGACTAAGCTGCTCTTGATGCCCCGGATTGCACCGATCAAACCGGGAATTCTTGTTGTTTGACCAAACTGCCATTTTTGCAGCAATACCTCAAGGGACTCTCCTCCAGGGGGTTAAAATTTTGGGTATAACAGATTGCCCCCTGTCTGCCAGAACTTGTAATGTATATGAAAAGTCTGGTTGATGCTTGAGTGATGCCCCAAAATTTCATATTGTGAACAAACTATGCATGCCGTTCGAAATCCAGTGGGTTATGTCGAGCTATTCGAAGGTGCTGACTACCTAAAAGAGAAAGAGATGTTGTTGAACTATTCGAAGGCGCCAACTACCTGAAATGATGGTATTTTGTCGAGCTATTCTAAGGCGTTGACAACCTAAAATGTGAAAAATGGGTGGTATGCAAATGCAAGAATGTTGAAATGCTAATGATGCTGATAGTGCTGATGATGCCGATGATGTTGATGATGCTCGGATGCTGTTGATGATGCTCGGATGCTTCTGGGGACCGAAAACCCATGCCAATGCTCTTGGCTGGACCCATTGTGGACTTATTGCCATTGCCCCTAAGCCGGTGTGCAAGGATAACTCCTGGTAAAAACCATGGGGACTTATTGCCATCGCCCACCATTCGTTGATCCCGAAATAAGTTGACAACGCACAGGAGGATTTATTGTCATCACCTCACCAACTTTTTGTCGCCAGGTCTTGTGACGTGCCTGGATAATGCAAATAGGTCTTATGATATACCTATATGAATGAAATGAATGCAAAGTGTTTGATGGAAGCAGGTAGATTGAAGAGTGATGCTAGGTCTTACTATGAGCCTAAAGGGATGATTCTAGGTCTTGTGACGAGCCTAAAGGTTGGATCTAGGTCTTAAGATGAGCCTAAAGGTTGGAACTAGGTCTTATGACGAGCCTAAAGGTAGGATCTAGGTCTTATGACGAGCATAAAGGTTGGAACTAGGTTTTATGACGAGCCTAAAGGTTAGATCTAGGTTTTATGACGAGCCTAAAGGTAGGATCTAGGTCGTATGACGAGCCTAAAGGTTGGAACTAGGTCTTATGACGAGCCTAAAAGTAGGATCTAGGTCTTATGACAAGCCTAAAGGTTGGAACTAGGTCTTATGATGAGCCTAAAAGTAGGATCCCGGTGAAAGTGAGTTAAGTGTATGATGGGTCTAAATGAATGTAGAAGGATTAGGGCTTATGTCGAACCTGGAGATTGTGTGATGTGGTGGTATGGCTCAAGACAGGTCTGTGGATGTTTGAATGTGGAGATAGGGCTTAAGACGGGCCTGAGGAAATTTGATGTGGAGGTAGGGCTTAGGACGGGCCTAAGGAAATTTGATGTGGAGGTAGGGCTTAGGACGGGCCTGAGTGATATGAGAAGAGTTTGAACCTTTGGGTTTCTGATTTTTAGGCCTCAATCGGTGTAATTATTGCAATTGTTGGAACCAACAATTGCCCCCAGTATTTTTCCTTAAGGCAACCTAAGTTGTTTTAGGATTTGTGCCAGTCGATCGGAATGATCGATTGCCCCCAGTATTTTCTTTGATTAATTGCACAAAAACAAGTCTCGCTTTCACAAGGTCAAGGTTTATCTTGATGTGGTGCTTTATATCCTACACTCAAAGTGTTTAATGCTTGCACTCGTGCTCTCCTTTTGGTCAAAACATCTCAACCATTGAATTTGACATTTGTTAGATTTACACGTTCAACCTATCACTTTCACGTGATTGGATACACAACTAATAAGTCAGAAGTGTTTTAAGCTTATAATGTGGCTATGGGGTGTGATGATTGACAACAGGACAATGGAGGAATGTTTAGGATATGTGGAGCTATAAGGGTGACCAAACTACAACTTGCACCGTCTCTCGGACTTGTCTTCTTTGTCTTGAAGTCTTTTGGCTACTTCGTGATGACTTCGCTTGTGAGCTTGGGACTTGGGACTTTTGGGTTGTTGCTTGCACCTTCTCTCTTTCTTCCAATTTTGGATTTCTTCGAGGCTTTTTAGATTTGCCTTTCTTCAAATCTCTTTTTCCACAGGGTTCTTGTGTTTCCCGGTTTTGAACTTGGAAAGCTACTTTTTGATGTGAGCTCATTTGGATCTTGTGTCACTTTGGGACCATTTGCGGATCGTTTCGTCATGCTGGTAGCAGTTTTGCTTCTTTGGACTTGTGAAGTTGCTATTCGGAAGTCAGGCTCCTTGCTTCCTTTGGTCATCGGGTCAGTTATTCATCATTGGCTGGCTTGTTTTGTGGAGTTGTAATGTTCCAAAAGAGGCCATATACGAAAAGCTCAGTGGGGGTGCCTAGGGTGTAATGTCAGGGTTCACAAGCTTTTGGCTGTGTGGTGCTGTACCTAGGTGCTTCGTCATCCCTAATAGTTGTGTATATGTTCTTTGTTGTTTTTCATAGGTTTAAGCGTAAATTTACAAGATGTCTCCTTCGGTCAGAGTTATGCCGTTTACCTTGCTTTTGAAAATGATATCTCTGGAGTCGTGTAAAAATGACATGCTCTTTCACCCTTGGTTTTACTGCTCAAGGCACTCTCGCGAAATGTTCACTCAGAGACTTGTTCGTGTGCTTTAAACCAATGAAATAAACGTTATTGACCCTTAACTCAGATTACCCCCAGTATTTTTTTGGGGTCTTTTGACAAGCCTTTTGAATACCCAGGCTATTTGTTGGAGGTGGCTGTATGTGTGGTGGTACGTGGCGATGAAGTCTTGCTGTTTTGGTGGAGTGATGTAGTGATGAAAGTAAAACATGGTAGTGGGACACTTTCAGTCTACGGTAAAATTTTCTGTGGAGAGGTGATAAGTGATGGAAGCCAACAAGGTGGTGAGATATTCCCTGCGCAAAAATGAGTTTCATGTGGAGATGGGAGTGTGGTGAGACACATGGGATGTATGTGATGAAGGTAGTGGATGTGGGTGAAATGACGTGATGACTCATTTATTTATTTTTTGGTGTTCTGGTTTTGTGAATAAATGCACAAAAAATTATGAAAATGGAACTATACTCTAATTCATGAATGGAAAGACAACGTCAAAAATTGTAATCTTAAGAAAACTGCCTAAAATGAAAAAGGAAGCTAGCTACCATAAAAGTTGGAAGAACGATAGGGAAAAGAAAACTACAAAATCGAGAAAACTTCTAAAATAGTGACATTGAACTGTCTGATACCAACATACTGAAGACTTGAGCTCTGGGCCATCGGGACGCCATTGAGAAGACCGTGATTGTCTTCCTTCTGAAATTCGAATAGGCTCTGTAAAATGTCTAAACTAGGAATGCCTATGGGTTATATAGGAGGAACCCGGGTCTGAATCTTTTCCAAGCTGAGAGTGAAGTGCATGAGCTAGAGTGACTCCTAGGATAGAATAGATGTGCGGGCCTGAATACCCTTAATCTAGAAGTGAAGCAAACGGGCTGAAGGAGGCCACATGAACCGTGAATGGGCCACTGGGCCGAGAGAGAAAACCTTGAAGTCTGAGATTCCTTTGATGTTCTTATTGGGCCTTGAAGCCAGAAACTGGAATGAATGAGTTATGCAAACTATCTTGGATTCAAATGTTTTGTGCTATGGGCCGAACTTCTGGATTGAAAGCAAAGCTTATGGGCCAAAACTATGAATTGGTCTATGGGCCCCAAATAGAATGAGTTATGAGTGTGGTATTTGGGCCGGAATGATTGCTGAACAAAACCCTAGATTGGAATTTGGACTGAAACCTGAATGAGTAGTCTTGATTGAACCCGAAAGATGATGCCTAGATCTAGGGTTTTGGGCTAAAGCCCAAGTGAAGAGTTTTCCTATACTTGAATGGGCCATGGGTCGGAAGAATTTCAGTGGAAAGCTTGATTGGTTTACATGTCTCATGGATTACTTTTAGGTGGATTTTTTATGGGCCTAGAACTAAATGGATAAACCAAATTAGGCTAAAAAAGAAATCGCTTGTTTAAATTTTTGGGCCGAAGCCCACATAGCTCACATGTTAAACCAAACAGAGCCTTTGGGCCACAAATAATAAAGCCACGAATTCGGGTTGGGCTGAGTTGATGTAGGAAAGATCCTATCAATTTCTAAGCTTGGTAGTGGGCTGATCATACGAGAAAGTAAGGCCCACACAAGTTCAACATGTCCTCACTAGACGCTTAAATTAGACCGGGTATGGATTGATCCGGAGAGGTGCTTGGGGTGTGGGCCCAGGTTACCACAAAGGAATAGGGCATACATGCTATTTTCTTTAGGCATCCTCACTTTTTCCACATCACCTGAAGGTGTGCGTCTATGGCCGGGTCTTTGAATGACCAAACAAGGCTAGGTAAGGGCACAACCAGGAAAACGCTTGGGGCTAAAGCCCATGTATTAAGGGGATGTGGTTAGACGGCATCCTCCTCTTTTTCCCTGCTTATTCACATCACCTAAAAAGGTGTGAGTCCCTGACAGGGGACCCTAAAATGGGTCCCGGGGTAGAACTGGTTTGCGTGGACCCTTGCTCTCATATGATGCAAAGGTGCAGAAAACTAAAGTGCGCATGAAAGTAAACAAATAGAGTAATAAAGCCATAAATAAACATTTTCGAGTTAAGCCCTCTTTCTTAAAATTAAACAAGTTAAAATTAAGAAGTTGTCCCCAGTCTGTGAGCCTTGATTTTTAAACCCTTATCCTAGGTTGAATAAAGTTGATTAGGATCTAATCGGGTTTTAGGGCCACTTATAACCTAAGTTTAATAACTAAGTCATATAACCATAATTATTAAAACCTAAGCTTGCTCACTGGAACCTATTATGAGTCGCCACCTAATTTTAACCTAGATCAAATTAGGAAAGAAGAGTTCGGGTTCGGGGGCTTGATATTCGACTTAATTACGGTTCAATTACTTTCATTTCCCCTAGAAGTCATTTTTCTCTACTTCGTTTAATTACGGCTTATTACGAGTCGTTTTAACCTAAGTGTTCACTTCTGATTTTTTTCAGATTTTTAACATTTTTTGACAGAAAATTAAAGTGAAAATTAAAATACCTAAACTAGGGTTTTGGAGGTAGAATCATGTCAAATTTCAGTTATGTCCGTCGCCACGGACCTAATGTCCGAGACCACGGACCCTAGTTAAATTACATGAAAGTAAAAAGTCGAATTAAATAGAAAACAAAATTTTGAAAAGTCCGGGGCCACGGATAGGCTGTCCATGGGCTCGGACATGTACCGTTAAACCCTAAAAAATTCAAAAATTTAAATCCCGCCACCGTCCGTGGTTGTTCGTGGCCATGGACAACACGTCTGTGGTCCCGGACCATAGGTCAGAGGTCATGGATCACCCACGGACGGTGGGTTTTGGGTGGTTCCCGAAGGTGTTTCTGGCTCAAAATTTATGGTTGGTAGCCTGAAAGATGTACAAGATGTTAGTAATCAGAAGTTTTCAGTTTGAAGTCAAATTAAGCACAAAACATAGAAAACAAGTTAAAAGGCAGAAACTAAAACAAATGTCGATTCAGAGACTGTAAAAGGTTAGTGTGCCACCAAAATTTGACAGAAGGTCAATGAAATCGAGGAGAATTGAAACATCCACCTACAAACCTTTTTTTACCTTTCGGATTATGATGATTCTTTACGTCGGGAATCTTTTGGTGCTCCGTTGAAGTAGATTCCGAATTGAGTTCGAACCGAGCTTCTGACCTTTGAGATTTGGTGATGTTCTTCACGTTTTGGTGGTGGTTTGATGGTGATTTGATGATTGTGGTGTGATGGGGATTGAAGAATGTGTTTTGGTGAGATTTCGGTATTGTTTTGGTGCTTGGGAGTGCAAAAACGTGAAAGGTTGGCTATGGAGGAGAGTTTTGACTGCCTAGGGTTCTGAAAGCTTGTAGGATTCTGCCTTGATTAAAAGATTTATCCCATTATATTGACTTCCTTAAAGATAAAGAAAATCTAGTGAAGATGATCTAGTAAAGATGAGAATTTTTGGGATTTTAATTAATTGACATCCCAAAGGAATTTTGCTGTTAAATTTTAGGCACAAGTCAAGGATGATACTTCTGATTTTTCTAAGGTGGAATTTAATTTTTTTGGATATTGAATATTTTTAAATTCAATTTCTTGTCAGATTCAATCAGAAATTGCTAGAAAATTATTAGAAATTCGAAAAATCAAAATTCCAACGCCGTTATGCATAAAATGCCATCCTCTGTCATGGGTTAAAATTTTAAAACATTCGGAGTTGATTTGAGCCGCTTTAAGAGGAGAGAGAAAGCTCGAAGGGGGCTTAGGAGCCTTGAAAAATCACGAAAATACCCCTGAAAGTGACTAAGTTGCTCTTGATGCCCCAGAATGCTCCGATCGAACCGGGAACTCTTGGTGTTTGACCGAAATACCATTTTTGCACCAATACCTCAAGGGACACTCCTCCAGGGGGTTAAAATTTGGGTAGAACAGTTGGAGATGTATTTTCCTCCGTTTTTTTTTATTATGGTACATCTACTTGTTCATCTTGTTAGAGAGATCAAACAGTGTGGTCCGTTATACCTTCAATACATGAAAAACTGTCATCGTCTAGAGGGAAGCATAATTGAAGGGACCATAACGGAGGAAGTGGTTGACTTCTACACTCACTACTTACAAGGTGTTGATGTCATTGGACGACCGAAATCAAGACATGATGGCAAGCCTAAAGGTGTTGGTACGTGCGGAAAACAATTATGCAGAGTTGATATTGATACATTGAACAAGGTACATATAGTTGTGTTGAAACACACTGAAAGTGTCAAACCATATTTCAACACACACACCTAGTGTACCTCAAAGCAAAACACCCAACAATGAGTAATGCCAAATTGAAAAAGAACAGAATGCAACATTTGTTAAGTGGTTCAATCAAAAGGTGTTGTATGATGATTCGAGGAACGTCAATGAAATGGTCCAGTTGTTGGAACTCGGTCTAAATCTCAATGTGTTGTCTTATGAAGGATATGATGTGAATGGATTTTCATTTTACACCGGACGCCAAGATCATAAATCGACAAACCAGAACAGTAGTGTACATTTTATCGCTTCACAAGATAATTTCGCAGGTACAATTCACAATACACTGAAAAATGCATATTATGGTGTTATTGAAGATATTTGAATCTTGAATTACACTAGTTATGAAACTTGTGTATTTCGTTGCAAATGGGTGGACAACAAACACGGTTACCGTGAGGAGGACCATGGTATGAAGCTAGTTGACTTAACAACAGCGACTCCTATTGATGAACCCTTTATTGTTGCGTCAAAGGCAAAACAAGTGTTTTCCTATCATGATCAGTGTAATCCCAGATAGTTTATTGTGTTATAGAGTAAAAGATCAATAATGGGGTTGATGGTGTTGTTGATGAGGATGAATACGATTGTGAAGATAAAACAGATGTACCTCTTCGATTACCAATGGAGGTGGACATTGTTACTAATTTTGAATGTACAAGGTCCAACCACAATGAAGAATTGCGGATTAAACGACAAAATAATTATGAAGTTTGGTTGACAGTATATTATATATATTATAAAAATGCAATTTTATGTCATATTTGTTATTTGATCAAGTAGATCTTTGTATTAACTTTATTGTTATTGATTTTTCAGATCTTGGATTCGGACGAGGATAGAGTTAAGGAGGAGGTACAGCTGGGGTGCGATGAGACAGTTGGTGACGTTCCTACCGAAGAACCACCTGCATCATCTAGTTCACAAAACCTCCGGAAGGGACGTGACCGACATGTGGATTGAAGGTGAAAAAGGGTTCTCCTGTCGATTTGGTTTGGGACAAGTACCTAAGACATTCTGGAGGGTCGAAGCATCAGTTTGCTTCTTTCTTTGGGGTTGATGGTAAAGTCTCACTGCTCCATAAACAAGGATTAGAAAGATCAAGAACAAGCAGACAAGGACATCATGTGGCGGATGGAGCAGTAGAGATACATAGTCATGGATGAACTTTGCGATAGGATAATGTCTCTTCTAGCGACATCCCTAAGGCATTTCAAGCACCGGTTGGTATCTGGTTGGATTAGCAGGCTGGGCTTGCATAGTTTGCCTCTATGGGTGTTGTACGAAGGTATGATCACGAAGGAGGATTGGAAGATATTTTATGATGCTCACCAGACACCAAAATTTGAGGTACTATACAATTCTTTATTTTCCATTTACTTTAATGGAACAAATAAATATTATTTTTTTTATCAATAACTTACAATATATAAGTTCTGTAACAGAGATGTCAAGAACAAGCGAGACGTAACTGAGAGAAAAATAGCCACACACACTACTTGGGATGATCTGGCTATATAGGGCGCTTAGAGCAATGGAAGAGCAAGGGATTGCTGACGCGCATTAATGAAGATGGCACCAAATCAATCATTGAAAATGTTAAAGATGTAAGTAGGGTCCAGACTTATCTGTTGGGTTGGATGAAGAAAAATGATGAGGGAGTGTATGTATTCCCATAAAGTACGACTACTGAGTTGGCTTCAAAAATGTAAGTATTTATTCTTAAAAAGTTGTTGTTTACTCATTAGTAATTTAATTTCAAATATTTTGTAATTTAAACTAGTCTCGATCTACTGAGAGAGGGGAGGTAGTTCCGACACCTTCAAGTCAAGATGATCCACTGAATAAGGCCATTGGGAAAAAGGATCATCCAGGGTGAGTGCGGGGTCTAGGAGGGGAAGTTCGCCAAAATGATGTGTTTCCTCCGTCTCGAGTAAGACCACAGGTAGAAATCATACAGGAAATGATGGAGGCACAGTTAGGGGAGGCAGTACAGCAGGAGGTGGATCGACGATTAGCTGAGGAATGATGAGTCTATGATGAGCACCTGTGAAAACTTAAGGCTTTAATATTAGGCCAGGGGCATGCTCCTTCATTGACACCTGATCCTACATCGACGGTAGATCCTACACCGATGCTAGATCCTACATTGATGTCCGATCCTACATCGACCCCTAGTTCTGCTGCACAGGTCCCTACTTCTACACTGATGCCCCCTGTAACCTACACCCACTTCGTCTACGGGTGACACATTCATTATGCAAACCTCTAGGTTTGGGATTTTTTCCACCTTAATTATTTTAATGTTTACACTAAAAATGTAATTTTATTAGCTAGCTTACTATTATTATCAAGAGTTGATGCAGGTGTCTAAATCATGTCATCTATTTCAAGTGTTGGACGGTGGGACTACGCATGTTTCATTCAGTAGGGTTTGCATACCGGATCGGACACTCTAGTACATTTCAAGCGCATCCCACCTATTCATGCTCGTGTGTCGGTAGAAGACATTGTACATGGTCATGAGGATTCTCCGCTTCCATTAGAGTGGAATGAGTGAACCAAATTAATTCAAGCAAAATCTTCAGTTGTTCCATGGCCTTATTTAAGCAATGATGCCGGTGACGAGGTAACTATTTATATGCTTCAATGTTTATTCAACAAGATTGTTAACTTTTATGTTATTTTTCTAATTTAAATTATTATGTAGTATTAGATCAATAAAGGGAATATGACTCTCAAAAGACCCCTCATTTTGGCCCCAAAGTTCATCAAGAATTTGACAGCACGACAGAAAATGTATTACTTTCTCATGACGAAGGATGAGGGTGTTACCAACTTCAACATGAGAGTGCCTAAGAAGATTTTCCACACCAACGAGCCCATGGTTCTGATGTTCACCTTCAGTGATGTTAAGGAATTGTTGACTGAAGATCCGCTTAACATTGCTGTCATCCAGTCGTATTGTGTGTAAGTGTTCTTTAAATTATTAATTTATCTTTCATTTATTGTTTTGCTATGCATTTAACATATCTGTTTAAAAAATGTTCTTTAGGTGTTTGACTGCTAGACTACAAGGGAATGACAGAGATTCTGCCATCACCTTCTTGTGTCCGCAGATGATGTCAGCAAATCAGGGCGCGTTGGATGATTCACAATGTGAACAACACATGAGGCATGGATTTTGCATTGTCGTGTGAAGACAAAGCAAATATATGCTAATACCATATCATCAAATGTAAGTGTATAATAACTGAACTTCTTTGCTTCTAAATTATATTATTTTATATATGTGTATTGATTTATAGAAATTAAAAATGTTCTAAAACGCTTTCTCTATTATCTGGTGGTTTCAATCATTGGTTGTTGATGGTGTAGTGTGTTGACACCTCATGCATGTTGGTAATAGATCCGTTAGGCGATGACCATCGAGAGATCACGATAGACAAATTCTTGAAGGAGTGAGTCTTTAAATATTCATGCATTCTGATTTGCTTTTAGCTTGTCCTGGATTATTTGCATCCAATAAATGGACTCCTTTTTAATGCTATTTTGTAGTGGTCATAAGATTGGTTTAAGCGACATGGGTAGATCATTCTCCATCATGGACTTCTATTACATACCAATAAATAATCATTTTAAAGATGTTTGTATTAATTAAGTAATGTGATTTCATGCTCTATCTAAATGGTTGGTTAATCCATGGTTTTGTATGACAGTGTCCTAGACAGCTTGATTTATGGAGTTTGTGGCTATTATGTGATGCAGTACATGTATGAGAGTGTTAAAAATATTGACACTCTAGAAGACGATTAAAAGATAATTGATATCGATCCAAGTTGTAGTTAAAGTTAGTGCGTTAATAATAGTGTTTGTACTAATGATGATCAGTTTCTTTTATGTGGAAATATCGTTTCCTTTTTTCAGAAAAGTACGGAACACTTATGCCAAAGCGGACCCGGACTTTGTAAGAGATCATATGGCATAATATTGGTGTAAAAACTACTTAAGCATTACTTAGATTTTCTCCTATTGTATTAGACGTACATTTTTTATGGTGAAGAAAAGTACACTTCAAAGTTTTGCAAAGTGCAAATCTTATTTTGCTAGAAAGATGTGCATAGTGAATTGGTTTGTGCAATTCAACTAGCAACTCTTGTTTTGCTAGTTGTGCATATGTGTGTAGTGTGTGCTGGTTGCCAAAGAGCAATACCAGTTGGATGCTATGTACAAGTACATGTATGTATTGGGTTATGTTTGAAAACCCATGGTAGAGGCTAAAAAAATCCAATAAATAAATAAATAATTAAACTGCGGTTTAGCCAAAAGCCATCATTTAAAATATTTGGCGTGAGACTATATACGATGGTTATTACCTTTAGCCGACATTTAAAACCCTTTTTTCCCGCGGATTCTACTGACCATATACGACGCTTAGGCCGAGAACCATGGTTTATAGAACCCGTCTCAGATGCATCTCATGCTTCTTTTTAGTCTTAGACTAGACTAGGATATCATCAATGAATACAACTACTGAACTGTCGAGCTGCTCTCTAAAAAGGCGGTTCATCAAGTCCATGAACTTCGCCAGCGCATTCGACAAACCAAACGGCATCACCGTGAAATCATAGTGCCCATACCAAGTCTGGAATGTGGTCTTGTTAATATCATCATGTGCAATCCTGATCTGGTGATACGCAGATCTAAGGTTGATCTTCGAGAAGATTGTGGCTCCTCTTAGATAGCCAAACAAGTCGTTGATCCTCGGTAATGGGTACTTGTTCTTGACCGTGACCGCATTCAGCTCGTGGTAATTGATGCAGAGTCTTAAACTGCCATCCTTGTTCTTGACAAACAATACCGGTGCTCCCCTTAGAGACACACTCGGTCTGATGAATCCCTTGTCAAGGAGATCCTCTAACTGAAGCTTCGCTCTCTCATCTCTGCTGGTGCCATACGGTAGGGCGCCTTAGATACAGGCCCCATACCCTGCAATAAATTGATGGAGAATTCAACCTCGCGCACAAGCGGCATGCCTGGTAGCTCATTAAGGAATAAGTCTAGAAAATCAGCCACAACACGAATGTCCTAGTCCATCTCATCACTCTGCCTCATGTGCTGGACATAGTAGAGAAAGTCTTGCTTTCCTTTCCTCACGTCCTTCATCAGCGCCAAGGATGAAACAATCTTGATGGTCGGTTCTTTCCTTACACTACGGTACGGAACTGTCTTTCCACTCAGGCCCTTGAGCAATAACCGGTGCTCTGCACAATGTAGTCGGCCCTTATACCTCTGTAGCCAATCCACCCTAACAATAACATCGACGCCATTAATAGGGAAGGTACCTGAGATTGTCGCTTGTATTAGCATTAGATTAAACTTTCCAACTTAGTTATTTCAGTTTATCAATTGTCATACCTGTGATGACATTACCGAACTGTTTGGCTTACGCCATATCCAAGATGCTCAAGGTACCCTCCTTTTTGATTTCATGGCCTGAAGTATATAATTCATAGGATTATCAAAACAAAATGTATGCTTGAGGAATTTAAACTCTATTTCATTTATCTAATTGGTATTACAACATGTTTACATACATAATTCTCAAACTACATCAATACTTCTGAAAGTAAAATTCAAATGGCCGGGTCGGATGTGGGAATCATTCACTAGAGCTGGCGAGGCGGTATTGAGCTTAATGCTCTTAATCCCATGGTATACTAACCTTGAGTCCTCACCAAATATCAACACATCCCCAGACTTGAGAATGACCTTACTAGCTAAGTCCATCCTCTTTTGGTCACCATAAAGGAATTCAGCATTGTCGCCAATGGAGAATGATACTATCGGTATCCCCTCGGTGATTGACTCGGGTGTCTCATCCCGTTCTTGGTGCAATCCAAGTCTTCCTCCTTTTTCGTAGAAGTTGATAATGCACACATCAGCAACTATGTCTGGTAAAGGGTTTGACTCACACTCCTGGGCAATCTCTACCGGTTCTTTCACTAAGGTTTGGAATCTCTCGGGTATCCTTCGTATTGGTACTCCGTCTAACATCCTCACCTCTCGGTAAACCCTAATCTATGGATCCCAATCTCTCCCTAAACACATCATGTGTAGCTTCATCTTCGACCCATTGCCAAATTTCGGGGTGTAAAATCCCCCTAGTCCCTTACCCAAGGTTCTACACTCATGTACAATGGCGATATGTTCATCTAAGGTTAGGAACTCTAGAAGTAGAATCATGCCCGGTTTGACTGCGTGGCACAACTCGCCAGGATACTCCTGTCTCTCTTCTATGGCCTTAGATGATCTTGGTCTTGTAAGGATGGGGTAGCAGATATCAAAGTCCCCTAAGATGTAAAAGGTTTCCTAAGTGATTTACTTGTCTAAGCGATATTTAATACATTCATCATGCTAAAGAAAGCGTATAACCCTCATTCATGCTTCAAGTACTAGGTTAATATTATAGGCTAACGTTCACCGCGCTAAGTACTAGTACTAGTGCCTGATGCTCCTGCAGAGTTCAGAGTCCTTTGACCCTAAACAATCGCCTTTTGCTACAGCTGCTCTTTCGGGCCTGTAGAAGCATGCCCCTTCTGGCCACCCCTAGCTCTAGTTCCTCCAGATGCGGTGCCTAGAGTGCCTTTAGGTGGGAGATAGAGTCGGCTCTCCAGGTTGGGGAATCACTCAAACGACCTATGGCCTTTCCTCCCGTAGTGGCGGTGTGAGCCTCGATTTTAAACCCTATCCTATGTGGATTAAGTTGATTAGGATCTAATCGGGTTTTAGGTCCACTTATAACCTAAGATTAATAACTATGTCATATAACAAAATTATTAAAACCTATGCTAGCTCACTGGAACCTATTATGAGTCGCCACCTAATTTTAACCTAGATCAAATTAGGAAAGGAGAGTTCGGGTTCGGGGGCTTGATATTCGACTTAATTAGGGTTCAAATTACTTTCATTACCCTTCCTAGGTCGTTCTTCCTCTACTTGGTTTATTTACGGCTTTTTACAAAGTTGTTTTTAACCTTGGTGCGTGCTTCTGTTTTTTTTTATTTTTTAACGTTTTTTGGCAGAAAATTAATGTGGAAATTAAAATTACCTAAACTAGGGTTTCGGAGGCAGAATTAGGTCAAATTTTGTTTCCGTCCGTAGCCACGGACCTAATGTCCGAGACCACGGACCCCAGTTAACCTATATGAAAATAAAAGTCGAATTAAACAGAAAACAGAAAATTGTAAAGTCCGGGGCCACGGACAGGCCGTCCGTGGGCCCGGACATTATTACAAAAACCTAAATTTTTAAAATTTAAAAATCCCGCCGCCGTCCGTGGGCGTCCGGGCTTACGGACAAGGAGTCCGGGACCCCGGACATGACGTCCGTGGGTGCGGACCGCCTCGGACGGCGGCGTTAAGGCTGTTCCTGAAGGTGTTTTTGGCTCAAATTTTATGGGTGTGTAGCCTGAAAGATGTACAAGACGTTAGTGATTGAAAGTTTTCAATTTGAATTCGAATTAAGCACGAAACTTGGTAAACAAGTTATTGGACAGAAGCTTAAACAAACAGCAATACAGAAGCGTACGAAGGTTAGTTTGAACCCAAAATTGACAGAGAGTTAATAAGGTCGTGGGGAATTAGAAAAGTAGAGTTGTAACCTGTTTTACCTTCGAATTCAAGATGATTCTTCACACCGGGATTCGTCGAGTGCTTCGTTGATGGCAGACCCGAAAGGATTTCGAACCAGGCTTCTGGTTGTTGGTTGTTCCTGCTTTTCTTCACGTTTTGGTGGTATTTTTGTGGGGTTTTGATGACTATTGGTGCTTTAGGGATTGGAAAACGTGTTTAGATGGTGATTTCGGGGGATTTTCGGTATGATTTGGTTGGCCGGGTGTTGGAAAACGTGAGAGAGAGAGAGAGGAGGCTGTGTTTTCTGACTCTCTAGGGTTCTTGAGCATATGAAGTTCTATCTTTATCCAAAAACCTATCCCCTTATATAGACTTTCTTAAAGATAAAGAAAATCTAGTAAAAGTAAGATTTTCTAGTATTTTAATTAAAAGACTTCCCAAAGGAATTTTGCTGTGAAATTTTAACCACATGTTAAGGATGGATATTATGAATTTTCTGAGGTGGAAACGAATTTTTTAAATGTTGGAATATTTTTAAATTGAATTTCTTGTCAGATCCAGTCAGAAATTGCTAGAAAATTATTGGAAACTCGAAAAATCAAAATTCCAACGCCATTATGCTTAGAATGTCATCCTCTATCATGGGTTAAAATATCAAAGTGTTTCAAGCTGATTTGGGCATCCTTTGGAGGAGAGAGAAAGCTTATATGAGGTCTTAGGAGCCTTTAAAGATTACCAAAACGCCCCTGAAGATGACGAAGCTGTTCCCCATGCCATGGAGCGCGCCGATCGAGCCGGAATCCCTCACTACTTGATTAAATGCCTCTCACAACACACCAGCACCCCGTAGACCCTAACCTAGGGGGTCAAAATTTTGGGTATAACAGATTGCCCCCCGTCAACTAGACTTTGTAGTGGATGTGAAAAGTCTGGTTGATGCTTGAGTGATGCCCCAAAATTTTGGCCTTCACGAAATTTTCCATGTTGTGCGAAACCGCGTTGATTGCGTGCAGCTATTCGGAGCCGCTGACTACCTAAGCAACAAAAACACTGTCGAGCTATTCTAAGGTGCTGACTACCTATAAGTGAAAATGTGTCAAGCTATTCTAAGGTGCTGACTACCTAGGTGACGAAAATGGAATAATGTCAAGCGGTTCTAAGGCGTTGACTACCTATAATACATGAAATGATGCGATGCCAAGCAATTCTAAGGCGTTGACTACCTATAAGTAAAATGAAGTAATGTCAAGCAATTCTAAGGCGTTGACTACCTAAAAGTAAAGTGAAATGAAGTAATGTCAAGCGATTCTAAGGCGTTGACAACCTAAAATGTGGAAATGAGATTATGTCAAGCGATTCTAAGGCATTGACTACCCATAATGATGATAACTGGGTGGTATGCAAATGCAAGAATGCTGAAATGTTGATGATGCTAATGATGCTGATGATGTTGATGATGTTGATGATGCTGATGATGTTGATGATGTTGACGATAATGCTGATGATGATGATGATGCTCGGATGCTTCTGGGGACCGAAACCCGTGCCAATGCTCCTGGCTGGACCCAATGTGGACTTATTGCCATCGCCCCCAAGCCGGTGTGCAGGGATAACTCCTGGTAAAAACCCTAGGGACTTATTGCCTTTGCCCACCATTCGTTGATCCCAAAAATAAGTTGACATCGCAAAAAGAGGATTTATTGCCATCACCTCGCCAACTTTTCTGTCGCCAGGTCTTGTGACGCGCCTGGATAATGCAACTAGGTCTTATGACGAGCCTATATGAATGTGATGAATGCAATGTGTTTGATAAGAGCGGGTAAGCTAAAGGGTAACGCTAGGTCTTACTGTGAGCCTAAGGGAATGCAACTAGGTCTTATGACGAGCCTAAGGGTTGGATCTAGGTCTTATGACGAGCCTAAGGGTTGGATCTAGGTCTTATGACGAGCCTAAAGGAATGCAACTAGGTCTTACTACGAGCCTAAGGGAATGCGACAAGGTCTTACTATGAGCCTAAAGGATGGATCTAGGTCTTATGACGAGCCTAAAGGATGGATCTAGGTCTTATGACGAGCCTAAGGATGGTTCTAAACGAAAGTGGGTCAAGTGTATGATGGGTCCAAAAGGATGTAGAAGGATTAGGGCTCAAGACGGGCCTGTGAATGTTTGAATGTGGAGGAAGGGCTTAGGACGGGCCTGAGGATGTTTGAATGTGGAGGAAGGGCTTAGGACGGGCCTGTGGGAATTTGATGTGGGGGAAGGGCTTAGGACGGGCCTGTGGGATGTTTGGATGGTTTGAACCTTCGGGCTCTGGACTTTTGGGCCTCAATTGGTGTTGTTGTTGCAATTGTTGGAACCAACAATTGCCCCCAGTATTCTCTCCTAAGGCAATCTGAGTTAGAGTTCATGGCGATCGATCGGAACGATCGATTGCCCCCAGTATTTTCTTGTGCGAACAAGTCTCGTCCTCACAGGGTCAAGGCTTATATTTTGATGTGGCGCTTCCTACACTCGACGTGTTTGGTGTTTGCACTCGTTTCTCACTTACGGTCACAACTTCTCAACCATTGAATTTGACATTTGTTAGATTTACGTGTTCAACCTGTTACTTTCACTCGATTGGATACACAACTACTAAGTCGGAAGTCTTTTAAACTTATAACGTGGCTATGGGGTGTGATGAATGATAACAGGACAATGGAGGAATGTTTAGGATATGTGGAGCTATAAGGGTGACCAAATCTGCAACTTGCACCGTCTCTCGGACTTGTCTTCTTTGCCTTGAAGTCGTTTAGCTACTTCGTGATGACTTCGCTTATGAACTTGGGACTTGGAACTTTTGACTGTTCCTTGCATCCTTTTCCTTTTTCTGATTCTGGGTTTCTTTGAGGCTTTTCAGGTTTGTCTTTCTTTGAATCTCCTTTCCTTCGGGGTTCTTGTGTTTCCCGGTTTTGAACTTTGAGGGCTGTTCTTGATGTTAGCTCGTTTGGATCCTGTGTCACTTTGGGACCATTTGCGGATCGCTTCATCATGCTGGTAGCAATTTTTCTTCTTTGGACTTGTGAAGTTGTTGTTCGGAAGTCGGGCTCTTTGCTTCCTTTGGTCACCAGGTCGGTTATTCATCACTGGCTGGCTTATTTGTGGAGCTTGTAGTGTTGTAAAAGAGGTCATATATGAAAAGCTCAGCGGGGGTGCCTAGGGTGCAATGTCAGGGTTCACAAGCTTTTTGGCTGTGTGGTGCTGTACCTAGGTGCTTAGTCATCCCTAATAGTTGTGTATCCGTTCTCTGTTACTTTTCATAGGTTTAAGCGTAAATTTACAATATATCTCCTTCGGTCAAAGTCATGCCGTTTACCTCACCTTTGAATGTGACCTCTCTGGAGTCGTGTAAAAATGACACGCTCTTTCGCTCTTGGTTTTACCGCTCAAGGTACTCTCGCGAAGTGTACACTCAGAGACTTGTTTGCATATTTAAACAAAAGAAATGAACATTATCATTCCCTAACTCAGATTGCCCCCAGTATTGTTGCGGGGTCTCTTTTGACAAGCCTTTTGAATACCCAAGTTATTTGTGGAGGATGGTTGCATGCGTGGTGGTGAACAATGGTGGTGAGTGGTGACGGAGTTGGGTGATTTTTTGCTTTGGCAGCAGCAGCTTTGTTTTTGGTGAAATGGTAGAAATGACGGAACGCTGTGACATGTGGGATGGCTGTGGGGGAGGTGGCGAGTGTGTGGATGGGAAGGCGGTTTTGTACAGGGGGTTTCGTGAAAAATGAAGGTTCTTACTCTTATATGTTTGCAGACATGCTTTAAGAGAGAATTTTTTTTTCAGCACATGAACGGAAATATACTCATTAGAACACGAATCAAAGAAGAAATTTTATTGATAACCAAAAGAAGTAACAACGACATTGAGTAAAAACTAAACTAACTACGGAAAGAAAGAGGCTATGTAGAACAGCCAAAGGAAAATAATAATGACTCCTAATGATCCCAAAGCGGAAGTAAATGACTAACTACCCCTAATCTATGATCTACTCTTCGAGGAACATCCAATCAGGCATCGCTTCCTCCTTCGCTGCTCTTACCGTACCCTGTAAACATGAGGAACATGAGCACATGAATAAAGATGATAGTTCAATTGCTGAAATGAAAGTTGGGTCCGCTAACGCACCAAGTCCTTGACGACCAGGATTTGCTGCCGGAGATAGAACGTCAGGGATTCCTTGGAGATCCTTACCGAGGCCCTTACCCTCTTGATAACCGTACTTCTCCATGATAACCTTCCCCGGTCCAACCTTAAGTTTCTGAAAAGAAGTTGGATCGGACTGCTCTGGTACAACACTGAACCTGCTCAGATGAGACGAACCCTCCTCTTCAACCATGCAGACAGGCAGCTCCTTCTGATGTGGTTCACCTCTAACGATATGAACCTTCCCATCCCTTTTGAACTTCAAGCATTGATGCACCGTAGAGGGGACGGCCTTCAAATCTTGAAGGAAATCCCGTCCTAGAATCAGGTTGAAAGAATGGGGAATTTGCAGAACCAAGAACTTCACTGGATGAACAACCGTCCCGAACTTGAGTGAAAGATCCAATAGGCCGAAGACATGTCTTGGGTTATCATCATACCCCCGTAACACTATTTGGCACGACTCAAACTTGTCGTAACCCATACCCTCTGCCACTTTCAGAGGACAGATGCTAACGTCTGCTATCGTGAAAACTGATCTCCTCCTCCTGCTTTTGCCAAAGAGCCGCGACCATCCATTCCGGGGCTAAACTTTCCTCTGGCCCGCCCAAATGTTTGGCAATGGCCCGTCGGTGCTCTGGCGAGATTGTAAGCAAAGACCAGATGGCCATGGGGATGGTTGTTGCCTTCAACTTTTGAAGCAGTTCTCGCTCACCTGGAATCTCTTCAGCCACTAGGGGAGATGACATTCGCTCTTCCCCTTGCGATGGCTTTTCAGGTGATCCGTAATGCTTGCCTGACCGAGTAACGTGAGCATTTGCTGGGACAAAGCTGAACGCGGATGTGGGCTTCCGTCCTGCCCCTCGTGTTGGCTTTTTGTCATCCCAGAAAACAGTAAAGGCAGCACACTGAACTTCGGATTCTGATGTCTCGAGGTCATCCAAACGCTGATATCCCTGATCGATGAGGTCCTGGATCCGATGTCTCAGCACTTTGCAATCATTGGTATCATGTCCTGCTAGCTGATGGTACCTGCAAAATTGACTGAGTCTACTCCCCTTTCACGTCTCTCCATGGCGAGGAATGAGTGGCCGTATTAGCCCCTCGTCCTACAGCTCCTCAAAGGCCTGGCTTAAAGGACAACCAATGGGTGTGAATTCCCTTTCGGCTTTGCGGGGAAGCTCCGGCACCGGGGTTGCAAACTGGATTTTTCCTTCTTGGGCCAATAACAGAATTTTAGACCTTAAATTACGACAATTATCCGTGGAGTGGCCCGGGAGTAGGTGGAAACGACAGAACTGTTCGGGACACGCCCCCAGATGCCACCTGCGAAACCGCGGGGCTTTAAGTTGGACTAACCCCCGCCCTAGAAGTACTCTCAGAATCCGACTCTGCGGCTGCTGCAGGTCTACAATGGGCACCTGTGCGGCCTGCTCTTGCTGCGGTCCCTGGTTCTCTGGTGACTCGATCCCGTCCTCATTGGGGGACAGATCTAAAGGGATGGCCACCCCGAGAGCATGAATGAGAGCTCTCGCTTCTCTCGCAGCCGACGCAAATCCTGAGCTTAGCTCTTCCAAAGCACTCCTGTGGACAAATTCTAACTCGGCTAATTTCCCTATCAAATCCGCAAGCTCAGCGAGCTGAGCACTCCGATCGTTAACTCCAGACGACATCCTAGCTGCGAGCGGTGCTGCCTGTTTTAAGCAAAGAGATAAGTCAGCATTGCGGGAGTGAGACTAGGAACTCAGGCCGAAGATGAATGCCGGACTCCAAAATTTGGGAGGGTCTGCTTTGGACTGCACTTCTGGGTTGCAAGATTTGTTGGTCTTACGAGTGGACATTGCAAGAATCTGGCTTGTAACAAGAATCAGCTTAAAAGGATTCTTTTTTGTGCTTTGGGGTGGTCGGAGTATTTGGACTACGAAAACCCTTAAAATGTCTTATTTGGGCCAGGAGAGATGGATGGATTCAGACACTAGGCCTGAGGCCCAGGAGAAAAGGAGCACATACACAGAAATTCTACCTAAGGAGGTGATGCAAATGTTCTCACGAAATAACTCAGTCCAATGGGTACAGATCGATCCGGAGAGGTGCTTGGGGCACTGGCCCAGGTCACCACAAAGGAATAGGGCTTGCACGCTATCCTCTTTGGGCTTCCCCACTTTTTTTTTCACATCACCAGAAGGTGTGCGTCTACGGTCGGGTCTTTGACTGACCAAACAATGGGCTAGGTAAGGGTACTGCCAGGAAAATGCTTGGGGCTAAAGCCCAGGTATTAAGGGGGTGTGGTTAGACGACACCCTCCTCTTTTCCCCCACTTATTCACATCACCTAAAAGGTGTGAGTCCCTGACAGGGGACCCTCAAACGGGTCCCGGGGTGAGATTGGTTTGCGTGGACCCTCGCTCTCATATGATGCAAGGGTGCAAAAATTAAAGTGCGCATGAAAGTAAACAAATAGAGTAAATAAAGCCATAAATGAACATTTTCAAGTTAAACCCTCTTTCTTAAAATTAAACAAGTTAATATCAAGAAGTTGTCCCCAGCAGAGTCGCCAGTCTGTGAGCCTCGATTTTAAACCCTATCCTATGTGGATTAAGTTGATTAGGATCTAATCGGGTTTTAGGTCCACTTATAACCTAAGATTAATAACTATGTCATATAACAAAATTATTAAAACCTAGGCTAGCTCACTGGAACCTATTATGAGTCGCCACCTAATTTTAACCTAGATCAAATTAGGAAAGGAGAGTTCGGGTTCGGGGGCTTGATGTTCGACTTAATTAGGATTCAAATTACTTTCATTACCCTTCCTAGGTCGTTTTTCCTCTACTTGGTTTATTTACGGCTTTTTACAAAGTTGTTTTTAACCTTGGTGCGTGCTTCTGTTTTTTTTTTTAACGTTTTTTGGCATAAAATTAATGTGGAAATTAAAATTACCTAAACTAGGGTTTCGGAGGCAGAATTAGGTCAAATTTTGTTTCCGTCCGTAGCCACGGACCTAATGTCCGAGACCACGGACCCCAGTTAACCTATATGAAAATAAAAGTCGAATTAAACAGAAAACAGAAAATTGTAAAGTCCAGGGCCACGGACAGGCCATCCGTGGGCCCGGACATTATTACAAAAACCTAAATTTTTAAAATTAAAAATCACGCCGCCGTCCGTGGGCGTCCGGGCTTACGGACAAGGAGTCCGGGACCCCGGACATGACGTCCGTGGGTGCGAACCGCCCTCGAACGGCGGCGTTAAGGTTGTTCCTGAAGGTGTTTTTGGCTCAAATTTTATGGGTGTGTAGCCTGAAAGATGTACAAGACGTTAGTGATTGAAAGTTTTCAATTTGAATTCGAATTAAGCACGAAACTTGGTAAACAAGTTATTGGACAGAAGCTTAAACAAACAGTAATACAGAAGTGTACGAAGGTTAGTTTGAACCCAAAATTTGACAGAGAGTTAATAAGGTCGTGGGGAATTAGAAAAGTAGAGTTGTAACATGTTTTACCTTCGAATTCAAGATGATTCTTCACACCGGGATTCGTCGAGTGCTTCGTTAATGGCAGACCCGAAAGGATTTCGAACCAGGCTTCTGGTTGTTGGTTGTTCCTGCTGTTCTTCACGTTTTGGTGGTATTTTTGTGGGGTTTTGATGACTATTGGTGCTTTGGGGATTGGAAAACGTGTTTAGATGGTGATTTCGGGGGATTTTCGGTATGATTTGGGTGGCCGGGTGTTGGAAAACGTGTGAGAGAGAGAGGAGGCTGTGTTTTCTGACTCTCTAGGGTTCTTAAGCATATGAAGTTCTATCTTTATCCAAAAACCTATCCCCTTATATAGACTTTCTTAAAGATAAAGAAAATCTAGTAAAAGTAAGATTTTATGGTATTTTAATTAAAAGACTTCCCAAAGGAATTTTGCTGTGAAATTTTAACCACATGTCAAGGATGGATATTATGAATTTTCTGAGGTGGAAACGAATTTTTTAAATGTTGGAATATTTTTAAATTGAATTTCTTGTCAGATCCAGTCAGAAATTGCTAGAAAATTATTGGAAACTCGAAAAATCAAAATTCCAACGCCATTATGCTTAGAATGTCATCCTCTATCATGGGTTAAAATATCAAAGTGTTTCAAGCTGATTTGGGCATTCTTTGGAGGAGAGAGAAAGCTTATAGGAGGTCTCAGGAGCCTTTAAAGATTACCAAAACGCCCCTGAAGATGACGAAGCTGTTCCCCATGCCATGGAGCGCGCCGATCGAGCCGGAATCCCTCACTTCTTGATTAAAATGCCTCTCACAACACCAGCACCCCGTAGACCCTAACCTAGGGGGTCAAAATTTTGGGTATAACAGGCGGCCATCGACCGAATTCCCCATGTAATCTACACCAGGGTAATCCTTACCGCATCGCTTGTAGTGGAAGTGGTGCTGTGGCGGAGCGGAACCTATTACAAGGTACATCCTTGGATTAGTAAAGGAAAGGAGATGAGGTAATTAATTTACAACTTAGGATAAGGATATGATCTATTACCCTTAGGGGGTGCAGATCGCAAAGGCTGGACATCATAAGTGGGAGGGTCGATAGCGGGACATGCTCCTTGCCCTTATGGCTAGCATGGCTCTTCCACTCCTTCTTCCAAGCAAAGACTTACCTGTTACCGGTCTTATGTCAGAATTATATAATTAAAGCAAGCAAGGTAATTGGACTTAAATAAGGTAGTTCCTTATTTTCCGTGCTTGCTGCTACCGCCCTTAGGTTGGGCCTCATCCTCCTTCTTCGACGCCTTACGCTTCTTCCCCTGAGTGTCCTCCCGAGAGTTCACCATCAACTCGGTCCTCGAGGCAGCGTCGTAACACTTGTAATTCACCGGTAAGTTCCTAGGTATTTATATTAACTCAAATACCAATGTAATAAGTCATTAATTTATTTACCTGGACCGTGGGATACAAGGTAGCATGCGTTGCTGCCTTAATCCGATAAAGAAGACCTCCCCGAAACTTCTCGACCTTCACGGTCTTTGAGTACACCACACCGGGGACAAAGTCTAGGAGACTGATAATTTGAGCATATTACTGGTCTACGGTCAAACTCCCCTGCTTCAGCATCTCGAACTCTTCTCTCTTACTCTGCTTCAGATGAGCATGGTAATATTTCTCTCGCAGCAGCTCCATAAATCCCGCCCAAGCAAACACCTCAATAGCTAGGTAGTGGGCCTCCACCGACCTCGACTAAGTGCTGGCGGCATCCTTCAGATGGAAGGCCGGTATCATGATCTACTGCTCAGCTAGAACATAGATGGCATCGAGGCTTTTTCATGCTCGACATAAACCTCTCCAAAGCTGTGGGATCTGCCTCTCCATCATAAGTTGGCGCTCTAGTGTCTGAAACACTCTTGAGTTAGTTGTGCTCTCTAGGTGTGGGTGGGACTGGGACTACTGGTGGTGCTGGAGGCGGTGGCGGTGCTGGCGGTGGTCCAAACTGAACACCACCCATCTGGGCTATATGAGAAAAGACGGCAGCTACTGTCTCTGCAATGCTCGGGGCTAGGGCCTCTGGAACGCCACCTCCAGCCAATCCACCTTTGCCTCGGCCGGCTTTACAACCTCTGTCTTGGCTAGACATTTGAAAGAAGGTAATTGATCAATACTTGGTAACATACCACATTAAACCATTCAAAAACTTAAGCACCCTTAAGGCTCAAACTTACATGCATTAGCATTTCCTGGACCATACTAGATCATGAATTTTACAACAGTTTCCCCATAACTTAATATCCTATGCTCACGGTTTCTTTTCCTACTATCTCTTGTCATCAGAGCAGATACCACTTTTTGATTACATAACAACATACCGTTCGCCGACGGTGAGTGTGTAGAAGTCTTGTCCTGGGTCCGCACTCTATGTACTAAGATCTGGAATACGCATAACACTACGTATCAATACCCATGCATGATCTTAATTCAATTTGACATTTCCGAATAAATACTAATTCCCTTGGTAATAACCCTGTGATCATCTAATTGTTATTTCTTAGGTTTTTGGAGGAGTTCGGAATTAGTTGAGTTAATACTTTAATTCATGTATTAACAACATTGTTGTATCACTTACAACTTAGCACTTAATCCTAATAACCTATCTCATTTAATCATAAGTTTGATTACATATATATAAATATATATCTATATAGTTTTGTTACTAAATGTTTACTTCTTTTAAAGTCTCACCTTACTTATGAGTTTGTCAATCTTACCCTTCTTGGTCAATTGAGTTGACTAGGTCAATGTAGTTGACTTGACCAAAGTCTTCAAGTTAATATTTCTATATAATTCACCATTTAATCCTTTGAATTATATAACTCATCTATTTATCCAACTTTCCATACCTTAACTTTAGACCTTTATGTCTAATGTTTTATAATATGACTCTCACATATATTAAACTTCTCTCTTAATATAGTCAATCCAAAACTATATTATATAATTACAATATTCCATATACTCTCAGAATTTTATGTGATCTTCCAAGTTCCTTAATTTATACTAACTTCACTTAGCTAGTATTTAAATCTTATCTTTGTTGTCACATATGACATTCCCTATCATATTATAAAATTCATTTTTAAATTCTAGATTCTCGCATTTGACCTCCAATTTTCCATAAAGTACATTCTTACCACATTATCTTTTATAACATTACATTTCTACTTTAAATGACATACGTTATCACATTCCCACTCTTATTTTATTATAACCTAAAGTTTTATGTACTATTATTTTATAACCGAATAGACCCCAACATTTTTTTCAAGATATCCTTTACTCACCATAAACTTCGGTAATTTACAAAGTGACCACACTCACTTTTTACAACTTTATAATTTCATTCTTAAACCTTATATTATACAACCTTATGAATTAAATTCCAAAATCAACCCAAATTTTTCCATAATAACCAAACAGACCCCTGGTCTGTTTTATTCACATTTTCTCCCCATAACTTTCAGATTTTACACCTTGACCCCATAAGTTTCACAAAACTTACAATTAACTTCTAGACTTCATTCAAATTCCTATTATGATTATTTCTTCACCTAACTTGGTCAACACTCTTTCCTTAACCATGTTGACCACCATAATTTGTTTTGACCAATATTTTTTCATAATTATGATTTAACCCCTCATTTTTCCTAAGGTTTTCATTTAAGTCCTTAACTTTTCCAAAACTCATATTTTACATCTTAAACCCATTTAAAACCAAAATTTTGGCTATTAACAGTTTAGCACTCCAAATAATATTTATTTACACTCACACACTCATATTATACTCATTTGTTCTCTAGAACATCCCATAAGTTCTTAAACACTTCTAAAGTCATTTTTGACATTAAACTCCAACTTAGTATTACCTAGTCCTTAGGTATTTTTATCCAAACTTTCTTAGTGATATTAACATTCCAAATAACCTCTTAACAACAGGTTTTCTCACCAAATCAAATACTAACCAAATGCTTAACTCATAAAGCATTAAAATTACTTAAACACTTATAAACTTGGCCTAAACACATGGCCATATTACGAAAATAAACCATAGCTTAAAAGGACATAAAATGCCCCAAAGTACACAACTTAGTCTCGGTTATTTACAATTTTTACCCCAATGTTTTTTGTAATTGCAATTTAACCACTTCAACCTTATAATCTGACATTTAAGTCATCAAACCACTTAATTAATCCATCCAAAGTTGTTCATATTATTTCATTGTTATTTTTATTTCAATTTTGACCATTTCCAAAATAGAATCTTGGCCTTGTTTGGCTACACACCCAAAATTGCCTTAAAGCATGAAAATATGTTTTAAAAGTTTACTTACACTTTTGAAGCTCAAACAGAATTTTTCTCCACACCCTCTCAGCCCTATGGTGATAGAGAAGCTCTAGGGTTTAGATTATGTACTTACCTTTCAAAGGATGATTTTTGACTTGATTTTACCTCCTTTGCTCTCGGTCTCCTTGAGTATTTTCACTCAACTTTCAGCCATGTGTTTAACAAAGCCAATGGAGTATAGTTAGGGTCTAAAAATAAGCTAAACATAAGGATTAAACTTAAGGCATGAAAATGAGCTTTTAGGAGATTGTTTTACCTTTGATTTTCAAGGAACAAACTAGCTCATTCTCGGCTATTTATGGAACAAATTATGAGAGTTAGATTTCTTGTAAAGCTATAGATAAAGAGTAGATTAAGGAACATAGAAACATCAAATTTGACTCACCCTTGAAGTCTCCTTTGGAACTGTGTGCTTGTTGAACTCGGCCAACTCAAAGAGAGCTAGGAAGAGCTCAAGATAGATCATGAAAGAGGAAGAAGATGAGCATAAATACTCCTTGATTTCGGCCATATAAAGAATTAAAGGAAGGGTAGAAGCTTAAAGAACATTTTTACCTTTTGATTAGCTTAGTTCTTCCCTTGCTTCAAGCTTGATAATTTCCAAAATTTTGCTCCAAAATCTGCTTGTTTTCAGCCTTATTATAAGATGGAAATAATTTGGTGGTGTGCTCTTTGTTTGATTAATGAAAAAGAGAAAAAGATTCAAGGTAGAAGGAGATATGGATTTACCTTGTGTTCTTAGTTTTCTTGATGTTTTTCCTTGCCTAAGTACAAGTAAAAATGAAGAAGAGAAGGGGAGAGTCTTGGCTCGAATAGGGAGAATGAGAGAGAATTGGAAAATTTGACTTCTTTTGTCTTAATGAGATAGGTATTGATTATGACTAGTACTTATGTCACTAGTACTTCTAAGTACATATTTATGTCAAATTTTGCAAGGTGGCAGGGTGGGAAGATGAGTTTGCCGGCCACAATTTGCTTCCAAGGGCAAAATGGTCTTTTTGCTTCATTTGTAATATTATGACTTATATATTGTACACTTGGACTTATATCATGTGTTAGTTTGTGTCCAACATGATTTATTTGTCCTAAAGTGCATTAATTTGTGTTGTTAAGTGATTAGTATACTTTACTATTCATTTGGACTATTAAAAGCGTGTTCTTTGATTCACTCTTGATATTGGCGTTCTCTTTGTACATATTGTACATTTTGGACTTATTTGATGTGTTAGATATGTAACACATGTAGTTAGTTTTCCTAAGGTGTATACACTTGTGTTTCAAGTGATTATATTACTTACAAGTCATTAAGACTTTTTAAGGTATATTTTACCTTAAGCGTTTGCGTTCTTTGTTCATGAAATGATGTATTACATGACAAGCCAACTTGTTAGTTGATTTCCTTCTTTATAATGCTTCACTCACATCCATGTTTTAGTATAAGGTATGATAACCTTCATGGACTATGTTTTTCTTATATAAGTGTGCTAGGAGTTTTCATGGTTCATTAATTCATTAAGGCTCATTAGCCTTCCTAATCCCATGATTGTCTTTTAATTAGGTTTATAAACCTTAAAGGTATTTCATTTAATACACAAATCATGACATAAAATTGGTCTGGTTATTGGTGGTTCCTGACAGGGTTGCAAGTCCCTTCGTGAACTAAACTAAATAAAAGGGGAAGAACATGAAAAATCACAAACTCATAACCCATTGAAGTTGAGTCTTGTTGGTATCCAAACAAGGCCGTGAGGTTTCGGATCGGACCAGCACAAACACAAATGATAAGCCACTAATCAAACATGGAGTAGATGCATACACCATAAGTTTCAAAAGGAAACAAGAATAAAGTATCTATGTCAGTGACATAATTCTCAAACTCAGATCGGTTTTGGCTAACATTAGAAACACAAATGTGGTTAATGAGCTATGCCCCGTAGAGGCACATGAATAATATAAACAAAATGATGCAACAAAGATATAGACAGGGAGAATAAGGGGAACTGTGGTGGTATTGGATTCAGACCGCAGAGTCGGGTTTGGTTGAGGTAACATGACGGAGGCGAAATGATGTAGTGCTCAGGCGGACATGGTACTTCAAAAGTTGTCGAGAAACTAGAGAATTTTGTGAGGAAATGTTCATGGAATCTCAAACTTTTGGAAGATCGGAGACGGTGGTATTCAAAGAGAGAGCATGGAGATGGGCACACTGGGATGGAATTTGTATTCTGAATTTGAACATGGAGACTGAGAAAAAGACTTGGTCGAGGGTATTGCTCCAAATCGCCAAGCAAGGAGGAGTTCTTTGGTTAGGATTCTTTTTTCATGAAGGAGGAAGCTCACATAAGATCGGGGAAGGTGGTGGATGGAGGTGTAGGGTGGAGAAGCTGAATATACCAATCTTATTTTGTTTGTAAAGATGGAGTCAAAAATGGATGATTGAGAGATGAAGATAGAAGGAGGAGGCGGCTGGGAGAGAGGAGTTAGGGTTCTTGTTTGTTTGTTGAAGATGAAGGGAGGAAGGGGGCTGTTGACGGTGACCAATGATGGAGCTGCCCTATGTTTGGGTTTAGGTGTTGGGGTGTTTTAATAAAGCTGGGAGTGGGTTTAGGGTTTTGTTTGTTTCTGGGTCGGGTTTGACTTTGGGTCAAATAAAGGTTAGAATCCGTTTGGTATGCTGAGGCACGAGCAAAGGAAAAAATAAAAACCCATCCCTATCACACAAAGTTTCGAACCGAGGACCTCCGGTTCTGAAATACCCCAAACCTTAACTAACCTAGAGAATAATTTATTAATTAAATGGAAGAGGTTAATTAAGGACTAGTCATTGAATTATAAAGACTAATTTGTCCTACTTCATTAAGGAAGTATATAACCTTCAAACATATATACATAAATGAATATGTATAGTCCAAAATGGGTACTAAGCCCATCATGAAATATTGAACTAAAGAGGGAACAATTATACGGAGAATTCAACTAATAAAGTTGATGTAACATGTAACATATCAATACATGAATTAAGGGCACAATCATGTGAGAGGATTATGTAATATACATTTTATAGTCACAATGAATAATAAAGTATACTAATCATTCAAAACATAACAGAATACGCCCTAAACACAAAGGAATACACCTTAGGTAACCTAACAAATGAAACAAATCCAAAATGTACACCATGTATGTCATAATATTATAAGTCACAAAAAAACTAGACTACCCTCCCAACAATGTACTGACCGGTTTTATTGGAGGGAAAGGGGAGCTTCAAAATCATTTTGGCTCTTTACAAGGAAGCTGTCTAAAGTACTAAAGTCTTCTCTTCTAGGGAACTACAACTCACAACTTATTTACACTCTCTCTCACCCATTCTTTCTTCCTTGAGATGCTGCCGTATGGTACTCCTTCCTCCTTTGCCGAAAGTTCTGTTCTTTCCCCCCTTCTTCTTCTTCCTTTTAAGCTCCATGGATGAAGTCCTTGTGTTCTTGACAAACACTTCTCATAAACCCTTGTTTTTCCTTAAATCTTATCCTTTCTTCATAAAAGAACAACACCACTCTTCTCCTCTCCTCCCATGGCCAAAAACATACTGTTTTGAAGGCAAGGAAAATAAAAAACAACACAAGTGAGGTTTGGATAAGTTCAAGAAAGAACAAAGGTAAAAATGTGCTCTAAGACTCCAAGTTCCTTTCTTCCATTTATAGGTCTGAAAATCTTACTCACTCTAGCTCATTTTCTTCTCTTCCTTTCCTATGAAACTTGAGCTCCTTCACCTCCTTGTCATGGCTGAAAGTTCCATGGAAAAACAACTCTAGGCCAAGGAAGGAACCAACCATAAGGTAAGCCTTGAATTTAAAGTTTTAAGTGTTCAAATCATCTTCCATTTCTAGATCTGTCAAAGATCTAACTCTTGATCTTCCTCCCTAGATTTGGCCAAAAGTTGGAGTACAAAACATTCAACTTTGAACTACAAGGTAAAAAAATTACCCTTAAAGCTCATTTTGGTGCTTTAAGCTTTATACCTTCTTTTGATCTTAATTAAGAGTCTCAAAGAACCAAACTTGAACCTTCTTCTTACTCTTGAAACATGGCCAAAACAGAGCCTATGGACTCTTGAAGATGGTCGAGAACAAAGGGTAACAAGGAGGAGAAAATCAATATTAAGGAGGGTAAAGATTTAATCTAATCTTTAGTACTTACACGACTTATTTAAGCCTTGAATCTGAACAAAAACTTAATGTAAACCCTTACATGATTATAGGGCTGAAAATCCTGAGGAGAACACAAGGGAAAAAAGCTAACTTTGGAACAAAAGGTTAATGTTCAAACCTTGAACTTAAATTGATGTTTTAAGTTGTTTTACGTGAGTATTTGATTATGGCCAGAAATGAACGTTGGAAAGGGTTTAATTTGACCTTAGAATGATTATAAAACTACTTTAAAACACTTGGGTATGCTAGCTAATGACGTAAGGACTTAAATGTCCTTTTTACAAAGTTTAAGTGTATAATATGTATAAACAGAAACTTGGGCAGTGTAACACCCCGTCCTAAGCCAATCGTGGTTATCGCAAACTTAACAACATAAATATAACGTCGCAGCGTAATTAAACCAACACCAGGACCTTGCTACGGTCTGAACAACAAAATGTACTGAACTTTAATGTTTACAACCGCTAATCCAAAATATATATACATACTAACCAACACATCCACCAACCGAGTTTATAGTATCTCAAGCAACAACACATCTTCCATAAGTCTTAATATCCACAGACGGGTGCACAAGCGCAACCCGTACTCAAAATAAAAACCCGACCTAAGTCTAACCACCCCTAGTCTCAGGGTGAGTCATAATGGGACACTTACCTGAAAAATATAAACAATAGCTCCTGAGGGGGTCAGCAAAATTGCTGGTACGATTCTCTCATGGCCCCCCAAGCTAAAGGGGCTACGACGACTAATTGTCGGTAGCATGGAAATTGATTAGATACACAATCATAATATGAAGTGCAATAAAACAACAATCCACAAATGAACAAGCATAGTTCACATACAATGAACGACTTAAAAGCGTTCTCCTAATAGATGAGTTAATCAGTTAACTCCTCAAGTTCCAATTCAACTTAACTTCAGTCCATCTTACATACCTCAAACTTAATCCTTATCTCAGTCTTGGAATACAAACCGTTCTTTAAATAGAAATGGTTGTATATTATCTCAATGTTTATTTTTGTCGGGTCAAAAGCAGCCTTAGCCAATGAGCTATTAACTCCATTGGTTTAATAAACAACTTATCTTAAAATTTAGGATTTAGGTGATCCTACCGCATCATCTTAACTGCCTCCTACCTTGGACTGGAAATCCAATGTAGCTGAGCCGACATTCAACCCTAGGCAATAAGTCCTTAAGCGGAAGTCGGATCTGATTCAGATACCAACCCCCTTTCCTTAACATGCATGACCGGAGTCAGTCCCGGATTCCTCACTCCCCTTAAGTTCCAGTTAGTGAAAATCTTATAAACCATGTGTTAGTTAAACCTTAACGGGTATTAACCAACAATTACCGAAGTATAGTTCCTCTCTTTAATCAAATAGGTACTAAACTTAGTTAGTAACTAATTCTCAAGTCACGTGTGTTAGTGTAAAGAAAACACACACACAACGAGTGCAATAAATCTGGTTGCATGCTTTATCTTGTTTTAGTCATAGCAAATAAATAGATAGCACACAAGCCGAGGGACACCTCGTTAGCAAGCAGGTCACAAGAAAACTGTACCGTTCACCGTCGGCGATTGTTTATTTAATCTCGTTCCAAGTCCCAATTCACAAGTCCTAAAACATTCATTCAGTTTAGGTTATTATTTAGCTCAACTCAACACAACTTACTTAACTTTCTTAGACACCAATGTTTACCCATTAATATTCACTAAGTCCTTATAGTTTTAACTTAAACTTTTACGTATGTCGTTTCTCGTTATCTCTTACATTTGTTCACCCACTTAGTAGCCATTACACCCTCCAAACATGTCCTACATAACCTTATAACATCAATACCTAACAATCCCCATCATTTCCTAACATTTTCCAAGCTTAAACATCATTTTTAGGGTGGTCCGGGACTTGGTCCTTACCTTAAGTCCCAGACCAACACTTGGTTTAAGTCTCGGCTGATTTTGTGTTGTGGTTCGGGAATTTGTATGGGACTTAAGTCCCGGACCAATCTAGGCTGAAAATCTCGGGTGCAAATTAAGGGGTTGTCCGGGACTTCATACAAGGCTTAAGTCCCGGACCAAGGTGTTGAATGAATTCTCGGCTCTATTTTTGGCATGGTCCGGGACTTTACCATGGGGCCTAGGTCCCGAACCAGCTATAGATTTTCACCATTTGCATTATTCTAAGTGTGGTTGCACTTGCTCTCTTCATCCATGCTTTACCCAAAGTTCATACATGATCTTAGGAATATTCTAATACCAAAATAACATCTCAAACTTGCCTAATTCCTTATCTAAACTTGTTACCCAATTTCTCACATAATCTCTTAACACTTGTAATATTTTCCTTAGGTTTTATAAGTGGTATATCATACATACAACTCAAACTACCCAAAATGTTATCTCACAAACATTACCACCACTCCTAAGCATTATTGCTCCATAATTCCTCCATTACATAAACTCCTTCTATTTTCCTCAAGCTTACACTTAGATTCTCACAAGGCATTATCCTTCCTTTGTTTACCAAAACTTGCACAAGACTTAACCACACTCCCCCCATAACCTTAGAGTATCAAACTTACTCATTTAAACTCTAATTCTTTCAAGACAATCCCTAAGTGCTTTAAACACTCAAGAACACTCTAGTTTTCTTCCTTTCATCAATTTAAGCCTTAAGAATTCCTAGTACCTCTTAGGTCACCAAACCTCATTTATACATCTTAAACTCCTTGTTTTCTCACCAAATTTTGACATGGCTTCTTTAGTATGTTTCTACATCCAAACACTTGTTTTTTACCATTTAACAACCTTGAACACCCAAATTCTTTCCACACATTCTTAACACTCAAATTACACCAAAACTACACTACATCACAATATAGTGCATAAACTTAAATTGCTTGGCACTTAGGCCCTTAAATGACATAAAGCTTAACCACTGAATTTCCACATATATTAGCCATTGACCTGCAAATACACACAACAAGGCTCCCATTGAAATATAAATGCTCTTGTATTTCACCTTTTAATTGTCTAACTATCTCAAATCCCATTTGCTCTTTAATCACAAGTTCTCAAATATTATCATTGTTCCTCCTAGGTTTAATAGTCCCTTCCCAATATAGTTTCTAAGCTAAACTTATCATATATTTAAATCTCATTCTCTTAAACAATAAAAACCTTAAGGTTCAACATTTACCTTGTTCTTTTACAAGCTCCACAAACTTTTCTCCTTAGGTTTCCCTTGTTTGATTTTCAGCCACCAATTAAATTTTCCTTGCCAATGTTCTAATAAACATACAATGACTGTCATGAGTGCTAAACAATACACTAACCTTAAGGAATCATTCCTAGGGTAAAAATGTGTTTTAAGGTATTAAAATTAGTGTTTACCTTTGAAGTCTTAACTTAAGCTTGGATATGAATCAAGAAGGACCTCCTCAAGTCCTTGGAGAATAGAAACAAGCTAGAACAAGGCATAAAATCAAGGCCCCATGAGTGGTAATTTTCGGTAATGGAGAAAAGGTGATGGAAACCTAGTTTTTCTTACATTTTCCTTACCTTAAGAGAATAGAGAAGCTAATGAAGTCTTCAAGCTTGTTTTTCCTCCTTTAATGGTGGTTTGCCTTGGCACCAAAATGGAGATTTTGGATATTTTTAAAGATAGAAAGCAAGAGCTTGAGCTAACTAAGAGAACTATGTGCTTGGTTTTGATTTTGGAGCTAAAATGAGCAAGTTATGGGCAAGGAAAGATGGAGCTAGCATGGGGGCTGTTCTTGTGTGAATGAAGAAGAAAGAGAGCAGATGAAATCGTTTGGAAGAAGAAGAAATGAAGAAAGGAGGAGAGAGGTAAGTTAAAAGAGATATTTCTTACCTTAAAAGTAAATAGTGACCAATCTACTTTTCCCTCTTCTTTTACAATCTTGCTTACTCATGTGGTGACTCACCCCCTTAGAAAACCGGCCTACTTGTTAAATAAGGCTAGTTATGGTCTTTGTTGACCAATTAGCTAAACTAAATTGACTTAAGACTAAACTAGGTACTATTTGGGCACTATTCACAAATTAGTGCACATATTTGTGAAATTTTTTATTTCTCATTGTTTTAGACTTCCTAATGTGATACTAAGTAGTACACAAGTTGATTAGGTAGTAATCATGGGCATTTAGCCACATAAAACCCCTTTCTAAGACAATTTTCCAAAAATGTGCTTTAAGGGTCCTTAAAGCACAATTTATGTTTTAACTTGTTTTTGACCTTGGTTTTCTTTGGTAATTGATTTAACATGACCATTAGGATGTTACTAAGGTCTAAGAATGATATTTGGGTGCTAACCCAAGTTACTCCAAGCTTAGAGCATGTATTTGCTTAAATTGCTCTTATGGTGTTTCCTTGTGTTTTCTTTGGTTTAAATTGTTTCCTAATGTTTCTAAGGCATTATTTAGCCTTCTTATATCTTATTTTATCATATAAACACCATATCCAGGTTTGGGGTATTTCAATCTACCCCCCTTAAAAGAACTTTGTCCTCAAAGTTCACATATGTACTTAATCATTCACGGTACTCAATTTCTTAATCTTAATACCATATCTTATATTCACATTCACACATATCAAGACTCAAAGGTCTACCACAAGTAAAATACACAAGTACTATACATATCTTAAACTTACCACAAGTGTAATAACTTACACAAAACCACATCTTACACCAACCAATCAAAACGACAAACATGTTCGTTAACTAACTCAAAAGCGAGGAAGCTCTACCCCCCTTAAAAAGGCGTACGCCCCGTGCCCTATACAGACGATCTAGTCAGTAAACAACGGAGGGTACTTCGATCTCATCTTATCCTCTAATTTCTACGTGGCCTCTTCGATATCCTGGTTAGACCAGAGAACCTTCACCAGTCGTACTGACTTATGGCGAGTGTCCCTAGTCTTACTATCCAAGATTCTCTGAGGAACCTCTACTGATCTCATATTCGGTTCTAACATCAACCTCTCAGGCTCTAACACATGGGAGGGGTGGTGCATGTATTTCTTTAGCTGTGAAACATGAAAAACATCATGCACTTTACCCAGCTCAGCAGGTAGATTCAACTTGTATGCGATTGGGCCCACCCGCTCTGTAATCTCATAAGGACCAACAAACGTCAGACTCAATTTGCCCTTCTGCCCAAATCTAAATACACCCTTCATCGGTGAGACCCGCAGAAATACCCGGTCGCCCACTGCGAACTCTAGGTCTCGTCGTCGAACATCAGCATACGACTTCTGCCTATCTTGAGCAGCTTTCATATTCTCCCTGATTGGCTGAACTTCAGCCTGAACGTGTTCTAAATACTCAGGTCCTATAATGACCGTCTCACTCGACTCATCCCAGCAGAGCGGTGTACGACATGGTCTACCGTACAACGCTTGGAAAGACGCCATCTTGATCGAACTGTGATAGCTATTGTTGTATGAAAACTCGATCAGACGCAACTTGTCAATCCAACTGCCCTGGAAGTCCAAGGCACATGCTCTCAGCATGTCCTCGAGTGTCTGAATTGTACGCTCAGTTTGACCATCTATCTGAGGATGAGACACGGTACTCAACTTTAATTCTGTACCCAACGCTTCTCGTGTAGCTCTCCAGTACTGTGAGCCTCGAATTTAAACCCTATCCTATATTGATTAAAGCTGATTAGGATCTAACCGGGTTTTAGGTCCACTTATAACCTAAGCTTAATAACTATGTCATATAACAATAATTATTAAAACCTAAGCTAGCTCACTAGAACCTATTATGAGTCGCCACCTAATTTTAACCTAGATGAAATTAGGAAAGGAGAGTTCGGGTTCGGGGGCTTGGTATACGACTTATTTAGGGTTCAATTACTTTCATTACCCCTAGAAGTCGTTTTTCCTCTACTTAGTTTAATTACGGCTTATTACGAGTCGTTTTAACCTAAGTGCGTGAGCTTCTGTTTTTTTTTTATGTTTTCTAGCATTTTTGACAGAAAATAAAAGTGAAAATTGCAATTACCTAAACTAGGGTTTCGGAGGCAGAATTAGGTCAAATTGTGTTTCCGTCCGTAGCCACGGACCTAATGTCCGTAACCACGGACCCTGGTTAACCTATGTGAAAATAAAAGTCGAATTAAACAGAAAACGAAAATTTGAAAAGTCCGGGGCCACGGACAGGATGTCCGTAGGCCCAGACATAGTTTACCAAAACCTAAATTTTTAAAATTTTAAAATCTCACCGCCGTCCGTGGGTGTCCGTGGCCACGGACAACCTGTCCGTGGTCCCGGACCATAGGTCCGAGGTTCCAGACTACCCACGGACAGGGGTTTTCTGGTGGTTCCCGACGGTGTGTTCGGCTAAAAAATTATGTACGTGTAGCCTGTTTTACCTTCGGATTTGAGGTGTTTCTTCACGTCGGGTGTCTTTCGGTGGCTCCAATGGTGCCGGTTCCGGACTGAGTTCGACCCGAGCTTCTGGTTGTCAGTTTTTCTTTTTGTTCTTCACATTTTGGTGGTGTTTATGTGGGGTTTTGATGATTATTGGTGCTTTGGGGATAGGAAAACGAGTTTAGATGGTGACTTCAGGGGATTTTCGGTATGATTCGGGTGGCCGGGTGTTGGAAAACGTGAGAGAGAGAGGAGGTTGTGCCTTTTGACTTTCTAGGGTTCTTTAGCTTATGAGATTCCCCCTTTATCAAAAAACCTATCCCTTTTATATAGACTTTCATAAAGATAAAGAAAATCTAATAAAAGTAAGATTTTTTGACATTTTAATTAAGTGACTTCCCAAAGGAATTTTGTTGTGAAATTTTAACCATGTGTCAAGGATGGCAATTATGGTTTTTCTGAAGTGGAATCAGATTTTTTAAATGTTGGACTTTTTTTAAATTGAATTTCTTGTCAGATTCAGTCAGAAATTGCTAGAAAATTATTAGAAATTCAAAAAATCAAACTTTCATCGCCATTATGCTTAAAATGTCATCCTCTATCATGGGTTAAAATTGCAAAGCATTTCAAGATGATTTGGGCATCTTTTGGAGGAGAGAGAAAGCCTATATGAGGTCTCAAGAGCCTTAAAAATTACGAAAACGCCCCTGACAACGATGAAACTGCTCCCCATGCTCTGGAATGTGTCGATCGAGCCGGAATCTCTCATTACTTGATCGAAATTCCCCTAACAACACTAAAGCCTCGTAGACCCTAACTAGGGGGGGTCAAAATTTTGGGTATAACAGATTGCCCCCCGTCAACTAGACTTTGTAATGGATGTGAAAAGTTTGGTTGATGCTTGAGTGATGCCCCAAAATTTTGGATTCCACAGAATCCTTCATGTTGTCCGAAACCGCGTTGACTACGTCCAGCTATTCGGAGGTGCTGACTACCTAAGGAATAAGACGTTGTCGAGCTATTCTAAGGCGCTGACTACCTATAAGTGAAAATGTGTCAAGCTATTCTAAGGCGCTGACTACCTAGGTGACGAAAATGAAATAATGTCAAGCGATTCTAAGGCGTTGACTACCTATAACAAATGAAATGACGTCAAACTATTCTAAGGCGCTGACTACCTATAATAAAAGAAATAAAGCAATGTCAAGCGATTCTAAGGTGTTGACTACCTATGATGTGAAAACTGTATGCAAATGCAAAAATGCTGAAATGCTAACGATGCTGATGCTGATGATGATGCTGATGCTGATGATGTTGATGATGCTCGGATGCTTCTGAGGACCGAAACCCGTGCCAATGCTCCTGACAGGACCCAATGTGGACTTATTGCCATCGCCCCCCAAGCCGGTGTGCAAGGATAACTCCTGGTAAAAACCCTGGGGACTTATTGCCTTTGCCCACCATTTGTTGATCCCAAAGTAAGTTGACATAACACAAGAGGATTTATTGCCATCACCTCGCCAACCTTTCTATCGCCAGGTCTTGTGACGTGCCTGGATAATGCAACTAGGTCTTATGACGAGCCTATATGAATGAGATGAATGCAATGTGTTTGACGAGAGTGGGTAAGCTAAAGGGTCTTATTACGAGCCTATAGGAATGCAACTAGGTCTTATGACGAGCCTAAAGATGGGTCTAGGTCTTATGACGAGCCTAAAGGAATGATCTAGGTCTTACGATGAGCCTAAAGGATGGTTCTAGGTCTTATGACGAGCCTAAAGATGGGTCCAGGTCTTATGACGAGCCTAAAGGAATGATCTAGGTCTTATGACGAGCCTAAAGATAGGTCTAGGTCTTATAACGAGCCTAAAGGAATGATCTAGCTCTTATGACGAGCCTAAGGGATGGTTCTAGGTCTTATGACGAGCCTAAAGATGGGTCTAGGACTTATGACGAGCCTAAAGGAATGATCTAGGTCTTATGACAAGCCTAAAGATGGGTCTAGGTCTTATGACGAGCCTAAAGGAATGATCTAGGTCTAATGACGAGCCTAAAGGATGGTTCTAGGTCTTATGACGAGCCTAAAGATGGGTCAAGGACTTATGGCGAGCCTAAAGGAATGATCTAGGTCTTATGACGAGCCTAAAGGAATGATCTAGATCTTATGACGACCCTAAAGGATGGTTCTAGGTCTTATGACAAGCCTAAAGATGGGATCTAGGTCTTATGACGAGCCTAAAGGATGGTACTAAGCGAAAATGTGTTGGGTGTATGATGAACGTAGAAGGATTAGGGCTTATGGCAAGCCTGGAGATGGAAGGGCTTAGGACGGGCCTGTAGATGTTTGAATGTGGAGGAAGGGCTTAGGACGGGCCTGTAGATGTTTGGTGTGGAGGTAGGGCGTTGAATATGGAGAAAGGGCTTAAGATAGGCCTATGGATGTTTAAACGTGGAGGCGGGACTTAAGGCGGTCCTGAGGAAATTTGATTTGGAGGTAGGGCTTAGGACGGGCCTGAGGAAATTTGATGTGGAGGTAGGGCTTAGGACGGACCTGAGGATGCTTGATGTGAAGGTAGGGCTTATGACGGGCCTTGGGGAGTTTGATGTGGAGGTAGGGCTTACGACGGGCCTGAGGGATATGAGAGGGGCTTGAACCTTTGGGTTTTGGGTTTTTTAGCCTCCATCGGTGTCGTTGTTGCAATTGTTGGGGACCAACAATTGCCCCCAGTATTTTTCCTTAAGGCGATCTGAATTTTTTAGGACTTTATGGCAATCGATCTAAGTTTTTTAGGACCAACAATTGCCCCCAGTATTTTCTTTGGTTAATTGCGCAAAAACAAATCTCATCCTCACAAGGTCAGGGTTTATTTTGATGTGGTGCCTTCTATCCTACACTCAAAGTGTTCGATGTTTGCACTCGTGCCCTCCTTTTGGTCAAGACATCTCATCATTTGTTAGATTTACGCGTTCAACCTGTTACTTTCACATGATTGGATTCACAACTATTAAGTCGGAAGTCTTTTGAGCTTATGACGTGGCTATGGGTGTGATGAATGACAAAAGGACCATGAGGGAATGTTTAGGATATGTGGAGCTATAAGGGTGACCAAAGCCACAACTTGCGCCTTCTTTCGGACCTGCCTTCTTCGTCTTGAAGTCGTTTGGTTACTTCGTGATGACTTCGCTTATGAGCTTGGAACTTTGAGTTGTTCCTTGCACCTTCTCTCTTTTTCCTGATTTTGGATTTCTTCGAGGCTTTTCAAGTTTGCCTTTCTTTGAATCTCCTTTCCTTCGGGGTTCTTGTGTTTCCCGGTTTTGAACTTTGAGAGCTGTTTTTGATGTGTGCTCATTTGGATCCTGTGTCACTTTGGGACCATTTGCGGATAGTTCCCTCGTGCTGGTCGCAGTTTTGCTTCTTTGGACTTGTGAAGTTGTTGTTCGGAAGTCGGGCTCCTTGCTTCCTTTGGTCACCGGGTCGGTCGTTCATCATTGGCTGGCTAGTTTGTGGAGTTTGTAGTGTTATAAAAGAGGATGTACACGAAAAACTCAGCGGGGGTGCCTAGGGTTTAATGTCTGGGTTCACAGGCTTTTTGGCTGTGTGGTGCTATACCTAGGTGCTTCGTCATCCCTAATAGTTGTGTATCCATTCTTTGTTACTTTTCATAGGTTTAAGCGTAAATTTACGAATTATCTCCTTCGGTCGGAGTCATGCCGTTTATCTCACCTTTGAATGCGACCTCTCGGGAGTCGTGTAAAAATGACACGCTCTTTCGCTCTTGGTTTTACCGCTCAAGACACTCTCGTGAAGTGTACACTCGGAAACTTGTTTGCACATTTAAACATTATCGTTCCTTAACTCAGATTCCCCCAGTATTGTTGTGGGGTTTATTTAACAAACCTTAGAATGCCCAAATTATTTATGGAGGGTGATTGCATGTGTGATGGTAAATGATGGTGGTGAGTGGTGATGGGGTGATTGCCGAATGGTTTATCTTTTTGTTCTTTTTGGTGGCAGCAATTTTGTTTTTATGTGTCTAGTGAAATAGTAGAAATGATGGAATGCTGTGACATGTGTGGTGGCTGTAATGGAGGTGGTGAATGCTTGGATGGGAAGGTGATTTTGTACAAGAGGTTTCGCGAAAAACAAAGGTTTTTCCTTTTTTTGTTGCAGACATGCTTTATGAGCAAGAGTTTTTTTCCTTTTTCTTTTCTTTTTTTTCAACACATGAACGAATGTATAAACATTAAAACATGAGCGAAGTAGGAACTTTATTGATAACCAAAAGAAGTAACAATGACATCGAGTACCAACCAAATGGAAAAGAACAACTAAACTTACTACGGTAAGAAAGAAACTATGTAAAACAACCAAAGGAAAATAACAATGACTCCTAAAGACCCCAAAACGGGAAGTAAATGACTAACTACCCCTAATCTATGACCTATTCTTCAAGGAACATCCAATCAGGCATCGCTTCCTCCTCTGCCATTCTTGCCGTATCCTGTAAACATAGGGAACATGAGCATATGAGTAAAGATGATAGTTCAATTGTTGAAATGAAAGATGGGTCCATTAACGCACCAAGTCCTTGAAAACCAGGATTCGCTACCGGAGATAGGGCGTCTGGGATTCCTTGAAGATCCTTGCCAAGGCCCTTACCCTCTTGATAACCATACTTCTCCATGATAACATTCCCTGGTCCAACTTTAAGTTTCTGAAGAGAAGTTGGGTCGGATTGCAATGGCACAACGCTGAACTGTTTAGATGGGACGAACCCTCCTCTTCAACCATGCAAACAGGAAACTCCTTCTGATTTGGTTCACCTCTAACGACATGAACCTTCCCGTCTCGTTTGAACTTCAAACATTGATGCACCGTAGAGGGGACGGCCTTCAAATCTTGAAGGAAATCGAGTCCCTAAATCAGATTGAAAGATTGGGGAATTTACAGAACCAAGAACTTCACTGGATGAATAACCGTCCCAAACTTGAGTGGAAGATCCAGTAGGTCAAAGACATGTCTTGGGCTGTCGTCATACCCTCGTAACACTATTTGGCAAGACTCAAACTTGTCGTAACCCATACCCTCTGCCACTTTCAGAGGACAGATGCTGACATCTGCTCCTGTGTCAATGAGAACCTTTGGCACCTTGAAGGTCCCGCACCAAACAGTAATATACAATGCTTTTCCCGAGTGCTCGGAGATCTCGCTATCGTGAAAACTGATCTCCTCTTCCTGCTTTTGTCAAAGAGCCGCGACCATTCTTTTCGGGGCTAAACTTTCCTCTGGCCTGCCCAAGTGTTTGGCAATGGCCCGTCGGTGCTCTGGTGAGATTGTAAGCAAAGACCAGATTGCCACGGGGATGGTTGTTGCCTTCAACTTCTGAAGCAGTTCTCGTTCACCTGGGATTTCTTCAGCCACCGGGGGAGACAACATTCGCTCTTCCTCTTGCGACGGCTTTTCAGGTGATTCATAGTGCTTGCCCGGCCGGGTAATGTGAGCATTTACTGGGACAAAGCTGACCGTGGATGTGGGCTTCCGTCATGCCCCTCGTGCCGGCTTTTTGTCATCCCAGAAAATAGTAAAGGCAGCACACTCAATTTCGGATTCTGAAGTCTCGAGGTCATCCAAACGCTGATATCCCTGATCGATGAGGTCTTGGATCTGATGTCTCAGCACTTTGCAATCATTGGTATCATGCCCCGCTAGCTGATGGTACCTGCAAAATTGACTGAGCCTACTCCCCTTTCGTGTATCTCCAAGGCGAGGAATGAGCGGTCGTATTAGCCCTTCGTCCTGCAGCTCCTCGAAGGCCTGGCTTAAGGGACAACCAATGGGTGTGAATTCCCTTTCGGCTTTGTGGGGAAGCTCCGGTACTGGGGTTGCAATCTGGATTTTTCCTTCTTGGGCCAATAACAAAATTTTAGACCTCAATTTACGACAATTATCTGTGGAGTGGCCCGTGAGTAGGTGGAAACGACAGAACTGCTCGGGATGTGCCCCTATATGCCGCCCGCGAAACCGCCGGGCTTTGAGTTGGACTAACCTCCGCCCTAGAAGTACTCTCAGAATCTGACTCTACGGCTGCTGCAGATCTACAATGGGCACCTGTGCGGCCTGCTCTTGTTGTGGTTCCTGGTTCTCCGGTGACTTGACCCCGTCCTCATTGGGGGCCAGATCTAAAGGGATGGTTTCCCTGAGAGCATGAATGAGAGCTCTCGCTTCCCTTGCAGCCGACACAAATCCTGAGCTTAGCTCTTCCAAGGCACTCGTGTGGATCAATTCTAACTCAGCTAGTTTCCCTATCATATCCACTAGCTCAGCGAGCTGAGTACTTCGATTGTTAACTTCAGACGACATCCTAGCTGCGAGGGGTGCTGCCTGTTTTGAGCAAAAAGATAAGTCAGCATTGCGGGAGTGAGACTGGACTAAACTTAGAAACACAGGCCGAAAATTAGTGCGCTGCAATGAATACCGGACTCTAAAATTTTGGTAGGGTCTGCTCTAGACTAAACTTTTGGGTTATAAGATTCACTGGTCTTATGAGTGGGTATTACAAGAATCTGGCTTGTAACAAGATCAACTTAAAGGACTTTCCGCTTTTTTTGTTTTGGGGTGATAGAAGTATTTGGACTATCAAAACCCTTTAAATGTTTCATTTGGGCTATAAGAGATTGAAGGACTGATACAGGCATTGGGCCTGAGGCCCAGGAGAAAAAGAACATATGCATAGAAGTCTTACATAAGGAGGTGATGCAAATGTCCTCACAAAATAACTCAGTCCAACGGGTATAGATCGATCCGGAGAGGTGCTTGGGGCGCGGGCCCAGGTCACCACAGAGGAATAGGGCTTGCATGCTATTCTCTTTGGGCTTCCCCACTTTTTCACATCACCTAAAGGTGTGCGTCTACGGTCGGGTCTTTGACTGACCAAACAATGGGCTAGGTAAGGGTACTGCCAGGAAAATGCTAGGGGCTAAGGCCCAGGTATTAAGGGGGTGTGGTTAGACGACACCCTCCTCTTTTCCCCCACTTATTCACATCACCTAAAAGGTGGGAGTCCCTGACAGGGGACCCTCAAACGGGTCCCGGGGTGAAATTGGTTTGCGTGGACCCTCGCTCTCATATGATGCAAAAGGTGCAGAAATTTAAAGTGCGCACAAAAATAAACAAAGTAATAAAGCCATAAATAAACATTTCTCAAGTTAAGCCCTCTTTCTTAAAATTAAACAAGTTAAAATTAAGAAGTGATCCCAAGCAGAGTCGCCAGTCTGTGAGCCTCGATTTTAAACCCTATCCTACGTTGATTAAAGCTGATTAGGATTTAACCAGGTTTTAGGTCCACTTATAACCTAAGATTAATAGCTATGTCATATAACAATAATTATTAAAACCTAAGCTAGATCACTGGAACCTATTATGAGTCGCCACCTAATTTTAACCTAGATGAAATTAGGAAAGGAGAGTTCAAGTTCGGGGGCTTGGTATACGACTTATTTAGGGTTCAATTACTTTCATTACCCCTATAAGTCGTTTTTCCTCTACTTAGTTTAATTACGGCTTATTACGAGTCGTTTTAACCTAAGTGCGCGAGCTTCTGTTTTTTTTTTTGTGTGTGTTTTCTAGCATTTTTTGACAAAAAATAAAAGTGAAAATTGTAATTACCTAAACTAGGGTTTCGGAGGCAGAATTAGGTCAAATTATGTTTCCGTCCGTAGCCAAGGACCTAATGTCTGTAACCACGGACCCTAGTTAACCTATGTGAAAATAAAGTCAAATTAAACAGAAAACGAAAATTTGAAAAGTTCGGGGCCACGGACAGGATGTCCGTAGGCCCGGACATAGTTTAACAAAACCTAAATTTTTAAAATTTTAAAATCCCGCCGCCGTCTTTGGGTGTCCGTGGCCACGAACAACCCGTCCCTGGTCCCGGACTACCCACGGACAAGGGTTTTCTGGTGGTTCCCGACGGTGTTTTCGGCTAAAAAATTATGTACGTGTAGCCTGTTTTACCTTCGGATTTGAGGTGTTTCTTCACGTCGGGTGTCTTTCGGTGGCTCCAATGGTGCCGGTTCCGAACTGAGTTCGACCCGAGCTTCTGGTTGTTGGTTGTTCTTTCTGTTCTTCACGTTTTGGTGGTGTTTATGTGGGTTTTGGATGATTATTGGTGCTTTGGGGATTGGAAAACGAGTTTAGATGGTGATTTCGGGGGATTTTCGGTATGATTCGGGTGGCCGGGTGTTGGAAAACGTGAGAGAGAGAGAGAGAGAGGAGGCTGTGCCTTCTAACTTTCTAGGGTTCTTTAGCTTATGAGATTCCCCCTTTATCAAAAAACCTATCCCCTTTATATAGACTTTCTTAAAGATAAAGAAAATCTAGTAAAAGTAAGATTTTTTGACATTTTAAATAAATGGCTTCCCAAAGGAATTTTGCTGTGAAATTTTAACCATGTGTCAAGGATGGCAATTATGATATTTCTGAAGTGGAATCGGATTTTTTAAATGTTGGACTATTTTTAAATTGAATTTCTCGTCAGATTCAGTCAGAAATTGCTAGAAAATTATTGGAAATTCGAAAAATCAAAATTCCAACGCCATTATGCTTAAAATGTCGTCCTCTATCATGGGTTAAAACTGCAAAGCATTTCAAGATGAGTTGGGCATCTTTTGGAGGAGGGAGAAAGCCTATAGGAGGTCTCAGGAGCCTTAAAAATTACAAAAACGCCCCTGACAACGATGAAACTGCTCCCCATGCTCTGGAATGTGTCGATCGAGCCGGAATCTCTCATTACTTGATCAAAATGCCCCTCACAACACTAATGCCTCGTAGACCCTATCCAGGGGGGTCAAAATTTTGGGTATAACAAGTACCTCGAAAGGAATCTGGTATCTCTATCTGACACTATGGCTTTGGTATCCCGTGGTGTCTCATGATCTCCTTCTCAAACAACTTAGCTAACTTAGTTACCTTCCATGTATCCTTCATCGGTATGAATCGGGCTACTTTGGTAAGGTGATCCACCACCACCCATATCATGTTTAGACCTCCCCTTGTAGGCGGAAGTCCGACCACGAAGTCCATGAAGATATCATGAAACTTCCACTCCGGAACTGGCATTGACTGTACCATTCCACCCGGTTGTCGATGCTCGAATTTTACCGTCTGGCATGTGAGACACCTCAAGACGAACTCGGTAACATCTGTCTTCATCCCCGACCACCAGAAGTATCTCTTCATATCTTTATACATCTTAGAGGCTTCCGTATGGATTGAAACTGAAGAACGGTGTGATTCTCTAAGTATGCGGTCTTTTAGATCCGTGTTGCCTCGTGGTATGCATAACCGGCCCTTAAGTCTGATCAGATCATCATCATGAAGTCTGAAGTCATATTTCTAACTCTCAAAGGTACCCTCTGTCAGCTTCTGCCTAACTTCCCTCATATACTCATCAGTCTTCTGAGCCTCTCGCACCTCATCAACCAAGCTTGAGAAATAAACTAGTGAATGGAGTGAGTGTGCTCGACGGCTCAGGGCGTCAGCTACAACATTGGCCTTCCCTTCTTTGTATTGGAGGTCAATATCATAGTCCTTCAAAAATTCTAACCACCTCCTCTGTCGAAGATTCAACTCCTTCTGAGTGAATATATATTTCAAGCTCTTGTGATCAGTGTAGATCGTCACACTAACCCCGTACAAGTAGTGGCGTCATATCCTCAAAGCGAAGACTACAACTCCCAACTCCAAGTCATGAGTGGGGTAGTTCTCCTCATGTTTCTTCAGCTGGCGTGAGGCATATGCCACCACCTTGCCATGCTGCATGAGCACGCAACCCAGCCCTCTGCCGGATGCATCACAGTAAATCTTAAAGCCCTCCGTACTGTATGGAATAGTCAGAACCGGTGTTGTGGTCAGTGAGTCCTTTAGGCTCTGAAACGAACTCTCACAATCAGCAGTCCATACGAACGGTGCATCTTTCTTCATCAGACTGGTCATCGGCTTTGTGACCTTGCTAAAGTCCTTAACAAACCTCCGATAATAACCCGCCAAACCAAGAAAGCTCCGAATGTCGGTAACTGTCTTCGGTCTCGGCTAGGTACGCACGTGTTATACCCAAAATTTCAACACCCCGGAGTAGTCTCTAAGGCGTACGTGTTGCAAAGAGAAAAATGGTCAAAATGCACCAATGCAGGATTTTCCAAGGACATTCTCGGGATTTTCTATTTTCATATGACTTGTTCATTATCTCCAAACACTTCCAAATATCATAGTCATTATGAAAGGTATTTCATGATTTTCTGATAATATTTATTCTGGAAATTAAGCTTTTAATAAGCTAGTTTCTTCAATAATTAACACATGAAATAGCCTCAAAATAGAAATAAAAAAAGGGTTTCAAAAATTAAAATAAAATTGTCACATGGTTAGCATGACTACATACAGTCGTAAACCTAAAATTATTTTATTTTGAACCATAGCCCAAAATTTAAAAGAGAAATTCAATCATTTGTACAATTTTCTCTCTCCTTTGGAAAATACCGATATCAAATCAAAATGTCATGAACTTTTAACACAAGATATAGGATGATTTGTAGAGAGTAATTCCGTTGGAATTTCGTTATTTTGACCTTCCAATAATAAGTTATGAATTATGGGAGATCCCAGATTGTGAGATTTTTATCTAATTGGTTATTTATCAAAATAACCCGAATCTAACTCACAAAATTCTTAAAAATCATCCTTTACCTTCAGTTAAAATTTAAAATTTTTATCGGCCTGCAACATATTTTAAAAAATCAGATTCCCTTGGAGCACAAAATCAGGGTTTTAGATTAAAATCTTGTTCTATCAACATGGCCTTGCTATCTCTATAAAAGGACCTTAAAAAAACGACTTAGGGTAGAGGAGAACATTCCCTAAGTTAGAAGAGGCAGCCGTCAAGCTTCTCCCCACGTTCTTACACTTCCAAGCCTCAAATCAACACCAAAACCCTGCTGAAATCACCCCGAAACCACTGAAAACACAAAATTCTTTCTCCGTCAGACTTCCAAAAACAAAACCACCAGCAATACAGAAGCAAAAAAATCCTTAGCAACACAAGGAAGAAGGGTCCAGAAGCTCGGGTCGAAGTTGAACTGGATCGGCCACCAACGAAGCTTTCAGAGATTCCCGACGTGAAGGGACAGCAAATTTTCGAAATCAAAACAGGTTAAAAACCAAATTCTCTAACCCTTCTGATCTTAATACACTTCTGGTTGAAATTTCTAATCGAATTGAATTTTCCTTGCTTCTAAATTAAGGTTTGTTTGTGTTTCTGCCTAATAACTTGTTAACTAAGTTTCGTATTAATTTTGACTTCAAATTGAATTCTTTCAATTACTAACATCTTGTATATCTTTCAGGCTACAAGTACATAATTTTTGAGCTAAAAACACAGCCAGGAACCGCCCAAACGCCGCCGTCCGAGGGCGGTCCGCACCCACAGACGTTATGTCCGGGGTCCCGGACGCCCTGTCTGTAAGCCCGGACGCCCCCGGACGGTGGCGGGATTTTTAACTTTTTTTATTTTTCAAATTTTAGGGTTTCTGACAATAAATGTCCGGGCCCACGGACACCCTGTCCGTGGCCCCGGACTTTTCAAGTTTGCGTTTTTATTTTAGTTCTGTTTTCGTAATCATGTAATTCAATTGGGGTCCGTGGTCTCGGACATTAGGTCCGTGGCTACGGACGTAATTAAAATTTGACCTAATTCTGCCTCCGAAACCCTAGTTTAGGTAGTTTTAATTTCACTTTAATTTTTGTCAAAAAATGCTAAAAATACAAAAAAATTAGAAGCGCGCACTTAGGTTAAAAAACGACACGTAATAAGCCGTAATTAAACTAAGTAGAGGAAAAACGACTTCTAGGGGTAATGAAAGTAATTTGAACCCTAAATAAGTCGAATACCAAGCCCCCGAACCCAAACTCTTCTTTCCTAATTTGATCTAGGTTAAAATTACGTGGCGACTCATAATAGGTTCCAGTGAGCTAGGTTAGGTTTTAATAATTATTGTTATATGACATAGTTATTAATCGTAGGCTATAAGTGGACCTAAAACCCGGTTAGATCCTAATCAGCTTTAATCAACATAGGATAGAGTTTAAAATCGAGGCACACAGACTGGCGACTCCGCTGGGGACGACTTCTTAATTTTAACTTGTTTAATTTTAAGAAAGAGGGCTTAACTCGAAAAATGTTTATTTATGGCTTTATTAATTTGTTTGTTCATTTTTGTGCGCACTTTAATTTTCTGCACCTTTTGCATCATATGAGAGCGAGGGTCCACGCAAACCGATTTCACCCCGGGACCCGTTGGAGGGTCCCATGTCAGGGACTCCCACCTTTTAGGTGATGTGAATAAGTGGGGGAAAAGAGGAGGGTGTCGTCTAACTACACTCCTTAATACCTGGGCTTTAGCCCCAAGCATTTTCCTGGCAGTACCCTTACCTAGCCCATCGTTTGGTCATTCAAAGACCCAACCGTAGACGCACACCTTCAGGTGATGTGGAAAAAGTGGGGAAGCCCAAAGAGAATAGCGTGCAAGCCCTATTCCTTTGTGGTGACCTGGGCCCATGCCCCAAGCACCTCTCCAGATCGATCCATACCCGGTTTGATTTAAACGTCTAGTGAGGACATGTTGAATTTATGTGGGCCTTGTCTGCTTGTATGACCGGCCCACTACCCAGCCTAGAGATTGATAGGGACTTCCCCTACATCAACCTAGCCCAACCCGAATTGGCAGATTTTTTTGTTTGCGGCCCAAAGGCCCTATTTGGTTTAATATGTGAGTTGTTCGGGCTTCGGCCCAAAAGCCTAGACTTAGGTGATTTCTCTTCCGGCTCAATTTGAATTATCAAATTAGTTTTAGGCCCATAAAAAGAAATCCACCTGAACTTGAAATAACTCACAAGTCCGGAAATAAAATCTTTTTCGGCTTAGCAACTATCTTCTCTGACCCAAAAGAAAGTTAGGCCCATTTGTGATTTGGGGACCATTCCAGCCCATGTGCTTTACTTCAAGCCCAAACACGTTCCGTCCCAAGGCCCATTCTAGTATAGGGAAACTCTTCACTTGGGCTTTAGCCCAAAATCCTAGATCTAGGCATCATCTTTAGGTTCAACCAATACTACTCATTCAGGTTTCAGTCCAAATTCCAATCTAGGATTTTGCTCAGCAATCATTCTGGCCCAAATACCACACTCATGACTCATTCTATTTGGGGCCCATAGACCAATTCATAGTTTCGGCCCATAAGCTTCGCTGTCAATCCAGAAGTTCGGCCCATAGCACAAAACATTTGAATCCAAGATAGGTTGCATAACTCATTTCTTCCAGTTTCTAGCTTCAAGGCCCAACAAAAACACCAAACGAATCTCGGACTTCAAGGTTTTCTCTCTCGGCCCAGTGGCCCATTCACGGTTCGTGTGGCCTCCTTCAGCCCGTTCGCTTCACTTCTAGATTAAGGGTATTCAGGCCCGCAAATCTATTCTATCCTAGGAGTCACTCTAGCTCATGCACTTCACTCGCAGCTTGGAAAAGATTCAGACCCGGGTTCCTTCTACATAACCCATAGGCATTCCTAGTTCAAACATTTTACGAGGCCTATTCGAAGTTCAGAAGGAAGACAATCACGGTCATCTCAATGGCGTCCCGACGGCCCAGAGCTCGAGTCTTCAGTATGTTGGCATCAGACAGTTCAACATCACTATTTTAGAAGTTTTCTCGATTTAGTAGTTTTCTTTTCTTAGTCATTCTTCTAACTTTTATGGTAGCTAGCTTCCTTTATCATTTTAGGTAGTTTTCCTAACATTACAATTTTTGATGTTATCTTTCCATTTGTGAAATATAGCATAGTTCCGTTTGTGAATTTCTTGTGCATTCATTTAACAAAACAAAAAATTGTTTTTCAAGAAAAAGAATCATGGAATAATTATTTTCAGACAACAGAATAGAATGACTCGTCTTTTGTTTCTAAAAAAGGGTGAACATGTCCATCCACACACCACAGTCTATCTCAAAACATCCACAAAGCATTCCAAAATCCACATCTATTCAAGTGTTGTCATAAACCCCAAATCAATACTGGGGGCAATCTGAGTTCAGGATCATCGTCTTTAATCTTTCGTTTAAGTGTGCGAACTAGTCTCTGAGTGAAATTCACGAGAGTGTCTTAAGTGGAAAAACCATAAGCGAACAAGCGTATCGTTTTTACACGACTCCGATGAGACCGCATTCAAAGGTGAGGTAAACAGCATAATCCTGACCGAAGAAGAAAATTTGTAAATTTACTCTCAGACCTGTGAAAAGTAACAAAGAACGGATACACAACTATCAGGAATGACGAAGCACCTAGGCACAGCTCCACATAGCCAAAAGCTTGTGAACCCTGACATCAAACCCTAGGAAGCCCCGCTGAGCCTTTCATATATCCCTTTTCGATATTATGAACTCCTCAAAATAACCCAGCCAATGATGAATGTCCGACCCGGTGACCAAAGGAAGCGAGGAGTCCGGCTCTCAGATAACAATCTAATCAGTCCAAAGAAGTGATGCCGCTATTAGCATGACGAAGCGATCCACAAATGGTCCCAAGGTGACACAGTATCCAGAGAGCTCACATCAAAACAGCTCTCAAAACTCAAAACCGGGAAACACACGAACCCCGAAGGCAAAGTAAAGAAAGGATAAAACAACAAGGCAAACCCGAAGTGCCTCGAAGAAATCTGAATGACAAAAAGAGAAATTGTGTAAAGAACAACTTCAAAAGTCTGAGTCCGGAAGCTCGAAGACAATGTCAACATGAAGCAGCTAGACGACTTCAAGACAAGGAAGATGAACTCGAGAGAAGACACAAGTTGCAGCTTTGGTCACTCATTTAAGCTCCACATACCTCTAATATCCCTCTATGATCCCGTCGTCTTTCATCACACCCTATGGCCACGTTATAAGCTTTAAAGACTTCCGACTTGATAGTTGTGCGTCCAATCACGTGAAAGTAACAGATCAAATGCGTAAATCCATCAAATATTGAATTCAATGGTCTAGAAGTTATGACCATGAGCGAGAAATGAGTGCAAACACCAAACACGTCGAGCGTAGGTTAGGAAGCACCACATCAAAACATAAGCCTTGGCCCTGTGAGGACGAGACTCATTCGCATGTTTAAAGAAAATACTGGGGGCAATTGATCGGAACGATCGATTGCCATGAACTCTAGCTTAGATTGTCCTAAGGAAAAATACCGAGGGCAATTGTTGGTTTTAGCAATTGCTATGACAACACCAATTGGAACTTAAGGCATAAACACCATTAATACCATCACCACCACACAGGCCCACATAAGCCCTTACCTCCACATCATACCACACAGGCCCACATAAGCCTTCACTCCCACATAAATTTCATGGCCTGTCATAAGCCCTGATCACCACTTAAAAGATCTCCACATCAAACACCGCACCCCACCGACGGCATGTTCATCTCCTAGGAGGCAAATTACAAGTCTGAAATCTCTAGTCCGGAAATGATAATTTCACTTTCCTTTTCAGTGGACAGAATTTTCTTTAAACATTGCCACGTTTGGCATCTTTTTCAGCAATTTCTTCGATTTCATAAAACTCATCATATTCCTGGTAATTTCCTACTTTGAACAAATCTGCATCATCGCCATGTTTGGCACATTTTCCAGCAATTTCTTGTTTTGAACAATTTTCAATTCTCATCATTGCCATATTTGGCACATTCTCCAGCAATTTCTTGTTTTAGACAATCTTCAATTCTTATAATTTCCATGTTTGGCACATTTTTCAAAGTTGCTTGCTTTAAACAAGTATCTTACATGCACTGTGGTTGCATTTTACAAACTTTTGCATACACCTCATCATCGCCACGTTTGGCCCTTTTACAATTGATTTTCACCACATGCATTTGCACAAGACTATTATCTTTCCGACTCATTTTTAGTTCGAGACCCAGAATGTGTGCGAGATCCAACCATTAGGCTCGTCATAAGACCTAGAACCATCCTTAGGCTCGTCATAAGACCTAGATCCCACCATTAGGCTCGTCATAAGACCTAGAATCATCCTTAGGCTCGTCATAAGACCTAGATACCACCTTTAGGCTCGTCATAAGACCTAGAACAATCCTTAGGCTCGTCATAAGACCTAGATCCAATCTTTAGGCTAGTCATAAGACCTAGTTGCATTCCTTTAGGCCCGTCATAAGACCTAAAACCACCCTTTAGGCTCGTCATAAGACCTAGAACCATCCTTTAGGCTCGTCATAAGACCTAGCTGCATTCCTTTAGGCTCGTCATAAGACCTAGAACCATCCTTTAGGCTCGTCATAAGACCTAGCTGCATTCCTTTAGGCTCGTCATAAGACCTAGAACCATCCTTTAGGCTCCTCATAAGACCTAGTTGCATTCCTTTAGGCTCGTAATAAGACCCTTTAGCTTACCCACTCTCATCGAACACATTGCATTCATCTCATTCATATAGGCTTGTCATAAGACCTAGTTGCATTATCCAGGCGCGTCACAAGACCTGGCGACAGAAAAGCTGGCGAGGTGATGGCAATAAATCCTCCTGTGTTATGTCAGCTTACTTTGGGATCAACGAATGGTGAGCGAAGGCAATAAGTCCCCACGGTTTTTACCAGGAGTTATCCTTGCACACCGGCTTGGGGGGTGATGGCAATAAGTCCACATTGGGTCCAGCCAGGAGCATTAGCACGGGTTTCGGTCCCCAGAAGCATCCGAGCATCATCAGCATCATCAATATCATCAGCATCATCAATATCATCAGCATCATCAACATCATCAGCATCATTAGCATCGCTAGCATATTAGCATTCCTACATCTACACATTATTTAGCTTTCATCATTTTTAGGTAGTCAACGCCTTAGAATAGTTTGTCATCATTTTCATCATCTTCAGGTGGTCAACGCCTTAGAATAGCTTGACATCATTTCATTTTTAGGTAGTCAACGCCTTAGAATAGCTTGACATCATTTCATTTTTAGGTAGTCAACGCCTTAGAATAGCTTGACATCATTTCATTTTTTGGGTAGTCAACGCCTTAGAATCACTTGACATTTACTTCATCATCTCATTTTTAGGTAGTCGACGCCTTAGAATCGCTTGACATTAATTTCATCATTTCGTTTTTAGGTAGTCAACACCTTAGAATCGCTTGACATCTTTTCATTTTCATTCTCACTCATAGGTAGTCAGCGCCTTAGAATAGCTCGACACAATCTACATGTAGGGTCTTTTAAGATCCAAATTTTGGGGCATCACTCAGGCATCAACTAGTCTTTTCATCTTCATTACAAAGCCTAGTTGACGGGGGGGGCAATCTATTATACCCAAAATTTCAACCCCCCGGAGTAGTCTCTAAGGCACACGTGTTGCAAAGAGAAAAATGGTCAAAATGCACCAATGCAGGATTTTCCAAGGACATTCTCGGGATTTTCTATTTTCATATGACTTGTTCATATCTCCAACACTTCCAAATATCATCATTATGAAAGGTATTTCATGATTTTCTGATAATATTATTCTGGAAATTAAGCTTTTAATAAGGTAGTTTCTTCAATAATTAACACATGAAATAACCTCAAATAGAAATAAAAAAAAGGGTTTCAAAAATTAAAAATAATTGTCACCTGGTTAGCAGGACTACTACAGTCGTAAACCTGAAATTATTTTATTTGAACCTTAGCCCAAAATTTAAAAGAGAAATTCAATCATTGTACAATTTTCTCTCCTTTGGAAAATACCGATATCAAATCAAAATGTCATGAAATTTTAACACAAAGATATAGGATGAGTTTTAGAGAGTAATGCCATGGAATTCGTATTTCGACCTTCCATAAAAGTTATGAATTATGGAGATCCCAGATGTGAGATTTTTATCTAATGTTATTTATCAAAAACACGATTCTAACTCCAAAATTCTTCAAAATCAACCTTTATCTTCAGTTAAAATTCATTAATTTTGCAGCCTGAAACATATTTTAAAAATCAGTTCCCTAGAGCACAAAATCAGGGTTTTAGATAAAAAAAATTCTTGTTCTAAACATGGCCTTGCTATCTCTATAAAAGGACCTTCAAAAAGACTAAGGCAGAGGAGAAAATTCCCTAAGTCAGACAGAGGCAAGCCGTCAAGTCTCCCCCACGTATTCTTACCCTGTCAGCTCAATCAACACCGAAACCCTGCTAAATCACCCGAAACCCGAGAACACAAATTCCTTTCATCAGACTTCCAAACACAAAACCACCAGCAATACAGAAGCAAAACATCCTTAGCAACACAAGAAGAAGGGTCCAGAAGCTCGGGCGAAGTTGAACTGGATCGGCACCAACGAAGCTTCAAAGGTTCCCGACGTGAAGGAACACAAATTTCGAAATCAAAATAGGTTAAAAACCAAATTCTCTAACCGTTCTGATCTTAATACACTTCTGGTTGAAATTTCTAATCGAAATGAATTTTCCTTGCTTCTAAATTAAGGTTTGTTTGTGTTTCTACCTAATAACTTGTTAATTAAGTTTCGTATTAATTTTGACTTCAAATTGAATTCTTTCAATTACTAACATCTTGTATATCTTTCAGGCTACAAGTACATAATTTTTGAGCTAAAAAAACCGCCGGGAACAGCCCAAACGCCGCCGTCCGAGGGCGGTCCGCACCCACGGACGCTATGTCCGGGGTCCCGGATGCCCTGTCCGTAAGCCCGGACGCCCCCGGACGGTGGCTGGATTTTTAAATTTTTTTTATTTTTCAAATTTTTGGGTTTCTGACAATACATGTCCAGGCCCACGGACACCCTGTCCGTGGCCCCGGACTTTTCAAGTTTGTGTTTTTATTTTAGTTCTGTTTTCATAATCATGTAATTCAATTGGGGTCCGTGGTCTCGGATTTTAGGTCCGTGGCTACGGACGTAATTAAAATTTGACCTAATTCTGCCTCCGAAACCCTAGTTTAGGTAGTTTTAATTTCACTTTAATTTTCTGTCAAAAAATGCTAAAAATACAAAAAAAAATCCGAAGCGCGCACTTAGGTTAAAAAACGACTCGTAATAAGCCGTAATTAAACTAAGTAGTGGATAAACAACTTCTAGGGGTAATGAAAGTAATTCGAACCCTAAATAAGTCGAATACCAAGCCCCCGAACCCAAACTCTCCTTTCCTAATTTGATCTAGGTTAAAATTAGGTGGCGACTCATAATAGGTTCCAGTGAGCTAGCTTAGGTTTTAATAAATATTGTTATATGACATAGTTATTAATCTTAGGCTATAAGTGGACCTAAAACCCGGTTAGATCCTAATTAGCTTTAATCAACATAGGATAGGGTTTAAAATCGAGGCTCACAGCACGGCATCAATCTTTGCTGGATCCACCGAGATCCCAGCATATGAGATGACATGACCCAGGAAAGAGACCTGGTCAAGCCAAAACTCACACTTGGAGAACTTAGCGTAAAGCTGGTTCTCCCTTAGTATCTCTAACACCCTCCTCAAATGTTCCTCATGCTCATCTCTCGATTTTGAATATATCAATATGTCGTCGATGAACACCACAACCGACTTGTCCAACTGTTCCCGGAACAAGCGGTTCATCAGATCCATAAACTTCGCCGGTGCGTTCGACAAACCGAACGGCATCACTGTAAACTCATAGTGGCCGTATCGTGTCCGGAATGCCGTCTTCTCAATATATCCCTCCTTAATGGCTATCTGATGATACCCTGATCTGAGATCAATCTTAGAAAACACGGATGCCCCCTTCAACTGATCGAACAGATCACCAATGCGGGGTAGTGGGTACTAATTCTTCACAGTCACTTCATTCAACTCTCTGTAGTCGATGCAGAGGCGGAGACTACCATCCTTCTTCTTCACGAAGAGAACTGGCGCTCCCCATGGTGATACACTCGGTCTTATGAATCCTTTGTTTAGCAAATCTTTCAACTGATCTTTTAACTCATTCATTTCCGCCGGAGCCATGCGGTATGGTGCCTTGGTTATCGGTCCGGTTGCAGGTAGCAGCTCAATAGTGAACTCTACCTCCCGAGTGGGTGGCATGCCGGGCATTTCCCATGGAAAGAGATCGGGGAACTCCGACACTATCGGTAAGTCGGGGTCGAACTCGGGGTCCCTCTCTATGTCCTGGACATAGCAGAGATATACTTCTTCCTTCCTCCTCAGTTCCTTATACATTGCCATTGCGGAGATGATCTTGGTCGAAGGCTCTCTGGGCCTCTGGCGGTATGATATTGTTACCCCAGACAGACTCCTGAGCAGCAGTCGATGCTCGGCACGGAGGATACGACCCTTGTGCCGCTCCAACCAGTTCATCCCGAAGATAACATCAAATCCCAACTCCCTGAACTCAATAAAATTGACTGGAATGTCTTCCCCCTTAATTTTGATGATGGCTCATCGGTAGTAGTGAGTGCAACAAACCTTCTCCTTAGACGGGAGCGTAACCGTAAAGTTGGGAAGCTCATCAGCGTCTAGCCCCAACCTTCTCTCAAACGATGCCGAGATAAAGGTATGCGAGGCCCCTGAGTCAAAGAGAACTGATGCCTCAATCCCATTAATCGGAAAGGTACCGGTGAGGATAGTACCGCTAGCGTCGGCCTGTGCCTCTGTAAGTATGCTTAGCGCACCTTCCGCACCGAGTCCATAACCTAATTGTATTCACAAGCTTCATGAGTAATGATGGTATAATAAGGGTCGTAACAATTAATATGAACAACATTGTTATTTTATTCATAACCATCCTGTTTACATCATGTGCGTCTTTCTTACATCTCATTCCTTACATCATACTTAAAACATTACATGGCTAATATTGTCTAAAGGTTAGGTTTAACCATCCTGGTCTCATATGCGTCGCATTAATTACTGCTGACGGTGCTGTATTCAGCTTAATTCTCTTAATCCCATGGTATAACATTCTTGATTCTCCTCCCATAACTAATACATCCCCAGACTTAAGTATTAACTTATTAGCACGGTCCGCACGCTTCTGCTCGCCGCACAAAAATTTAGCGTCGTCTCCAATGGACCAAGACACTACGGGTATCCCTCTTTCGAGAGACTCCGCTGTCTCATCCTTATCCTGGTGTAGTCCGAGTCGCCTGTCTTTCTCGTAGAAATTCACAATGCAGATGTCTGCTTGTATGAATGGAATCGGGTCAGCTTCCAATTCCTGAGCGATCTCCACGACTTGTGTAATAACTGGATGGAACTCTTCGAGTATCCTCGGTGGTGAGACTCCATCTTGTGCTCTCGTGGTCTGGTACGTCTTGGCATACGGATTCCAATCCTTGCCTAAGCTCATCATCTTTAACTTCATCCTTGCTCCTCCTGGGTACTCCGGAGTATAAAAATCTCCCGAGTCCCACTCCTAGCTGACTGCATCTCCTGATGATGGCTATTTGTGGTTCGAGTGTCAGGTATCCCCTTAATAAAATCATACCTGGGCGGATAACCTGACATTGTTCGGTTGGAAAGTCTCAGGTTTTGATGTCGGTCTCTTCCGGGTTATATGTTGAAGGTATTGGGTAGCAAATATTGAAGTTTCCTAAGGTGGTAATAGGTTATGTATCACTTAAGTTCTAATCTCATCTAACTCATTTATTCACCAAGGCATGCATGATAATGCGGTAAGCAGGCAATTTTACTACTTAATGGTTTATAGCAGTACCTGGTCTCGATGAGGGTTTGGCCTCATCGTCCCGGTCCACTATGTGTAGAGTGGGTCCCGACTTCTGGACTACCCTTGGGTTCTTGTTTGCAGCTTGCTGCGCCCCCTTCTGACCGTCAGATCCAGCACCCTGATCGGTATTGCCCTTGCCCTTCATCTCGAGCCTAAAGGCTCTACTCTCGGGGTTCCGGAAACACTCGTAAGCTCGGTGCCCATACACCCCACAGAATTTGCACTCCACCTTGTTTCCCATACGATTGAGCCCGGGGTGGTCCTTGTGACACCACTGACAGATGTAGCGTCGTTGGTAGCCACCACCGGCTCCCTTCCCAGTCTCAGATCCTGATCATTCTCAATATTAGTAATTGTATCTTAACGGTTTTCTAAATGTTTCTCAATTCACTCAATGTCCATTTCCTTACCCTTTGGCGCCCTAGAGCGCAGGGGCTTTGCAACAATAGCGTAGGTTAGCTTAAGCGGCTCTTCAGTAGCCTTCTCAGTTTCCACCTTCCCTTTCTGACTCTTCTGGGCCTGAGGCTGGTACTTTTGTTTCTTGTACCCGCCCTGCCCTTGGTTCTCCGTACTCTTACCGGCACTCTTCCTCTTAGCATTGTCCTCGTCCCTCAACTGGACGGTTATCTCAACCTTAGCAGCGGCATGATAGCACTCCTGCTCTCCAAAATATTAGTTCCCTTATATCTCAAAGTCTAAATCGTATTCACTTATTCATATCTCAATTATTCTCATTACCTGCAAAGTAGTATAACTCGTCGGCCCCATACCGTAGCGGAGTCGATGGCTAAGCCCGCCATAGAAGTGGTCCACCAGTATCTGGTATGAATACCCAAGACCAGGCAGAAGACGAATCAAGGCGGTAAACTCTAAGTAATACTCGTCTACCGTCATCTTGTCCGTCTGCTTTAGCGCATCCAACTGTAAACGCTTCTTCGTCTAGACATAGACGGGGTAGTACTTGGCGCGTAATAGTGTTGTGTACTGCTCCCAGCCGAACTCTGGATTGGCCACATGCTCGGCCCTCACCAGCTTCCACCAATCGCTTGTTGCTCCCTTCAGATAAAACACAGCCAAACGCATCTTGATCCCAGTCCGGACATCAAGGGTCTTGAAGGCGGTCTCCAGCTCAGAGATGTACGCCTCAAGCTTGGCGGGATCAGTCTCCCCCTTAAATATTGCAGGTCGAAGGTCAGCAAGACTCTTCACCCAATTCGGTTCCCGGGGCTGTGGCGGTGGAGGTGGTGGTGCACCAACACCAGGCTGATAGCCCATGTGCCCTAACGTGGCAGCCACGATCTCAGCGATCGTCTGCCCTCCCGGTATCTCATTACTCTCATCGCCTCGGCCTCCTCGTGGACGTCCTGCCATCTGAACAATCACAACTCACATTAGGTTCATATCCACCACGGTTTCGGTTCACGAATTTTATAACGTCCATAGACGGTAAAGACGATCCACACTTAATAGTGGTCATCTGACACTACTCACTCTAACACCCTTAGCCCATTACTTATGTCTTAACTCATATCCCAACTCGGTGGTTTCCTATGTTTAGTATTTCTTCGATCAGAGCGTAACTACGCTCTGATACCACTTTTTGTACCACCCCGTCCTAAGCCAATCGTGGTTATTGCAAACTTAACAACATAAATATAACGTCGCAGCGGAATTAAACTAACACCAGGACCTTGCTACGGTCTGAACAACAGAATGTACCGAACTTTAACGTTTACAACCGCTAATCCAAAATATATATACATACTAACCAACACATCCACCAACCGAGTTTATAGTATCTCAAGCAACAACACATCTTCCATAAGTCTTAATATCCACAGACGGGTGCACAGGCGCAACCCGTACTCAAAATAAAAGCCTGACCTAAGTCTAACCACCCCTACTCTTAGGGTGAGTCTTCATGGGACGCTTCCCTGAAAAATATAAACAACAACCCCCGAGGGGGTTAGCAAAATTGCTGGTATGATTCTCTCATGGCCCCCAAGCTAAAGGGGCTACGGCGACTAATTGTCGATAGCATGGAAATTGATTAGATACACAATCATAATATGAAGTGCAATAAAACAACAATCCATAAATGAACAAGCATAGTTCACATACAATGAACGACTTAAAAGCGTTCTCCTAATAGGTGAGTTAATTAGTTAACTCCTCAAGTTCCAATTCCACTTAACCTCAGTCCATCTTACTTACCTCAAACTTAATCCTTATCTCAGTCTTGGAATACAAACCATTCTTTAAATAGAAATGGTTGTATATTATCTCAATGTTTATTTTTTTCGGGTCAAAAGCAACCCTAGCCAATGAGCTATTAACTCTATTGCTTGAATAAACAACTTATCTTAAAATTTAGGATTTAGGTGATCCTACCGCACCATCTAGACTGCCTCCTACCTTGGACTGGAAATCCAATGTAGCTGAGCCAACATTCGACCCTAGGCAACAAGTCCGAAGACAAGTCCTTAAGCGGAAGTCGGATCTGATTCAGATACTGACCCCCTTTCCTTAACATGCATGACTGGAGTCAGTCCCAGATTCCTCACTCCCCTTAAGTTCCAGTTAGTGAAAATCTTATAAACCATGTGTTAGTTAAACCTTAACGGGTATTAACCAACCATTACCGAAGTATAGTTCCTCTTTTCAATGTAATAGGTACTAAACTTAGTTAGTAACTAATTCTCAAGTCACGTGTGTTAGTGTAAATAAAACACACACACAACGAGTGCAATAAAACCGGTTGCATGCTTTATCTTGTTTTAGTCATAGCAAATAAATAGATAGCACACAAGCTGAGGGACACCTCGTTAGCAAGCAAGTCACAAGAAAACTGTACCGTTGACCGTCGGCGATTGTTTGTTTAATCTCCTTCCAAGTCCCAATTCACAAGTCCTAAAACATTCATTTAGTTTTAGGTTATTACTTAGCTCAACTCAACACAACTTACTTAACTTTCTTAGACACCAATGTTTACCCATTAATATTCACTAAGTCCTTATAGTTTTAACTTGAACTTTTATGTACGTCGTTTCACGTTATCTCTTACATTTGTTCACCCACTTAGTACCATTTGCATTATTCTAAGTGTGGTTGCACTTGCTCTCTTCATCCATGCTTTACCCAAAGTTCATACATGATCTTAGGAATATTCTAATACCAAAATAACATCTCAAACTTGCCTAATTCCTTATCTAAACTTGTTACCCAATTTCTCACATAATCTCTTAACACTTGTAATATTTTCCTTAGGTTTTCTAAGTGGTATATCATACCTACAACGCAAACTACCCAAAATGTTATCTCACAAACATGACCACCTCTCCTAAGCATTATTGCTCCACAACACCTCCATTACATAAATTCCTTCTATTTTCCTCAAGCTTACACTTAGATTCTCACAAGGCATTATCCTTTCTTTGTTTACCAAAACTTGCACAAGACTTAACCACACTCCCACCATAACCTTAGAGTATCAAACTCACTCATTTAAACTCCAATTCTTTCAAGACAATCCCTAAGACCTTTAAACACTCAAGAACATTCTAGTTTTCTTCCTTTCACCAATTTAAGCCTTAAGAATTTCTAGTACCTCTTAGGTCACCAAACCTCATTTATACATCTTAAACTCCATGTTTTCTCACCAAATTTTGACATGGCTTCTTTAGTATGTTTCTACATCCAAACACTTGGTTTTACCATTTAACAACCTTGAACACCCAAATTCTTTCCACACATTTCTAACACTTAAATTACACCAAAACTACACTACATCACAATATAATGCATAAACTTAAATTGCTTGGCACTTAGGCCCTTAAATAACATAAAGCTTAACCACTGAATTTCCACATATATTAGCCTTTGACCTGCAAATACACATAACAAAGGCTCCCATTGAAATATAAATGCTCTTGTATTTCACCTTTTAATTGTCTAACTATCTCATTTCCCATTTGCTCTTTAATCACAAGTTCTCAAATATAATCATTGTTCCTCCTAGGTTTAATAGTCCCTTCCCAATATAGTTTCTAAGCTAAACTTATCACATATTTAAATCCCATTCCCTTAAACAATAAAACACCTTAAGGTTTGACATTTACCTTGTTCTTTTACAAGCTCCACAAACTTTTCTCCTTAGGTTTCCCTTGTTTGATTTTCGGCCACCAATTAAATTTTCCTTGCCAATGTTCTAATCAACATACAATGACTCTCATGAGTGCTAAACAATACACTAACCTTAAGGAATCATTCCTAGGTTAAAAATGTGTTTTAAGGTATTAAAATTGAGTGTTTACCTTTGAAGTCTTAACTTAAGCTTGGATATGAATCAAGAAGGACCTCCTCAAGTCCTTGTAGAATAGAAACAAGCTATAACAAGGCATAAAAGCAAGGCCCCATGAGTGGTAATTTTTGGTAATGGAGAAAAGGTGATGGAAACCTAGTTTTTCTTACATTTTCCTTACCTTAAGAGAATGGAGAAGCTAATGAAGTCTTCAAGCTTGTTTTTCCTCCTTTAATGGCGGTTTTCCTTGGCACCAAAATGGAGCTTTTGGATATTTGGAACAATAGAAAGCAAGAGCTTGAGCTAACTAAGAGAACTATGTGCTTGGTTTTGATTTTGGAGCTAAAATGAGCAAGTTATGGGCAAGGCAAGATGGAGCTAGCATGGGGGCTGTTCTTGCATGAATGAAGAAGAAAGAGAGCAGATGAAATCGGTGGGAAGAAGAAGAAATGAAGAAAGGAGGAGAGAGGTAAGTTAAAAGAGATATTTCTTTCCTTAAAAGCAAATAGTGACCAATCTACTTTTCCCTCTTCATTTACAATCTTGCTTACTCATGTGGTGACTCACCCCCTTAGAAAACCGGCCCCCTTGTTAAATAAGGCTAGTTATGGTCTTTGTTGACCAATTAGCTAAACTAAATTAACTTAAGACTAAACTAGGTACTATTTGGGCACTATTCACAAATTAGTGCACATATTTGTGAAATTTTTGATTTCCTATTGATTTAGACTTCCTAATGTGATACTAAGTAGTACACAAGTTGATTAAGGAGTAATCATGGGCATTTAGCCACATAAAACCCCTTTCTAAGACAATTTTTCAAAAATGTGCTTTAAGGGTCCTTAAAGCATAATTTGTGTTTTAACTTGTTTTTGAGCTTGGTTTTCCTTGATAATTGATTTAACATGACCATTAGGATGTTACTAAGGTCTAAGAATGATATTTGGGTGCTAACCCAAGTTACTCCAAGCTTAGAGCATGTTTTTGCTTAAATTGCTCTTATGGTGTTTCCTTGTGTTTTCTTTGGTTTAAATTGTTTCCTAATGTTTCTAAGGCATTATTTAACCTTCTTATATCTTAGTTTATCATTTAAACACCATATCCAGGTTTGGGGTATTTCAGGCAGTAGGGTATGTCCTTGGCTGAAAATAAACTTGTTTAAATAGACATTTCGGTGAATTAAAAGCATATAATATGACTTAGTACTATGACCAAAATTTTAGGCTAGTTTTTTGAACATTTTGGTATTTTAAAAGCTTTCAATTAGGTGTAAATATCTAGTAGTTTGAGGGATGTTGGACTAATTAAAATACTTCTAAAATATGGTGGGAAAATATCCAAGAATATTAGGAATTGTTTGGAGATTTGAGACAAACTTTGTTAAATATGTGTTTAGGATCTTATGAAATGATTTGGTAATTAATGGGTCAAAGAAAGGTTAGTTAATGTAAAGGAAATAAAAAATTGGAATGTGAAATGGTATAGGGCCAAAAATTAGGCTTCATTTGGGATAAAAATGAAAAATATAAGTTAAAGTAAGATTTGCGAGTAATTTGTAAAGTTTAGAAAACTTAGGGGTCAAAACTATAATATCTGAAAAATATGAAGTAGATAGGATAAATACAGTCAACCTAGGTAGGATTAGGGTGTTGACCAAAATTAATAAACAAATGATTGAAAATAAAAGTTAAGTAAGAATTAAAGTATAATTCTAAGTTTATAAAACTTGTGGGGTAGAAACCGTAAATTCAAGAAAATATTGGGTTGTAAATCGAAGTAGACAGCAAAAGGGTCTGCTTGGAAGGTCTAGGAATTGAGTTTGGAATTTTGAGTTTAATTAGTGAAGAGTGATAATTATAAGATGTTAAGGATATGTGGCTTATTGTAAAGTTTAAGAAAGTCAAGGGGGTAAAACCATAAATTTGAGAAAGTTTGGGTCATAAATTAAAATGGACAGAATGGGTGGGTTTTAGATTTCAAAAAATTGAAGTTTAAATTGGAAGTAATTAAGCGGAGGATTGAAGTTAACAGATAACTGTAATTAGTAGTCAACTGTACAGTTTAGGAAATTCATGAGGGTCAAACCATAAATATGAGAAGTTTTGGGTCAAAATCAGAATTGGGCAGATTAGAGTTGTTTGATAATATGAAGGATTGAGATTAAAACTTTGAAATAATTAAGTTAGAAGTTGAAGTTATAAGATAATTATATGATTGGAAGGAAATTGTGAAGTTAGGAAAAAGTTTGGTGGCAAAATGTAGTATTAAATAAAATTGGAGAATGGATGAGTATTATGAGAGTTAAGAGTAGAGTTGAGATAATTGAGGATTATAACATATGTTACATTTAATATAAGCACCTTAATGGAGAGGCCAAAGTTGGTAAACAACTTAAGAGGATTTATAATCCCCATGAAATAATAAGAATATGCGGAATATGTGGAATTATATACTAAGACTGGGGATGTAAATTATGTATGAGGATGATTAGGAAATAACCTAAGTCATTAATATCAAGTTTAAAGTTGTATATCAACCATTACATAAATGGTTAGAAGATTGTTAATTAGAGAGGTTATTAAACCTAGGAAATTATAAGGTCCTTAGAAGTGTTGACCACGCTGACCTAATTAACTAATTTGACCAATGGGGTCAAGTTGACCAACTCATTAAACTACATGAGAAATTATAAGGCCTAAGTCCACTAATACTTAAGGTCGAATAAATTAACACCATATAGTAAATGAAATCTATATGAGGGTATATATAAGTACATATGATTAAAGGAGGTAATGGACAAGAGTATAACACTAAAGTTGTATTAGTTATACAACAAGTTAATTACTAACAGCGTTAGAGGATAAACTAGCTAATCCCGAATCCGTATACTTTAAGTAAGAACACGAACAATAACGAGTGACAAATATCGGGGTTAATTACAAGGGATTAGACATTTCAAGAGATACCGAAATGGTTTATAGAGTATTAGTACTTAGCCTCGTATTCCAAAGCTAAGAGATCATAGGACGGGCGCGGGACTACATGTTTGTCTCTCTCGTTGGTGTGTGGTATGATTTCATGTAACCTGTGTGTTACCGAGGTTTACCTAAGCTTGTGTGCTATGTGTTTGTTTGAATGACCAAAAGATAAATGCATGGAATATGGACTATTGCTTGTTTTACATTTTTTTGTTAACTGTCTAACCTTGACCTTCTATGTGATGTACTACTAACTACACAATATAGTAGACATAAAACACACATAATGAATATATGATTATGGTTAGAGATTCCAAGAGGATTAAGTATGCAAACTTTCATAACTGTGGATAACATTTGAGAGCTTCTTGTTAACTCCTTGAACATTTAGTTGGCATCCGAAACCAAGATGATCCGAACTAACATACTAGTAGTAGGATGTATGTTCCGAATATACTTCTAACCAACTTAGTTACTGGGGGAAGAGAGAAGTCCAGGACGGTTCCGGCCACGCGCATATTTGTATTGAAAGGCGGCATCTACATCAATTCCAACTTCCATAGATCATTGTCTGCAGACTTGGTCACCCTGATTCAAGGTGCAGACTCATCTTCCTTGGCTATTAGATTAAGGATGAGGGATTAATCATGGTGCAGATGGATCACCTATATATCCATATAAATATTAAAACCTTCATTGGCTATTCGATCAAGGCGGGGGGATTAATCATGGTGCAGATGGATCACCTATATTCATATAGACATTAAAATTATTACTCATGGTGCAGATGGATCACCTATATCCATATATAGTAAAATCATTTATCATGGTGCGGATAGATCTCCTATATCCATATAAATAGTGGAATTACTAACGATTTTTTTCGATTGGGGATAATACTCAATTAATAAGGTTTATACATACCCGTACACTATAAATAATTAACTAAGACAAGAAACAATCCTCGTGATGAGAATTGTATGAGAGTACACAAGCTAAGGTCGAAACCGAGAATCTAATTGAAGTCTAAAGACTTAGAAAATAAAGGAGGAATGACTCCTTTTATCTGATGTTTATTTGGTAATCTGATCCCATGGTGATGGATCATTTTGTTGGATTATATGTTATTACATCCTTGTATGTTGAATGTTTATTGTACTTTCAGCATGATTGTAAGATTAAAATCAATTGCATGTTCACTTGACCAATTAGTCGTGTGTAGCCCGGTAACTCATGGGTTGCATGTTATCATACTCAGTAAGTTGTGTTGAGCCTGTTGTGGCCTACCATTTTTCAAGTATACAACGAAAGACGTGGCTGAAGTGCGGGATTGGGTAGCTAATCGTACCCCTTTAGTTAATATTTTGGGATTCTACTTTTTGTTAAACAATTTGGTATAACTTAGTTTGCTTACATGTAATTTGATTAAGAGTTGTATAATATGGATTAGACTATCTCAAGGTCATCACAGCGTCTAATCGAAAATGTATTTGGAAGCCTTGTTACTCACATGGTGAGTAACAGCGGTAGCACCTGTGATTAGGTAATTTGTATTTATTTCTGCGAGTTGTTTATGTTAATGATTGGATTAAGACATGATTATATATTAGGGGAGTTACAGGTTCTCCAATTAACACACTAACCAGTTACACTAATAACTGAACTCATCATATATGGGTGTGGGAAATAATAGTTAAGCTCTAATTCGAACTAAATGAATTCTATAAAAACGCTAGCATTTTAAATGGAAATATACAATAAGACGAAACAATTTTATCTAATAATTTGAAATGTATTTTTCTTAAGAGTTATGAAATGATGGAATGAAGTTATAAAAACACAAAAATATCATCTAGTATTAAATAAACAAAATAAAAGAATAATAAGTATATGAATAATGAAATAGCACTCGTATGAGGGTGATGAAAACATAAACAAATGCAACAAAATGGAAATTGAATTAGATATATGCAAGTGGAAGTAAATGAGATAGAATCAACTCGAGTGACAGTGACACTGAAGTAGTCTTTACTCTAAGCTGCTCATTACATTGAATTCAAATCGAGTGGTTCATTCTCCGCTCTATTCAGTTGTATAAAATACTCTCTTCCCCTAGTGGTTCCATACCTGGCAATTCTTCTCATGACTATTTATAGGTTTTGTAACCGTTTAAATCTACATAATGTTGTTGGTTTATGGCTTATCAACCACGTTGCCTCTAGCTCTGCTCGTTGTAGGATATTCACACAAGTTATTGTTTCTCCGTATACCCTCAGGTGGATTGGAGGTCTTACCAGGCTTCATGATAAGACCGTTGCATCACGCTTCCATTCATAGGAGGCCCCTTAGGCAGTCTGATCTTAATCAGTGCCCTTTAGCAATTTTGGGTGCCTTCTATCAAGTGGATTCGGTGTTTGCACCAAGTATTTGTTTTAGCTCTCGTGTATCTATCACAATATTTCGTTCAACTATTGTTCACGCAGGCACCATTCAAGGACTATTCTTGGTGTTTCTAAGTTAAGCCATTTCATCTGGCTTATATTTATGGGTATGTTGTATTAACTATACCGCCTAACGGTATCATATTACAAGCCTTCTTGTTTAGACTTGTAATGTCTTCCATTTCGGGTAGACCATTGAGGTTTCCTTCTTTGCGTTCTTGGCTGGGTTAATTATCCTTCTTAGTGAGGAGTAATATTCCCCGTAGTCTTGGGTGATTGTTCTGGGAATTCCATCTCGTTCGTTGAACATTGACGTGTCCTTGGCTGGCATCTACCTTATTTTATTTAGGCTGGTACTCGTTCCATCTTTCCTATTTATCCTTCATGATTCTTGAGACATAAGAGATGTCTTTACTTACTAACATGTGCCTCTTGCACTTCTTAACTTCTAATCATTTCCCCAAATGGGTTCTCTGAATCCTTTAGGCTCGTTAGCTTAATTGAGTTCCTTCTCTTCGATCGGCTGAGGTGTCCAACTGTCCTGGTTAGAACTTACTTTGCCGTTCGTAGTACAGAGTCGACTACTTCTCATGTTCAGTACTCTACTCGTATACATATGTGGGGTAACATACTGATACATTACTACTTACCCCGACTAACCTATAAGTGAGTCTGTCAGGCCCGCAAGCTCCTATCGGAGTGAGGTCGTCCCAGATCTCGTTTTTGTACACTCGTAGTGTTTGTCACACGCCTAAGTGAAGTATTATGTTGTCAACTCCTCTTGTTCGTCCTATGATATCTTACTGTGGTTCTTCTAGGTTTGGTTTTAAAAATCCGAGGTTTAAAAGAAATATTTGAGTTTGAAAGGAAATTTTAGAGTTTGCAAGAAAACATTTTGTGGCATTTCCCACATCTGGTGGTCTTGTCCGAGCCTAGCTTCTCGCTAACTGGTAAGTCCTTTAATACAATGGTCAGGCCGTTAGGCCTTTCCAAGGTTTCGTTCTTCAAGTTCTTAGGATTTATGATCCTATAATGGTCTCATTCGTCATCGTGGTACTTACTAAGTACTTCTGGTCATTAAAAGTTTCCCCGAACAACCATGTTATTATAGCACTTGCCATAGCAAGTGCGCCATGCAGATTGGTTTTCGGGTTAACATATACCGTTTATGGTATTGTTTCCATCTATATTCGGTAGCCGTGTTAACTCTTCCTTTGATCCTCTGATCTTAATTAACGATCTCCCAACTCGCTTCTCAATGGTCTTGACATGGCTGTCATTAATCCGGGTGCTTCTCCACTCTCGGAGACCCCTATTTACCTTGTTTTGTATCTTTCCTTATTGCTCATTCCCACACATTTACCGTGGTTACCGAGACTTAACTTTGTTTAGGTACTACTTCTTAGTCCTATTGGAGTGTATTCCGTAATTGTTCTCGTAGCTGTCTGAGCTATGTTGGCCAGGTATTGTAACCTCTTTGGCGTTGTACTTTTGGAGTCAACCACTCCTGACTATATCCTTAGTCAGTTAGTATACCGTCGGTGATATTATTCAACTGTTGTGGTCCCGTAGGCACGTGTCTCGGGATTTGTTACTGCTCCTTTTTCCGCTTTATTGCACGCTTAGTGCTTTCTTCTTACTGGCCAAGCAGGGTTCTCGTGACTTCTAAGCATGTCACCCCTTGCTGCCGGAAATTTCAATCCCCTCTAGATAGAATTTCTCCACAACCCGCCATTAAGTGCGGTTATTGTTGTCCAAACGGAACCGTCTCCGGATTTTCGGTTCTTAGAATCTACCGTATGACAGGTTCTGGTCCTTATTGGAATATTTCGTAATTGCCAAATCGGGTCATCCTGAGTAAGAGAGGTCTTTCCATCTCTCTGGCATTCTTTTCCGAGTTATAAAATGGGGGATGAGGCGGGCGGGTTTGGATATTGTAGGTTCTAGTACCCATTGGGAGTTCCTACCTAGTGTATCTCTCACGCTATCACTCAACCCTTAGCCCTAAGTCTCTAATTCCTAACTCGGCATTTCCTAAGCTCGGTATTTCCAGTCATCAGAGCGATACTTCACTCTGATACCACTTTTTATAACACCCCTACCACTAATTACACCATTAACTCGTAATCATCCCATTCATTACTACAATCGCAGTAGAGAAATCCATAAACAACAGGGGTGATACAATGCCGTTAGCCACCCACGTGACTAACAAGGCCTAAACATTAAGAGTACCGGTCTGATGGACCGGAATACCCGAGTACTTAAACAAATACAATCATCGTCTCCTTTCTAAACTGAGTCATACAATTCTCAACTCATTACTCAATACTTATAATCCAAATATGCCGAGTCTTTTACAATTCATTGTCGGATACACATTCGGACTTACCCTACTAATACATACACTTGTAGATGTATTTAAATCAGCTACCCATGCTTTACCGCCACCCCGTCCTACTCTCGAATGGTAATCGGATCCATTTGTACCTGAAATAGAATGGGTGGCCCCCAAAGGGGCTCAGCACCTTTACTAGTATGGTAGATGTGCAACCCGTTACTACCGGGTCACACCCAACTAATTCTCATCTTAACATGCAATTGCTTTTATTTAAATCATGACATGAAATTCTATAAACACACAACATACTCGCAATCATCAAATATTCAAACACTAGAATACAACCAACAAGGATATCACATCAAGTTCATTGGATTAATTTACCATGTTCTTTAGGCAAAATACCCCAAACCTAGATATGGTGTTTAGATGTTAAACTAATATATAATAAGGCTAAATTATGCCTTATAAACATTAAGAAACAATGAAAACCAAAGAAAACACAAGGAAACACCATAAGAGCAATTTAGGCAAAAACATGCTCTATGCTTGGAGTAACTTTGGTTAACACCCAAATATCATTATTAGACCTTGGTAACATGCTAATGGACATGTTAAACCAATTACCAAAGAAAACCAATCTCAAAAAACGTTAAAACACAAATTGTGCTTTAAGGACTCTTAAAGCACATTTTAGAAACATTGTCTTAGAAAGAGGTTTTGAGTGGTTAAATGCCCATGATTATACCTTAATCAACTTGTGGACTTATTAGTATCACATTAGGAAGCCTAAATCATTGGGAAACCAAAATTTTCACAAATATGTGCACTAATTGTGAATAGTAACCAAATAGTGCCCAATTTAAGCTTTAGTCAACTTAGCTTAATTAATTGGTCAACAAAGACCATAAATATCCCATTAATGGAAGGGGGACAGTTTTTATAGGCGGTGAGTCACCAAAGTGTACCAGCCAAGTTAGAAAAGAAGACGGAAATAAAGATTGGTTACTATTTGCTTTTAAAAGGAAAATATCTCACTTTAACTACCTCTCTCCTCTTCTTCCTTCATTTCTTCTTCTTCCACTGTATTCTTCTTCTTATTCCTCTCAAGAAAACCAAGAGTTACAGCTCCATCCATTATCCACCTTGTCTTGCTCACCAATTGCTCAATTTAGCTCCAAATCAAAAACTAAACATAGATTACTCTTAGTTAGAGCAAGCTCCTTCTTTCTACCTTTTAAAATCTGAAAAAGCTTAAATTTGGTGCCATGGAGAAACACCATTGAAGGGGGAAAATAAAGTTTGAAGAGCTCCTTTGCTTCTTCATTCATTCAAGGAGAAAACTTGAAGAAAAACTAAGTTCCCACCATTTTTTATTATGGCCGAAAATCATCTTCTCATGGAGATTTATTTTACTCCTTGAAATAGCTCATTCCAATATTAAAAGGACTAGGGGAGGTCCTCCTTGATTCATTACCAAGTTCATCTTGAAACTCCAAGGTAAACATCCATTTTTAACCTAAGAATGAGTTCTATGAGTTTAGGCATGTTGCTTAATACTCATTAGATTATTTGGATGTGTCTTAGAACATTGGTAAGAGATTAAAGTCCTTAGCCGATTTCCCATCAAGAAAATCAAAGGAGGAAATTGAGAGAAAAGCTTGAAAACAAGGTAAATGTCTTACCTTAAGGTGATTTAATGCATTAAGGGATGGGATTGAGATAAATAGTAAATGTAGCTTGGAGCTTACATTAGGTAATGGGTTATATAACCTAGGGAAAAGAATATGAACAAGCTTATGAACTTGTGATTAAGGAGCCAATGGTATATGAGTTAGTAAATTAAGCATAAGATGGATTTTAAGAGCATTATAACTACTATGAGATTGATGGGTGTAATTGCAGGTTGAAGGCTATTATATGTGGGAAATTCAGTGTTTAAATTCATGTCATTTAAGGGCCTAAGAGCCATGTCATTTAAGAGCCTTAGTGCTATGCAATTTAAGGTTTATGCATTGTAATATGAATTAATGTATATGAGTGTAATTGGTGTTTTGAGAACATCCATTGAGGATTGTATTGTCTTGAGTTATTAAGGGATGAAAAACTATGTGTTTGGGCATGATAATATACTAGAGAAGCTATGGCAAAATTTGAGTGGAAACCAAGTGTTTTAAGTAGTAGTTGTGAGTGTTATGGCCTAGGTTGTGCAAGGAAGCACTAAAGGAGGTTTTGATAGAAATAACTAAACTAAAGTGTTCTTGAGGATTAGGATGACCTAGTGTTTATTAGGAAGAGTTTGAGGTTGAATGGATGGATTAAACACACCATGGTTGAGATATAAGATATGTATTAGATGGAGCAAAGTTTTGTAGGAGAATGTTGTAAAAATGTTTTGAGAGGTTTAGGTGTGAACTAGTGAGTATAACCTTGATGGTGATGAGTGGACTTGGGTGATGGAGGTGAAAACTATATGAGAATGTAGTAACTTGTCAAGGGAATGTTTAGGAATGGATAAGAGTGTATAACCATGTTAATGGTGAGAAGAAAGTGTAAAGGAAAGGAAATTATGCATGGAGATGCAATATGACTTTGAGAACTTTGAGAAGTTTGAGTAAAGGAAATGGGAATGCATAATGATGCTTGAGGAGTAGTTATGATGGTTGTGAAGAAACATTTTGGTTAGTTGAGGTCTTAGGCAAAATCTACATGTTGGAAGTGTAAGAAACTAAGCATAAGTGTTAGGAATTTTAGTAAGAAATTAAGTGAAAGATCAAGGAATTGAGTATGAGTTTGGTGGATGAATTAGAAGCATTTTGAGGTGCTAAAATGATGTTGAAACATGTTGGAAAACATATGGAATGATTAGGAAAAGATTGGGGTGAATTTGGAGTTCTAAATGAGTAGAAAAACACTTTGAAAAATGGGTTCTGTCTCGGACCGCCCCAAGGGACCGCCCCTGTGGGGAGGTCCAGTTGAATTTCCAGAACCGAATGTTTCTGTCTCGGACCGCCCCTGTTGAGAGGTCCAGTCGAAAAAAAAATCTAAATTTAAGAATGATAAGGGGGCATTAGTAGTAAGCCATTAAGAGGGTGATGATGATTAGAAAGACAAGCCTATAAGGACTTAAAAGATTAAGTTATGTAAATGATGTAAGTGTTTAAGTTTAAGTTTATGGTTATAAGAATTTAGGTGGTAATAGTTGGGGGTCATTAGTGGTTAAGTGAGTTAAGTAACATGGAAGTAATTAACAACCTAAATTGGATGAATGTTTTAGGGTTTGAGAATTGGGATTCGGAAGGAGATTAGACAACCGACACAAACGACGGTGTACGATATGGTTTTCTTATAGCCTGCTTGCTAACGAGGTGTCCCTCGGCTTGTGTGCTAATTGTTTAAATGTTTTGACTAAACAAGATAAAGCATGCAACCGGAATATTGTGTTTGTTGTGTGATTGTGATGCACTAACACAACTTTCCTCTGAGAACTTACTAGCTATGTTTAGTAAACAATTGTATGAGAACAACGAACACTTCCTAATATTAGTCTGTTAATAATTGAAAGAGGGTTAACAAACAAACATTGTCTTTGAGACTTCTACCAACTAGAACTTGGGGGGAGTGAGGAATCCGGAATGGTTCGGTCATGCATGTGTTAAGGGGAGGTCGGTTACCTTTTACTAGTGCCGGCTTCCAAATGGGCTTGTCTTCGGACTCGTCGCCTAGGGTCGACAAATAGACCCGGCCACCATGAATTACAGTTCGAGGTGGGACGCCAGATTAAAATGGTGCGGTGGGATCTACCTAAATCCCAACTAATTTGAGAATTATTGTTTATTGAACCAGCGCAGTTCTCGGCCGCTGGGTAGGGTTACTTTTGACCCGAAAAAAATTAACAATTGACTAAGTATAACCGAATCTGATTAAAGAACAGTTGATTTGTTTGAGATGAAATCTGAGATGAGAATTGAATGTTCCTCTATTTAAGGAGTTAAAACGCTAACTCACTTACCTAACGAACACTTATTAAGTTGTTCATCATTTGTTGTGATTGTTCCATGATTTGGTTGATGTTTACTGCACTTCTTTATTTATGTTTGTATCTAACTCAACTGCATGCTATCGACAATTAGGTCACCGTAGCCCGTCGCTTATTGGGGGCTCTAGAGAGATCGTCACCGCAAAGGTGCTAACCCCCTCGGGGGAAACTGTTTAAATTTGTAGGGGAATGACAAAAGACGACCGTCCTGAGAGTAGGATCGGGTAGAAGTACTTCGGGTTGTTTTACTTTGTCACACGAGTTGTGCACGTACACTCTTTTAGTAAATGGATGAGATGTTGTAAGAGTGTATACAAGGATAGAAGTCCTTTATAGAGCATGTAATTGGTTAGATTTAGTATACTAAGTGCGGTATATTCGGGTCCTCAGACTGTAGCTAGATCTTGGAGTATTTAGTATGCCTCGTTAGTCACGGGGGTGACTAACAGCGGTAACACCAACTGTTGAAAGAATTCCGCTGCAATGTTGATATATGTAAATGGAGGGTTACGAGATGAGTATGGCTTTATGAGTTAGGGTGTTACAAAAAAGTGGTATCAGAGTGTAGTTACACTCTGAGTCTGATGACTAGAATTACCGAACTTAGGAGGATACCGAGTTAGAGTTAGAGTTATGGGTTAAGGGTTGAGAGATAGAGCGAGAGCTGCGTTAGTTAGGACTTCCCGGTGTTTACCGGCTATCTATAGTACCTAGACCCGCCCTCCACTTCCCTAACTTTGAATACGGGGAACAAACGCCAGAGAGAAGAAAGTCTTCTCTTACTCAGGGAAACCCGATCTGGCAGTTAGTTAACATTAAGCAATACGAGAACCACCTTGTTATACAACAGTTTACGAAAACTTGGAGGTTCTAATTGGAGCACAATGATGAAACAGGCGATGCCAGCGGAATTTTACCAGTAAAAGGACGATAATTATCGACAACATGGGTCGACATGCTACGCAGTCAAAATAACCCGCCATACCAATAATAAGAAAAGCACTACGAGTGCAATGGAGAGGAAAAAAGAAGCAACAAGGATACCGGACAGTAGTCCGAAGGAGCACAACTGTGGGATATTAATACCGCGTATGAGAATAAAGACTACCAGAAAGTCCAATATGAAACGGGAACTCTGAACCCCATACAATTAGAAAGGTTACAAAACCTGACCGACATGGCGCAACCGACTATGAAAACGCATACAGGTTGTATACTGGAATAGGACTACGATGTAGTGCCTAAAGAGAGTCAATACTTAGTAACCACGACAAGTGCGTGGAAACGGGAGCAAGGATTAAGGTGTAAGTAAATAACAAGGGGTTCCCTCAGAAAGAGGAACGCCCTGATAAGTGACAGTACTGTCAAAACAACCAGGAAACTGCCGGATGGTCAGTTAGCCAAAACAAGAGAGTATCTAAGGAGTCCTGAGGACTACCTGTTACATGGAGATTAGGAGAAGGTACCACTACTAACGTATACAGTACCGATAGCCCATCTTGCATGGCGCACTTGCTATAGCAAGTACTGCCACGATGAAGCTATACAGGAAGCCATCATGGCAAGGTGGCGGAACGCTACAGTTATTATACATATTGTTACCAGATTTCAAATCCTTAAGAACCAGAGAATAAGACCCTGGAAAGGCCTGACGGCCTGACCATGACGAGCAGAGTCGACACACCAGTCAGCAGGGAGCTGAACTTGGACAGCATAATAAACAATATAAATTTTAGCAATAGTACAACCTACTGCAACAACAAACAATACGGGTAAGAACACCAATCCCGAACCTCGAAGAGAGGAACCTAAGAGATCGCTTATTAATTTGAGCAAAACACTATGTAAGCAATAACATACAAGGAATGTATTATGAGATACAATGACGACAGTCGACGGAACTACTTTCAACAAGAACGGGATAAGACTCCCAGGATGACAACTAGGAATACCAGTAACAACCATTTTTTGTTGAAGATGTTGGTAAACCCCGAAAACAGGGACAGGGGAAGTGAATTTAAGCTATAGCCTACCAAGGATTAAAGACATACAATCCCGACAAAGGGAAGCTCAGAGGACTACACCACAAAGTTGGCATAGTCGAAGCGAATAAAACTCATAAGCGGTAGTTACCATTGTTGTCCAACTCATTAACACCCAAGTATGATTAATCATTGACGGGTGACGTAGTCAACAAGAGTTGCATGGAGCATTGAGACGGGAGCACAAGATAACCAGGATAAGTGTCCAACTTAGACAGCGTAAGGCAGATGCCTAATACGAACCAAACCTTAGTCGCTAAAAGACTCAAGTCTTTAGAAGCGGAAATACTGTTTCAAATACTAAATAACTTCAGATCACCTGAACTAGCTCCCATAACGGGGAGCAGAATGCAGCAACGTACCATGAAACCCGGTACTACATTTAACATGTAACCTAACGGTTGAGAGAATTCAAAGAACTAGAAGCTTATGAGGATAACCTACAGATGAGTAAGAGTACAAGAATTGAACCGAGCACCGGCTCTCACTCAATGTCATTAAACACTAAGAGCCTACGAGCTAAGGATGTTAACCACATCAGAGCTTGAGGCGCAGAAAAGTATAAGAGAGCTTATTTAAGCCATGAACGAACTACAATTCATAGATATGAATGGTTACAAAACCTATACTTTAATCATGGAGGAATTACCAGAATGGACACCAGCGAGAACATTGAGGACATACTATGGATAGGGGCGGAGAACAAACCACTCCTTTTAGGGTGGGGATGCCTCTCCTTGTTGTAAGGCCATGAGTGGGAATAAACCCCTCAAAAAGGGCTTTCACTTATTAGAGATAGAATACTCTTTTATTAGAGAATGGAAACCGTAAACCCTGAAATTACCTTAGAACGTTCCAGTTACATATAAGTAATAAGGAAGGCTGCATAGACAAACCACATATCCTACACCCAGGATTTAGGAATCAATAATCGTCAGAGATAAATATTGTGAGTGCACAATATGGCACCAGGTGACCAATGCACAGGAGAGCTTGTGACTCGATGGATAAATTCTTCTATAATCAGTTAAATTACTTGGTAA